>JAJHPF010000030.1:3123189-3723189 GCA_024447775.1 Carex cristatella | reverse complement strand
GAACAAACGTTTGTATATTGCCAACCTCTCTCTCTCTCTATATATATATAGTAGAACTAGGGTGCTCCTAAGTTCACCCAACCTCTTGTGAACTTGATTCTAAAATATATTGAATTGACTTTAAACGATGAATCCAAACCGTTGAAATCCTTCTACCTAATGAGTGATGTGTCTACATGTGAAAATTTTAAAATTTCGAATATATTTTTAATATAGAGTCAAGTGGTCAAAAGTTTAAGGTTTATAAATTAATTTTAATGCATTCATTTTTTGAACTCCTTTGACCCCTTGACTATATATTAAATTAATTCGAAACTTTAAAATTTTCACATGTAGACGCATCAATCATTAGGTAGAAGGATTTCAACGGTTTGGATTAATCGTTTAAAGTCAATTCGATATATTTTAGAGTCAAGTTCACAAAAAGTTGGGTGAACTTAAGAGCACCCTAGCTCTACTCTATATATATGTGTGTGTTCTTATAACAAATTTATCCTTAATTAATATATTCTTAGTTTGATAAGTTTCGTGCGTTTTTTTAAAAAGAGAGTAAAGTATGGTATGTTATAAAGTACGTTTTGATATTAATAAAAAAAATATTATTTTGTAGAAACTTTTTTCTAATTTTTTAAAGTTTTGGTGGCAACTACTTAAGTTCGAGAGAAAAATATTTCACTAGTATGAAAACATAAACTATTATTGCTATTAAATATCAATAAAATTCATTATGTGCGGCTAGATTTTCACGACTGAATGTTACACACAGAGTTGTACTTTTAACATAAGCAATTTTTCACTATTTGTAACAATATTCATTCAATTTATAAAATTCAGGACTGAATGTTTCACTATTTTTAGATGCATATGCATTTGAGTATTCAACTTTCAAAATATTAGTCCCATAGAAAAATAGAAAAGGTAAAAAGTCAAGTCATTGTTTCATTCTCTTTCAATAACATTTAATAATTTTCTTTTCCATATTTGATGCAAGTTTAATTAAGTTCCTACCATAATTATGAAATTCTAAATAAAAGTAGATTGAGCATGAAAAGAGAAAATATCTTTTTTGTGCTCAATAATCTAATTGTTACTCTCAAAATATCACACTCTTTTTTTACACTCATGTATTGTTTTTTTCTGCAAATTGATATTGAGCGTATTTTAGAATTGTTTCACATCCATAAAGTCTCTCTGGTAACGTTTCGGACGGGGGGGTGCATTGAGCTCAAATTAGACGCACGGCTGAGAATGAACGCCTATTAGTATTAGAAGGAAAAAAAATTATCAACAGAAATTATAAAAAATATATGTAACACTATCCATGAAATTATAAAAAGAAAAATTCACGGATCAGGATCATTGACTCCGATCCATAAATGAGTTGATTTTCTGCGGCACAAAATATTTGTAACTATTTTTTTTATGGATACAAGAGTTTTGTGCCACAGAAAATCAAGTTTTTTTATGGATAGGAGTCGGTGATTCTGATCCATAAATTTTTTTTTTGCAAATTCCCTGTGCAGTTAAAGAAAAAAAAATCATGAATCGGAATCAGTGACTCAGATCTTACTATATTTATTGCAATCAAAATACTCTTTCTATTTGTATCGATCAGAATATTATAATTTGTATAGATTAAAAAATTTCTTATTAGAAGGGGGGTTGAGAGGGTATATTAAACTGTTGCTAACACTATTCATTTACAGTAGACGTCCCAATCTTAATTTATACTATTATCGATTTGACACCTCTTTCAATATAAATTTCTAGTATAATCTCGATCTTTGCATCAAAAAATTTCAGTTCCGTATAAGTTAGAGAATCAATATATGTTCAGCTAACATAAAGTATTTATTCATTTAAGCAGAATATTAATTCATATGAAGTTATGAACAGCACCTCTCGGAAGAAAATATTACGAGAGCCGGAGAGCATCTGTTTGTTCATCACTGACAATTAATTAATATTTAATCATGGCAACAGCCTATTATGGTTAGCACCTAAAATTTGCTTTATATAAAATCACCTACTAAAAATATATATTTTGTTGCCGTAGCAAAACTCAAAAGAAAATTCCTAATTAAAATAAGTTATTGAAGATATTTCAGATACTGTCTCGAAGTTTACAAAAATATTTCATATATAGTGTTATAAGAGAAAGAAGGGTGAATGGTTATCCGGTTTGAAAATATTATATCGTTCAAAAGATTTTCAATTATATGAAACTTATATACAACCTGCGCTAAAAGATAGAGAGCATTTAATATATATATTTTTTATTCTGACAAATATTTGATCAGTTGTTGTAATTGTTTATTAATGTGTTTGTTAATATCTTCTTTCCCCATTTCTCTTACCATTTGTAGTTGTGCATAAACAAATTGTTAACCTATTGCTTTGATTAGCACAATTATTAATCCAAAAATACAAGATTTATACTAATGGGATTATTTGAGTTAATTAAATAGTGATAATAATCACGTTGATTTGAATAATTAACATGACTGTGTGTGTAAATGTAATGTAGATTTAATTTAATTATAACAATATAATGACAGTTATATTTTATTAAAATTTTGAACTAAATATCTCTGTGGGTCACATAAACTTCTTCACCCGTATATATCACAACTGTCATACTTCTACATTTTTTTTATTTTCATGACAGAAATTTTTTAATTTCATATTTCATTATTTAAAATAAAAAGTTCCTATATTTAAATATTAATCATTGAATTGGATGTTTTCAGCAAAATATAACGTCAAATGGACGTTATTTAAAAAAATTCCAACAAAAAGGTAATAGTAAAAACTTTGAATATTGAAACTGAAAATTATCATTTTTAAAATCTTAGATATAAAAATTTTATTTCAAAATTTTGAAGTTTTAAATTTGAATGAAATATAGAACATTCTTACTTTATACTATTTGATTTGGTAATGAGAAAAGTTCAGTTCGTAAACTTTTGTTTTTTTGGAATTTTGAATTTTCGAACTTTTGAAAAAAAAAAAAGTTTTTTGAAAGTATGAAATTTAAAAGCATGCACATTAAGTTGTGTTGAACCGATAGAATAGTAATTTAGTTATGTGAAGTGTGAAAATAATATTGAATTTTAAAATCAGGACTAATAATTTTTAAATTAAAATTTGAATTTGAAATGGAAACTCAGATTATATGGATGGTATTTTTTTGAATAATAATAATAATAATAATATAAAATTGTAAAATATAATATTTGGGAAGTGAGGGAAGAAAAAAAAAAAGAATACATATCCTCCATATATCTGAGGAGGTAGAATACTCTTAGCCGAGTCAAAATAATTTGGTGTCTATTCAAGAATAGCTCCTATTCGGAATAACAATGTACATCCAAATGATATTTTTGCTATTCGGAATAGCAAGAATAGCTGTTATTTTCTATTCCTTAGAAATGTTGGAATAGCTACTATTCAAAAGTGTGAATAGAGGAAAAAAATATTTATTACTGTCAACACACTTCCGAATTGATAAAATTGACACCACTTATTTTATCTCTACGTCGTGACAATTCATTTGAGACCTCCACTTGCCTATCTTTTCTCTTAATAAGCACCTTGTTAACACTATTATTTATCAGTTACAACTATTCACTATTCCAAATGTACAATTCAAACAACATTTTTACTATTCCAAATAGCACTGTTTTCACACTATTTTGAAAATCACTATTTTTTCACTATTCTTATCTACTATTATAAACCGTAGCTATTCTAGCTATTCTAGAGTGCATCCAAACGCACCCTTATAATATAGGAGAGCCAAATTCAAGATTCGTGCCATATTCTATCAATTTTTCAAAAAAAATAGATTCGTGCCATATTGAAACGAAAAACTCATGACTCAATTCTATACAATCAAGTATTGCACTGGATCTGATTTTGAAAAAAAGAAGAAGAGAAGGACAAGAATGAATTTTATGTGACTCACGAATCACGATACCATTCTGCTCAAAAATTTAAAGGTAAAAAAAAGTCTATTGCAACGTTTCAAGGAAAAAGGCCATTTTTAAATTCTTTTTTCAAAACCACCAAAATTTTAAAAGTTTCAGAAATTGCAATTGTAATTATTCTTTTCCGATTGAATTGAAAGCGTTGACAATATATTCATTGTTAACCTGGAACTGGAAATAAATTACTGTTAATGCCAAAGGTGATAAGCATGACACGTTAGTTCTCAATCTTTTTGCATAATACATACCGTTTCTAGAAGCAAACCAATGATTTATTATGATCGTCTCAAAAAAGAAAAATAAGCAACCAATAGTTTTGAACTAGTTGAGAATTATTACAGGACAAAAGCGTCCATGTGTCTGGTGTCTTGTGACTTGTGAGGTCTATCTTTTAGTGCATTCAGGTCGTTTAGTATTATTCATTTATTTGTCCATCACCCAAGTGGCAGTATTGGAATGATGAATACATCTCTTTTAATTTTACCCTACCACGTGGCATCTCTCCAATTGGCAATGCCCCCCATTGAGAGGAACTAAAAGCCTCTAATTTTCAAAATAAAATAATATCTCATCTCATATGACAATATTTTAAATTAATCAGTATCAGTGTTTGTTGCCTGGTATTTTTTAGAGTCCGGCTAGTATGATATCAGTGTCATTTTAGTTTATATAACACCAGCTCTGAAATTTACCGAATCGACTTCTAACAGTGAATCCAAACCGTTCAAACCGATACTTCATTAGTTGTGTGTTCCATGCAAATTTTATAATCTTTCAAATTTATTTAGTATCAAGTCAAGTGGTGAAATGTATGAGTTTTTAAGTTAATTTTAATGTATTCATTTTTCAATATTTTTGACTGCTTGATTTGATACTAAAATAATTCGAAAATATAAAACAATTGCATGTAAATGCATCACTCATAAAGTAAATCGGTTTGAATGGTTTGAATTAGTCGTTTAAATTATATCCAACCAACTTTGAAGTTGGTGTCATACGACACTGATATTATACTAGCCGGATTCTATTTTCTGTTTTTTAGTAGTTGCCCACCATTCTTTTATTTATTTTTTAAATACCTAATTTTCATCCATGTGCAACACAATTTTATGCATCTCTTTTAATTTTACCCTACCACGTGGCATCTCTCCAATTGGTAATGGCCCCCTTCAGAGGAACTCATCAAAGCCTCTAATTTTCAAAATAAAATAATATCTCATCTCATATGACAATATTTTAAATTAATCAATATCAGTGTTTGTTGCCTGATATTTTCTGTCCTTCAGTAGTTGCCCATCATTCTTTTATTTTAATTTTAAATATCTAATTTCCATCCATGTGCAGCACAATTTTATGCACCTCCTTCTGTCTCTTTTCATTTTCCTTGAGAACAAATAGATCTCATCTTTCCAAATTCCAATCACTTTCATTTTTCCTAACCACTTGTCTAATCTAAGTACTGTAGTACAATCTCTTTATTTCTTTCAATTTTTTATGTCAAAAAAGAATTCAAAAGTTGGTGGCATGGAAGATATTTATCATTTTTCTCTCTATTTATTTAAAGATCATGAAAATCAGTACAACATTAATATATTTTCTTCAAATTGGATTTTTCTTTTCTTTCATGCAGAGTTAAGATCCATTAATTTTTTTTTAAAAGTTATTGTGTGTGTTTTTTTTTGCAAGTGTTGAGAAAATTTACAAAATATATTAATATGGGGAGATTTTGCGTAATATAATGCTTTTTACTGTTGGATAAAACTTACGGATAAATTCAATGAAATTTTTTGTTTTGTAATATGTTTTAAATTATGAATAAATTCTTATGATCTTTCTGTAACTTCTTTATTATTTTAACAAAAGAAAAAAAAATGTGTCTTCATGTTTGTAAATTTGATATATGGAAGTTGTACAAATCCTACAACAGTGCAAATAAAATAGTGGGAAAAAATCCAAATCATTTAATACAGCATCAGCTAAATAAATAAAATTATGGAATTAGAAATGAAGCATGGATTGTCATAAAACAGAAGAAGGAATTATGACACATGATTATCCTATTAGAATAGGGAGTAAGAGCTATAAGTTACAATTTAGAATGAAAAAAAAAATTATAGCATAGTTTCATTCATTAGATTAGTTTGAATGATAAATATGTTACTCATAGAATGTCTAAGGATGTGAATTCCTAATTGAAGAAACTTTTTTTTATAAATTAAAAACTTTAGTTCGTAAATACAAGTTAATTGTACTTTACTTTTAAATGAAAATATACAAGTCTGTAAAAATACATCATAAATATTTGTTCGTAAAAGAATTCTATCTCGTGTTCTCATGTAAGAATCAAAATATTTTTTGAAAAGAAGTTTTTTTTTTATTAATAACAAGTCATTCATTTTTCTTAATGACAAATGTGTTACCAAATTTGTAAGCATTAGTTTGTTTAAAGCTAATAAGCAGGAAGAATGATAAATATATAACAATCTAATTAAATAATAAAACATCATAACGTCGGTTTTTGGTGCATTAGTTGGTGCGCTTTAGCAGCTTGTATCACGGAAAATATCGGAACCGAATCTGATTCGTAAGCCGATGGCCGTACAAGATATTTTCTAAATTAATACAGAGTAGGTCCGATGCCCATCGGACCTACTTTGGTTCAATGGTGTAATGACCATTAGATCTATATTAAGATTCGTGTGAACTAATTAAAATCTTGCAGGTCTATTTCAATTTCCGTGCGCACAGATCTTAGCAATAATCTTACGGTTTTGGAGCTAATTGGACCTAAAAGTAGGTCCGATGCCCATCGGACCTACTCCAGTCTCTTCAAAGAAATCAATAAAAAGAAGATCAGGCATTGGCGGTAGATATCCCTGCTAAATCTACGTTCTAAATGGACCCGTTCTATATATTTCACATGAACTGAAGGCTCAGAACAAGACTGGTATTTCGGCTAGAGGCCCTAAAGGGCCTGAACTACTTGCACCGATAATAAATTATAAGAACAGGTCCAATTGAGTGTTTGTTCTGAAAAGGGTGGCCCAGAAGTTTCCACGTCACCAGTGGGCCAGTCTAACCAATGGCTCAAGTTCAAGCGAGCTCGAGGCTTGCTCAAGCGGCGGGCCCGCGGACCGGATGTGGGAGAAGATATTTCTGGCCCCGAGTTTTGACAAATTAAACAGGTGAATCTTTATACGAGGACCTCATAAATTTTTATATTTAGATGCATCTCTTCAGTCACTATCTCCAAAGACATAATTAAATTTCCTAGTAAATAAACTGACGAGACGAGGCTGTATAACAAACTGAGATAAATTGTAAGGTCCAAAGCGAGTGTTGAGGGAAAAATAAAACTGAGACAAGTGGGTAGGGAAGGGGAGAGGAGAAAGTGAGAAGAGCAGAAGAAACAACAAGGCGGTGGCCCTTGGGTGGACAAGCACAAAAGAATTCTCCAAAGACCAAAATATCTGAAAATATCTACGATAGATATAGATAGAGAAAGAGAGAGGGAGAGAGAGAGAGAGAGAGAGAAGGATACTGCACCTTACTGAAAAGAAATCGAGATAAAAAGAGGATATTAGAGATTGAGAAATTGAGGGGGAAATGGTGAAAGGTGAGGAAACGGAAGTGGTTTTAATAGAGGAAGAGAGAGAAGAAGATGTGAGCTGGGATCGGTACTTGCCCCACATGCCAGTTAGGGTTTTGCTCGTGGAAGGAGATGACTCGACTCGCCAGATCATCGCCGCACTGCTCAGGAAGTGCAGTTACAGAGGTGAGTTTGCTTCCGTTTCGTATCTTATCTCGTCTTCTTGTTTTTGCGATGTGCGGGCATGGTTTAATTGGAGATTTAAAAATTGGGAAGTGTGCGTGTTTTTCCGTCTGGAATTGTTATTCTCATTGCCTAAACAGAGATTGAGTTTTGCTTTTGCATTTTAGTTGCTTTTCTATTCTGGTAGAAATGTTGGAATGAAATTTGTTGGAATTGAAGTATGTTCTGGTTATACTAAGATAGCCGTGATCTGATGCTTGCTCCTTTTCTCATTCCTAGACTAAATTAATTTCGTTATAATGTAGTCTTACTGAATTCATTTTTTCACTGTTTCAACAAACTACCGAGTCTATTTTGAAAAATAGTAAATGCATGTTACTTTTGTTGGAAAGAAGAAACACGGTCTATGGCACATACTCAGTAATGTAGTCAGAACTCAGAACAGCGTTCATATGGGACCAGTTTATAGTTATGCATTCATAGGTCCTGGATCAGTACCAGGAAAATTCTGACATGTTATGAACTGTCATATCTGCCCAAATTTGAAATTGATCCGATTGACAATCTGAATGCCAGCTTTGGAAAATAAAGCCTGAAACCATGAACCTGAAACTTGACTGGCCCACAATCAAATCTGACTGAGACCCAATCAAATTCAAAACTGCATGAGCTGAAATTAACATATTCAGCCTGAGTTCGAAAAAGTTTAAGACTCAACTAACTGCAACCTGCAAAACCCCACAGTATCAAGTGCGATGGCCTAAGGCAGTAACTGACCAGCAACCAATTTCCCTGACATTCTAGCACTATTCTTTTGTAAAAATAAAAAAATAAAAGCCAACTCGCAGTAGTTCATAATGCACAGTCTAAACATTAGGGTAGTATCGTCACTGTTAAATTTTTGTGTAGTAAGCTCTAATCTCCTTTTTTCTTTTTTTTTTTCCTGGAAATAGTTGCTGCCGTAGCCGATGGGATGAAGGCGTGGAACACTCTTAAGGAGAAATCAAACAACATTGACCTTGTTTTGACTGAAGTTGAGCTGCCTTTTATGTCAGGCTTTGGGCTTCTTACAATGATTATGGAACATAACATTTGCAAGAACATCCCTGTTATAAGTACTATTTTTTCTCTTGTCATTTCTTTTTTGAACTCTTTAATTATCACGTAAATGGGGACCTTAGGCATATTATTTTTTTTGTTTAAAAAAAAAGTACAATGATAAGATACATTCAAGATATCTTCATGTTTCTCATTTTGTAAGGGACCAGATAATATTTTTAGCACTTTCAGTTGATTTAAGAAATGCTCCTTATAAGAACTGACTCATAAAAGTTGGTTTTCATCTGATGCAGTGATGTCATCTCATGATTCGATGAGTATGGTTTTCAAATGCATGCTGAAAGGTGCTGCTGATTTTTTGGTCAAACCAATTCGAAAAAATGAGCTGAGGAACTTGTGGCAACATGTCTGGAGAAGGCAACTTGTATGTCTATTTACAAGCTGTAACCTAACCTTTTTGTTTCAATCGGCCTTTTACCAATTCATTTCTGAAACAACCTATTTTTTTTTCTTCTTCTTAGCAGGCAAACGGGGGAACTGGTGCTATACAAGGCAGCCGGGATGCGAGCCTTGAAAATTTGGAAATGGGGGATAAGATGAATATCGAGAAAATATCAGGGGGAAATGAAAATGCTGAAAATTTGGAAAAAAGTAACGAGCTCAGTGAACAGCGCAGCGATGCTCAAGTTAGTACTATATTAGTCACCTCTTGTAATATTGATAATTATGCTAGTCACAATTGTAGTAGAGGAAGCCTCTGTCTTTGGCCAAGAACAGAATACCTCCTCCTCCCAGAAGCAAACACCATTCTCTTATTTAGTATACCTTTTTGATTTAGCATAATCTAAGACTCCTGACCAACGTACTTCATTTTAATATACTTAGTTTTATTATTTAATAAAACAAAAATCGTATAATATTTTGACTAATCTTTTTTTTTTTTCTAATAGAGCTCATGTACAAGATCAGATGCAGAAGCTGAAAGTAAGCATCTGCAAAATAGGAACTTGGATTTATCTATAAACATGTCAGCCCTGACTACGGTGTCAGGACCATCTGGTGCGAAGGTTTCTCCTCACACAGTTGACCGGCCAAAGCATGTGAGCCCAGAAATAGATACTCATCAGAACGAAGAGCATCTGGAGCTGTCTCTGAGAAGAACCGAGTACCAAGTCCCACTGAATGAACAGAAGGAGAGTGAAGAGAGGAACAACAAGCTCAATCATTCCAATTCCTCCCCCTTCTCTTTGTTAGTCTCTTACTTTTTCATCGTTTTTCACAGTTCTCTAATGTTGTCTTGATTCCTTTGTAACTGAATACCAAAACACTAAAACTGTCATCTTTATTTGTACAGGTATAACTGCAGATTGAGAGCAACTCCAGTTGCCACAGCCAATCTTACTGAATGCATCACCCCACTATCAAATCTGGATCTGAACCTTACTTCTGATGATACTAAACCACCAGCTACTCCAGTTCAAGACAAAGCTACACTTCATTCCACCCTCATCAAATCTGTACCTGTACCGGTTCCAACTGGTGGCTTCCCACTGGATCAGCTATTTAGTAGCTCTATACCCATGCCAATACCGGAGAACAACCAGGTTACAGAAATTGAGGAAGAAGAAATGACCACTGCCCCTGGCTTTGGGGACCAACTGGTGGAGGAAAGTAATAAAGATACGAGTAAAGGGGTTTCTGATTGCAGGAGCAGCAGTGTTTCAGTGTCTATTGTGGGACCTGCCATACCAAGTATTGGTAATGCATGTGTTAGTAACAATGAAGGGCTGCGGTCCCTGACTCAGAGAGAGATAGCCTTGAACAAGTTTCGGTTAAAGAGAAAGGAAAGATGCTTCGAGAAAAAGGTACATATCTGTTATACTCAGTATTGCTACATACTGATTCTGAATCTAATGGTATTGCAAATAATACCAACATACTTCTGCATTATGGTACTGAATTGTATATATCTGTGTCATACCAGTGATGGTATCATTTTTGTTGACACTAAAATCTGGTCTTGGTAGGGGCCTAATTGACTGATAGATACATACTAATATTGGGCTTGACTGGGCTGGTAACTACAAATTGTAGCAACTTGCATGCGTCCTTTGGGTTTATGCAACATCTACATATTGGTATCTGTGCTAGTAATGCATTTGACTGGTTTGATACCAAATTAGGAATAGCGTGTTGCAGTATCTGATTTCTAACATTTCATGTTGGCATCTTACAATAGAGAATTTATTCATCAGGTACGGTACCAGAGCCGAAAACTTCTAGCAGAGAAACGGCCAAGAGTGAAGGGTCAATTTGTACGTCAGGATCAACTGGTACAAGAAGCTGGTCCGAGCCATGGCATGAGATAACAGTTTTCAAGCAAAAAAATTTCGAAATTTTATCATGTAAACTATGCACTAACCCCAACAGAGGAGAGATATTGCCATTATTTTGTAGATTGACCATAGAATATAGACATTTGATTGCTTATGCATGCTATATAGGAGAATTTGGTATGTATGTTATGAGCTTTGAATAGATTGCTTGCATTTTTTTTTTCTTATGTTGAGGGTGTGTGTTAGTGGAGATATGTATAGGCTTTGAGTAATGCTATTTATTCAGCTTGTTTGGTACTAAATTACCTGTCTGCTGTTTGATTGAAGCCTGGATAATTAATTTTCTCTGTATGGGCTAAAATTCATTTGTAAAAGCCTGTCTTGTATATTTCTGAACTAAGAAAGCAGTTTGTTTGGCACTTAAAATACAATGCATTCTTTAATATAATTCCTTTCTGCTTCATTGTTATAAGAATTTTCTTCAAGTGCTAGTTGTAGTTTTAAAATTTTATGTAAAGATCAAACAATTGCGTAAATTGCCTATAACCTTGATATGAGCCATCCTCTGATAATTGCGAATTCAAGATTCTGAGAATTGTAGAGGAACTGTACCGTTCTTTCCGGAAAAGAGATGCTTTATATTGCTCTTATCATGATATAGATTATTTAAAATAGGCAAGTGGTGGAACAATAATTGTCCGTCGTCCTTGATATAAAATATTTACCGTATTTCTTTTTGATGATTTTGTCGAGCATTCTTATTCTAGCGTCATAACTTTTCTTTAATCTAAAGTATAAATTACGAACAATAAGCATTCTAAAGATGCATACATACTTTACAAAACATAAAATATTATAATTCGTATGAATTGATGACACAATAAATTGTAACTTCTTTCTTTTAGCATTATCATGATTGCTTCCAGCTGCTTTTCGCTGCAGTTAGGCATCCGTCAAGGATAAAGGAAGCACATCTTACACGTCCCTAATACACTATTGTAAAGAAATAGATAAGTTAAAGACTGCGTTTAATAAGTGCTTTAGTGATAATTTTAGTAACTTAAGATTTTTTAAGGTATCAAATGGAAATACTACTAAAACATTCTAAGGTGAAGTTTAGCCTTTTAGGATTATTAAAAGAATAAAGATTTTTTTCCTCCACTCAATTTCCCTCATTCATCCTCCAATTATTAATTATCTAGGAGACCACAACTTTCAACACGAAAAGACAAAAAAAAAATGTGTATCAATCATTAATTATGTAAAAACTGCTAATTAACTGGGGGACTGCTAATATTTGGAAATTTTTAATACTGACGAGTGCAAATATTTATACTTATGCACACAAGTATTAACATCTAATATATCAAATATTCATATCTAAAATATCAAGTATTTTCTTTAAAAAATAAACATCAACTTTATTTTATCTCTCTCATCACACTCATTTTTTACACGTTTTTAAACGTGAGTTTTTTTTTCTTCATTCAATGTCGCCCATATTTTTGACGATATGTAAAGAATTTTGCAAATCTAAATCACAAACGTCTTCTACGCAATTTTTTCTTTCAAATGAGATCCATGATGAAGTACTTTTGAGTTATCTGTCGTGCAAGTATTCATACATCGTCGTGCGAGTATTCATACATCGTCGTGCGAGTATTCATACATCGTCGTGCAAGTATTCATATATCGAGGTATGAATATATTAGGTACAAATATTGACAATATTTGATATTATATGTTAGGTACAAATACTTGACACACGAACTATTCACACTTGTATGACGAGATATGAATACTTGCAATGCTTGATATTAATACTTTCAAACATCATTTATTGTCACAAGAAAAAAAAATAATATAATTTGTTAGATACATATACTTGATACATGAATTATTCACACTTGAATGACGAAGTATGAATACTTGCAACACTTGATATTAATACTTTCAAACGTTATCTAATGCCACATGGAATTGCAATACTTGATATTAATACTTTCTGAAATACTTGATATCTTAGGTATGAATACTTTCACAATGAGGTATAAATACTTTCGCGACGGACAACCCGAAAGTATGTCATCATGGATCTCATTTGAAAGAGAAAATTGCGTAGAACCTCACAGATCGTTATAAATATTGGCAAGATTGAACGGAGAAAAAAAATCACCTCTAAAAAAGTGTAAAAGATGAATGTGTGATGTACAATTTTTTTTTTCCGAAATATTTGATATCTTATATATGAATACTCTATATATTATATATTAATACTTGCACGCATAAGTATCCATATTTGTGTGCACCATTTGTAAAATTTATCAAATATTAGTGGTCCCCTACTTAATTAACGATCTTCCACTCAATAAATGACTGATGAATGAATATAAAAAATGAAATGGAGGTAGTTAGTTGGTCCCTTATTAAAATTAGATTTGACCTCTTTTATCCTTACTTTTACTATCATAGTATATAATGACAACTAAATCATTTCCTTAATTAATACATTTTCGGTTTTATTATAGGGAATTATTAGCATCAAATAAAGACGCTCTTAAGAGTGTGGCTACGGTATTATGGATTATTATCGCATTTTCAAGGGCCGAATAGTCAGTCTGAACCTTTCAGCTTCAGCATCATCTTCATATCCAAAAATTTTGGTAGATCAAATTTTATATATATTTTTTTAATTTTTACTATTATTTTGATAGGTAGAATATCACTTGATCTAAAGTTTCTAAACCAGATTTTTCTACCTATTTAGAAAATTGTTTCAAAAATGTATAATTTAGTCTCGAAATATATTTTCATATGAAAATCATATTGAATAGTTTAGATTGATTATTTAAATTTTGAAAACAAAAATATTAATTCATAGTTTGAACTAATATACGCCATGTATGGTACTATAACCTTACTCCTGCTCTTAATATAATTTAGTATTTAGAATAAATTACACAAATAGTCTTAAAGTATCACTTGTTTACCATTTGGTCCTTACAATTTTAAATTAGCATTTTAGTCCTTAAAGCATCAGTCGTTTACTATTTTGGTCTTTAAAGTTATAAAAGCATCCTTTTGATCATTTTGAGTTTTTAGTTTGTAACATATTAGTCCTGCAATTATCAACACTAAAAGAACTATTTGCATTGATGTCATAATGGTATTTAGGATAAGATAAACACAACTTATTTTAGTCATTTAATTATGATGACACGAGATTAATTCTAAAATCAACTTGATGCCATGAATAATTATATTAGTACCAAGTTATTTATATTGTTTGAAAACTACATCCGCACTAGTTTATTGTTAAATATTATAGATGGAAATAATATATTTTTTGAAAGAAATATAAATATAAACTTTTAAGGGTAAATTTTGTTAGAGGTCACTAAATTTTATCCTTTGTTACGAATTGGCCACTCAAGTTTGATTTGTCCTACTTAAATCACTAAGTTTTTTATTTGTCTTGATCAAGTCAATCTATAATTTTTCCGTCCAAAATACTAACAAAATATGGTCGTTCTATCCAAAATGCTAACGGAATATGCTCATTTCGTCCAAAATACAAACGTAATGAGCATATTCCGTCTAAAATATTAACGGAATGAGAATATTCCGTTAGTATTTTGAACGGAAAAGTTATATAGTTATTTGATTGAAACAAATGAAAAATTCAGTGACTTGATTGAGACAAATCAAACTTGGGTGACCAATTCGTAACAAGAGACAAAGTTTAGTAGCCTCTGAGAAAATTTACCCAACTTTTAATAATCAAACTTATATATTTTAACTTTTAAGGAGTTAATAGTAAACGACTAACCGGTAAGTTTCTCATTAGGAGTTCAGGATACTACTCAGCTTCTCTATCCGTTAATAGACATTCACTAAGCAAGAACCTAATTAAAAAAAAAAAAACAATTATATAATAAAAGACTAAAACATCAATCATTAGATTGAATCTAATGATAAAGATAATATTATTTGTGTGAAAGGTCGCATATTCGAAACTCGAACACTGAATCTTTGTGAATATTAAACTAGTTGAGTGGCTTCACTCTTAACTACTAAAAATATAAAATAAAAGACTAAGCAAGCACCACTAAAGACCACATAATTCGGACCCATAGAAAATATTCTATGAAACCCCTTAACTATTTCACACTATTTACACACCACACTCACAGTCCCCTCGGCCTCATGCGCTCCATCCAACCCCTCTCAGAAAATCCTAACCTTCACCTTTTAAGTTTGAACTGCACCAATATCCCCTCTCCTCTCTCCTTCCAATGACATACAACCAAACAAACCGAAACCAAAAGTTATATATAAACTACCACCATCCCCATCATAAGCATACATTAATACAGATCAAATCATATTAGTATCAAATGGAGAAGCAAGTAACTCCTTGGTCTTCAAAACCTAACCGTTTCCTTTGCTCATGCATCCTCCTGCTCTTAATCCTCGCCGGTATCACAGCGCTGATTGTTTACTTAGTTTACCGGCCCTCAAAGCCGCACTTTTCAGTGGCCCGTCTGTCAGTTTTTGCACTGACGAATAACGCGTCGTCACAATACCCTAACCTTCTCTGCACCTCGATGCAGCTCACCTTTGTTTTTAACAACCCTAACGACCGTGTTGGCGTTTTTTATGATCATCTGACGGTCTATGTGTATTATCATGACGAGCCGATCACGCCTCCTGTGCCACTTCCCCCGGTCTTTCAGGTATATATATGATTTCCTCATTCCTTATTTTACTTCTAATTGTCGACTTTGTGGCATCTTATTCAAGATCAATTAACCATCTGACTATCTAGTGTTTATATCACAATCTATATGGATTTATGCTGACACAGCCAAAGATAAATTTAATCACTGTTGAGAGAGACTATAAGAAATTAGAACATTACAAAGAAGGTTGATCATGGCATCTGAAGATGGGGTGATGTTCAAAAAAAAAAAAAAATCACAAGGCCGTTTCAATAACTTAACATCTCATGTAGGAACCAGCTGGAACAGTTGCACTATCACCGGTGCTCGGGGCACCAAGCGTACCAGTATCAGGCGATACCTTGACCCAGTTGATGGCAGATCGAGCCTACGGAGTGGTAGGGCTGAAAGTGGTTGTGTTGGGTCGGGTCAAGTTCAAGTCGGGTCCATTTAAGAGCGCGTGGTCCATGCTATATGTTCGATGCGATTTGGCTGTTGGATTGAAGAAAGGGGGAACCAGCACAGCCGTGCCGTTGCTCAGTGAACCTAAGTGCCAAGTTGAGATTTAACTTTTAACTTCTTTATGTGTAATTGCTCAGGCAAAACAACTGAAACTTAATTGTATTTGCTGAAAGCTGCTTCTTTCTAACGCTGTTGCTTGATCAGAATCAGATTCCTGGTTATCATTTTTCTTTTCTTAGTCAATGATTCTACAATGCTAATTAAAAAACGCACAATTTAAACTTTACACAAAGAGACATAATTGGGACAATAAAGTGTGCATGGTTTGTTGGTTAATTAATAACTTGAGTCCGCCTACTTTGTCATCGTTGGCATTCCAAAACCTATCAAATAAGCTTGGAAAAATTGGTTATTTGTCACTTCAAAATTTTCAAATTTGAAAAATACCATCACAAAACTATAAATCTGAAAAATGTCACTCTCAACTTAGTTAATTTTTAAATTTGCCACAAATACACAATTTTTATACATTTTTTATTAAAAATTAACTGAAAAATACAGTTTTGAGATACGTATAATGAGGGGTCTGAAGGGTATATAGAGAAATACAGAAATACGTATCTCAAAACTGTATTTTTCAGTTAATTTTTAATAAAAAAGTATAAAAATTGTGTATTTGTGGCAAATTTAGGAATTAACTAAGTTTAGAGTGATATTTTCAGATTTATAGTTTTGTGATGGTATTTTTCAGATTTGAAAGTTTTGGAGTAACAACTAACCAATTTTCCCAATAGGCTTCAAACGATAAATCCACACCGCTCAAACCGTTCTAGCTACTTTGTCTTTAAGAATAATGTGTTTACATATAAAATTTTTATAATTAGATGAAAGAAGATGTTTAAATTAATTTTAATATAAACCAAAAAAAAAAAATTAATGTATTCATTTTCCATCATTTTTTACTGCTTGACTTGATACCAAATATTATTGAAAATTTATAAATTATACATATAGACTCTTCACTCGTGAAGTAGCTTGATTTGAGCGGTTAAGGTTCGTCATTTTTAAGCTTATTTAATAGATTTTGAATAGATTTTGAAGTCCGACTGAAATGCACTGTTGACATAGTCACCGTACTCTAATAACTTACTATTAATTACCACTATGGACATAAGAATACTCCACTACTAAGTTTCTATAATTTATTTTTTGTTTACAAAGAATGCCGCCCTGTTTCCAGTAACAGAAACAATACACAGTGTATCCTTACATCAGCAAACCATATCATCAATTAAAAGATGTCTAGTTGTCTACTAATTAACCTACCAAGCATTCTATAACACTCACTTATATATGTGTGCTTTAGGTATTACATCTTATTATTAGTGGGTTGATTATCTAACTAAAAGGGACCCTGAATTTCATCACAAAAGCTCCAGAAATGAAAAATTCTTTAGCCTGATCAGCCCCTTTGCTTTTTAGTGAGCCTTTAATTTCCACTAGACTGTGTACTTTATGGATTTGCATGTTGAAGTGCAATATTCTACATCTTCAAAATTAGAAGGAATTTATTCTTTGCAATTAAGCAACCATTTGATTCTTGTGCACTTGTCAACACTGAGATGGTGATTGGTGACAGGATTTCATTATTTATGCTTTTAGGAGCAGCTGGATAGATTAACACTGTGATCGGAATAATAATTATAGAAAATAGAATTCAATTTAATAGAAAAGAAAGAATTAGAATAGATTTGGAATTGAATTTTACTTATCGGAAGAAGTAAAGTAGAAAGAAGAATTCAATATTTGATGGTAAAAGAAAACCTCCAAAATTCATTTAATTACAACACATGTTATTATCAAATAAAATGGACTGCCTTTCATACGAAGGGGGAGAAACAACGAAAAATTTAAAACCAAGCTAAAGGAAGACGAAAACAGAGACGAAGGTCACAATCTGCCTCAGCTTTATCTCCGCTTCTGCTTATTACTCAGCTACAACTTCTCTCGTCACTGAAAGGACAATAACATAATTTCATTGCGACGAAATCAATTCCCGTCAAATACCTTCTAGTTTGCCGTGATTTCACAAGAGAAAATAACCCCTCTCAAATCGCACCAAATATAATCATCTCTCTTTGAGACTTCTGTTCCGATCAGACGACGAGTGTGAATTCTCATTCCATTTCTCATTTGAGTGAGAAAAGGCTCGTTCCGATCACAGTGTAAGGTGGTGTTTGATTGTGGACTAAAGCTAAAGAGGTCTAAATTATTTATTTTAATTTAAACTGGTCTAAATTAATCATGTTTGGTTGATGACTAAATTTATAACTTGACTTAAGCAATTCTTTGCTTGGTAAGAGTTTTGTGGCTTAAGACATTTTTTTTTTGTTTTTATAATAAAAATTGTAACTATTTGATAAAACAGAAAGAATATTTTCTCAAACAAAAAAGAAAAAATCAATTCAATAATGGAGGGAGGGTCTATAATATAGAATGGTGACGATAAAAATGGAAGGGTGAATTTCTAAATCTTTGCCATAACTCCAATTTAAGTCTCCAGAAAGTTAAGGCACATCAATAGGTGATTTAGTTTAGGCACGTTTAGGCCAGCTTAATGTTAGACTTACGCTTAGTTAGGTCAGTCTATTTAATGATTGTTTGATAGAATAATTGAGACTTAAAATTTTTATTCCACTGTTTAGTCCACAGTCAAACATGAAATCTGAAAGCTTAATCTAATTAAGTAGTCGGAATCGATTATCTAATTTTGATTAAATTGCCATCTTTTATTATTTACAATATTTTGGGTCCCGCATCGCAGCAAGTTTTGTTTTGATGGATCTTCTACCAGTCTACCGTCAAATATTCAAAATTGGATGATTGGTAGAATTTCCTAGGGGTGCACACGGATCGGACATGATCGGATAGTGGTACAATTATATTCATATCTGTTTTTATTTTTCGGATACAGATACAGATTGGATATCCGTAAATATATACATAAATATTTTTATAATATATATTAAACTATATGGTATATATCTATTATTCAGATACGGATAATTAAAATTCAAAACCATGTATCCGCACAGATATTCGGATATCGGATATCCGTGTCAAATTTTCGGATACGAATCCGGATACGGTCGGATATTATCTGGTCCGTTGCACCCCTAGGATCCTAACTATATCAAATATCGGGTTGTAACCGTTTGATGCGTTAAATTTGATACGAATCCGGATACGGTCGGATATTATCCGGTCCGTTTGCACCCCTAGGATCCTAACTATATCAAATATCGGGTTGGAACCGTTTGATCCGTATTAACGTGATCAAATACACACGAATTTTAACGCGGATCGAACGGCTCCAACTAGGCATCATATCGGACCGGCCCCAATTCCCCAGTACTATTGAAATGGAAATTGGTCCACGGCGCGCCATCAAATAGCTAACTTGGCAAGGTTGCCAAAAATGTAGCTCAACTCAGTCAGCTTATGAACAGCTGCATGCACTGGTGATTTAAATACATTAAATTATAGCCCTAAAAGCCAATAAGTAAATTTGCTCAAAATAACAGGACCAAAAAGATCCAACTCAATGAATCTAACGAAAAAGTTTAAAACGGCCCAAAAGCAAAAGAGCAATCCAAGTTCGCTCTGTCCATTTTTGTTTCTGGGCTAAACTGAGGGATCTTTTATTATCGTCATGAACCCGGACTTAAGGGTGCTAATAAGCTAGGTTCGGCTCAGATTCAGCTCGACTCATTAAGATAAGCATACTTGGCTCGGCCCGACTCGGCTCGCTTTTGAAGGAAAAAAGCTCGGCTCGGCTCGCGAGCCAAACCCAACAAAGTAGTTATAATAGAACTTGACATTTTCATATGATCTAAATTTTTTGCTACAATAATACTGTGTAATTGTAAATTATGGAGATTAATTATATTGAAGTCAAAATATACTGTGTAATTGTTAATTATGTAAATATGCTGCCTCAAAAAATTGAAATTTGAAAAAACTTGAAACTTGAAATTTGAAAAAATTCGAAATTTGGAAAAATTCGAAATTTGAACAAATTCAAAATTTGAAAAAATTAGAAATTAAAAAAAATTAGAAATTTAAAAAAATTAGAAATTTCAAAATATTAGAAATTTCAAAATATTCGAAATTACAAAATATTCGAAATTTCAAAAAATTCGAAATTTGAAAAAAATTTAAAATTTTAAATCGGTGAAAAAAATATCTATTGTATTCTATATTTAATATGAATGTTATTTACATTATATAGTTAGTTTATTACTCTATTTTTTTTATATTGTAATCTCTTTAAACATGAAAAAAGCTCGGCTTGCGAGCCGAGCCGAGTCGAGCCAAGTGTTTACATGAGCCGAGCCGAGCCGAGCTTTTTTCCTTCAAAAGCGAGCCGAGTCGAGTTTGGGCTTTTTTTAGTTTCGAGTCCGATTCGTTATGAAATATTGAGCCGCTCAACTCATAGGTTCGCGAGCCGGCTCGACTCATTAGCAGCCCTACCCGGACTGCCCATACTCGGACTGCCCATACCCGGAACGTGGAATTGCATCCTCTGCGGAGTTTTTACCTACGGAGCTGTGCGGTTCTTTTAATCTGGTCCGTTCGTTTTTGATCGGACAGACCAAATAAGATTTTGGCACAAATTTTAAAGCAAAATTAATACTGCCCCCTCCATCATCCGAGCACTCACCAGCTGAGATTAAATTTGGGCCGTCCGATCAGCTCCGTAGGGAGAAAACTCCGCAAAGGATGCCGGTCCCCCGAAACGTACCCGTGTCCGAACCCATGCTTTGGGATTCGTGCAGAATTAAATCACACCGCTTTGGGATTCGTGCTAGTGCAAATATTTTGTTTTAAAATTCGTGCCAAGTTAAAAAGAATAGTTCGGATTGAATAATTTTGAAAAATTTCCCTCCCGAGATAAAAAAGAAAAAGAAAAAAACCAGTCCGGGTTTGATTCGAACTGTCCTACCTCCGATTTAGACCATCTGAACTGCCGATCCGTACGGACAAGGGTCCAAAGACAAGCAAAAGTATAGTTTCAAAAAAAAAAAATCGTCCTACCCAGACCGTCCTATATATGCAACCTGAAATGTTCGTGCCCGAGTTACCCATGCTCCATTGAGATTTGACCCGGTCCACCAACACAACATTATCGTTATCCATCAAACTTTTATACTATTTTTTAGTTAATTTCTATAAGAAAAAAAAAATATAATAAGAGACTGGAATCCTCGTGGTCATCGTGGATGGTATGCATGCCTTTCACATTTGAATTGCGTGTCGGTATGGTGTTGCTCCACCAATCCCAGTTGGTGGAGATACTTTGGTTTTGGTACATGATTTTCGTTTTAGTTGCTTGCAACTCTTTTACAAAATGGCTCTTATTTTGTCTGTATCCTGAATTTTACGGAGAGAAATCGATAGCCTGAATTTTACGGAGAGAAATCGATAGGAAGGAAGCCCTTCCTTCCGAACGCGTATCTTCTGCATTAACTCAAAAGAGAATCTTTTGAGTTAATAAATCCCAACCATCCAATTTGCTTTAAGATCCGTGCAAACTACATCCGCACTAATATTAAAAACTCCTGTATTAAGATTAGACAGCTGAGATGTATTAACTCAAAAGATTCCCTTTTGAGTTAATGCAGAGGATAAGTGTTCCTTCCTTCCAAGATATCTAAGAAAACTGCTCCTTGTAAGCAACTCAAATACTCCTTCCCACACGCCTCCTCCTCCCAACTCGGATCCTGTATGACACATTTAGGAATGAGAATAATTTTTTAAGATCTTTTAATCTATGAAAAAATTTAAAATATAGATGTTTGAGAACAAGTGGATAAAATTCAAGCGGCATGTGTTATACACAATTTAGCGAAGCAGTTGTTAAATATGAGTGGTTAATTTAATGAAGGAGCTCTTAAAATAACGGAGCTCTGACTCAAATTGTTTTTTCCCATGAGCACTCACTCTTGAAAGGAAAAAAGCTAACTTTTTAAAAATATACCAACAATATATAACTTTTTTATCATATTATTCGTAAAATCTACAAAGTTTTTTTACATTTATTGTACAAATATCAATATTTTAATTAAGACCTTATAGAAATATTTTTGAATTCTGAAATTGTCACTACAGTTAATCGAAATTATTATCTTCATCATTTGTTAACAATATAGTATACATTTCAAATTTCTCAAACATCTAGCTAGTAAGCAATGAAATTCTTAATTTAAACTTACTATTATCTTTATTTTCTTTATTATCAATTATATTTTCAAATAAATTTTAATCATTCGCAGTGATATGATGATTATAGGGTTTTACTTTAGTGTACAATTGGATTTCTATCCATTGATTATTGTATAAATTGTTGTGCTTCTATAAGAAACAGGTGGAGATTATCCACTTTTGTCAAAAAAAAAATATTCAAATAAATTTGAGTGCAATTCCGCTATACATTCATATATTTTTTTTCTTCAGAAAAATATGAAAATATGTTATTATGTTAAAGTTGTATTGTTAGACTCTCTCTTCTGATATTTTTAATAAGAAAAAATAAATAAAATATCGAAAAACAGTATGATTCTATGAAATCTTGAATTGGCCAGACAAGATAAACTATATGTTCAGGATTTATTTTTCTCTCTTTAGTTAATTAGCAATCGTTGTCTAACGGTTACGATTAACTGGATGAAATAGTCTATTCCATCCGGCAGTAAACATAATATACTATTTCGTTCTTCCTATAAATTGAGATTTTATGGAATCGTGCCCATTTTTTAATATTTATTTATTTATTTATTTCCTATTAATAAAAAGGAAAATTTGGTTATTTGCCACTCCAAAATTTTCAAATTTGAAAAAATGCCATCACAAAACTATAAATCTGAAAAATATCATTCTAAACTTAGTTAATTGTTAAATTTGCCACAAATATATAATTTTTATACTTTTTTATTAAAAATTAACTAAAAATACAGTTTTGAGATATGTATTTTTGTATTTCCCTATATACCCTTCAGATCCCTCATTATACGTATCTCAAAACTATATTTTTCAGTTAATTTTTAATAAAAAAAAAGTATAAAAATTGTGTATCTGTGGCAAATTTAAGAATTAACTAAGTTTAGAGTGACATTTTTCAGATTTATAATTTTGTGATGGTATTTTTCAAATTTAAAGATTTTGGAGTGACAAATAACCAATTTTCTCTAATAAAAAATATCGACAATGTCTCTCACAGTAAATCCAGAACATAAGTCCACATAAGATCCTGCCGTCCCGTTTTAGCTGGCCCACAGCCGTCCCCTTAGATCTAGGAGAAATAATTTCCTTTCCATTTTCAGTCAAAATACCAACTTGATAGTGAAGTGTAACGTGTAGCGTGCCATTTCAATTCCAGACTTCTCTCCACTATTTCTTCCCACAACCCCCGCCTTTCTCTAGAGAAAACTAAGAATCACATCGATCCAAGGAGAACTAAATTTAAGAAAAGAAGTAGAGATAAGCAACACTACTTCCGTATCTCTGTAGCCATCTCTAGCCGTTTTTGACTTAAATCCCCAATTAATTGGTCAGCTTTCCCTTTTGTATTGTAAGCCACCTAATTGCTCAATTTAATCCAAGTCGAAGCACCTCTGCCTCTATTTTTCCCTTATTGATAAATCTAATAGAGACTCCATGGCTAGCATCTCTTTAGCTCCTACTCAATTGAAGCATCAGAGCTGCTCTTCACTATATCTGAAACGGAGGCCTGGTTACCTTTATGGGAAATTTAGGAGAGGTGGGAACCGCTCCTTGACTCCAGTAAGTTCACTTCCATTTGATTGCTTATTAATCTTTTTTTTTTTTAATATAATTGGTAGTTATTGAACTACAATAAGAGATTTGGGTTTTCTAATCTTAGTGCACTGAGAATGATTAAACTTGGCATTAAATTGTACCAGTGAATACCAATGGAATACTTTACTAAATCAGAAGTCAATAAGGAAGATACACAAGCACAAGTCAATCTAGAACTGTAATAATCAAATAATGATCTATATTGTTTTCTTTTAGCTGACTAGCACCCAAATATGCCATTGAGTTATACCAGTGTTTTTGACTGCTTTAAATATTCATGTACCTTTTTTCTTTCCCTTTTCCTTGTGATAAACACAACCTTTTGATAAATTATACCTGCTGATCTGATATGTTGCAAATTTGTTATGGGTGGTTTCAACTTTCAACATACAGCCAATTTAAACGTATATCTTTGTATACATCCAGTAGTTGAAATTTTAATTTGAGCAATATAATATATCCTTTTATTCAGAAAAGGGTACTTTTTCTATATGAAATATTTTCCTATTATAAAAGATACTCTATTTGATATTATTATTAAGAAATACTTTTCTGTCCTATAAAATCAATAGTTATTATTTAGAGTGTATGGTAGAATTACTCATTTGTACTGTCATATAAAATTGCATACCATCTTTTTTTTTTTTCTAAAGGGTAAATGTATTCCTTTTCTATATTTTTGTAGTTGTAGGGTTGTAGTGTAATTATGCAATTTTCCTATTTTTTTGCTCACTGTCAGTCTTTTAAAAATTTCTGGCTATTTCAACTAAACCTTTTGTTGTTAACATTTGAAATAGGTGGCTAGGTTATTTGGGCCGGCGATATTTGAGGCATCAAAATTGAAAGTATTGTTTCTTGGAGTAGATGGAGAGAAGCATCCAGGACAGTTACCAAGAGCTTATACTCTCACACACAGTGACATCACTTCCAAAATCACCCTTGCCATCTCTCACACTATCAATAGAGCTCAGGTATTCCTCAAATCTTTACTCATGAAAATAATTATCCATAATTAAGCCCCAGTCACCCCTTTAATGTGCAATCCCAAACTAGATATCATAGGAAGGTGGTCATACAAGTACTGGTACCAGAAGTCACCAAAAATTTTGGTATGGTAATTTTGATTTTTTTTTTTTTTTTTTAATTCAAATGTTATGCAGCCAATTAAGTTTTTTGAGGCTCTTAAGGTTTTTAGTTTTTTACCCTGCTCTTCTGGTATTTAGTTACAGGGATGGTATAATAAGCTGCAGAGAGATGAGGTCGTGGCAGAGTGGAAAATGGTAAAAGGCAAGATGTCTCTGCATGTCCACTGCCATATCAGCGGCGGCCACTTCTTACTTGATCTTATTGCTAATTTCAGATACTACATTTTCTGCAAGGAACTCCCAGTGGTAGGTACACTTATAGTATTCCTGATAAATTGAAAAGGGGAGAGTTAGTTTTTTCATATATTGTTTAAGGGTTCAAATACCTCATGTATTTCATGCCTCACATGCCTCACATCCTTTATCTCCGTTTTCAAAGTCCAAATAGTCAATCCGAACTGCGAACCGCTCAACATGATCTCCCTATTAAAATGTACTTGGAGACCAAATTTTATATATTTTTTTAAATGTTTTACCATTTTTAGATGAGTACAAAATCACTGTTTTTGGATGGTTCACAAACAGTGATTTTGTACCCATCTGAAAAAATAGTTAAAAGTTCCCAAAAAATATAAAATTTGGTCTCTAAAATATGGAGATCATGTTGAGCGGTTCGGATCGACTATTTGGACTTTGAAGGAGAGAAAAGATGTGAGGCGTGATGAGGCATTTTAACCCTCCTCATATTGCTTTTGTCAAGTAGAAAAAACAGGGAGCATAAACTGATAATGGAAAGAGATAATAAGTTGTTAAAACAAAATGCACTATTGTAGGTATTAAAGGCATTTGTTCATGGAGACGTGAATCTATTTAACAATTACCCAGAGCTAGAAGAGGCAATGGTATGGGTTTACTTCCATTCCAACCTACCAGAATTCAATCGGGTTGAATGCTGGGGCCCACTCCATGAAGCATCCTCGATTGGTCAGGAAAACTCTGAACTGAAATCTGCAGACCACCCAACCCAATGTGCCAGTCAGTGTGATTGCTGCTTCCCGCCATATAGTCTTATTCCCTACCCACAAGATCTCTCAGATGATGCACAACCCGACCCGTTAGGTCAGACTCAACAGTGATAAATAGAATGATAATAGGATAACAGTATAGCTAATATTATTGTAGGTTATACAACGACATCCTGAAATACCTCGATGCTGGGCACTTCATAACACTATAAACTTTCTTCAGGCACCACAACATATTTATTTTTTCTTATCAAGTATGCCCCTTTGAATCTATTTATCTTTGGATTATGAAATTCATAGGATAGGAGTATTTGATACTGTTCTGTTAGTAAAAACAGGGGGATATTTGATAGGAAAAGGTGCAAAATAGAGCGATGTGGTTCATGCCTTCATGGAGAGAGTTATGTGGTGTTAAGTTGCCCCTTTACTAGGTTACATATTAGATTGAATTGTAGTTAGAATAGGGAAGCGAAGGGCTATCGATTGATTCTTTAATTCGGATAAATTGTGAATTTATGCTGTACATATACAAAAATTGTAGTGAAAGAAGGATTTAAGTAATTAAAAGATAAATATAGATCTGTAAATGATGGTAGGTTTATTAATTTTGAAATGATTTATATAACCTTAAACTAACTCTTTTCTTTTTAATGAAAAGTTGTTAGTTTGTAAATGCAGCCCAGATTGATTAAACATCAGCATACGCACATAAATGTACTGTAAATGTTTTTCTTTGGAAAACTTATGCCTAAATTTGATTGTTCTCCGAAAGGACAGCATAAGTTCTCTCTGCTTACCCATTTTGCTTTCAGGAGCATCCTTTTAATCTGAAATAACAAGGAGATAGAAAAATGTAACTGTACTAAATGCCGTATTATTAATTTATTGAGTGATGTGGCCGATTCCTGTAAATCGAATTAGCATGGTTATGATGAAGGAAAATGTACATATCAACCCTTGGACTATCTGAAAATTTGGGATGGACAAATCAACCTCTATCACCATTTATTGCCCGGTATGTTAGTGATCTGAATATTTTTTTTATTCTTACATTCATATGACTAGGAAATGTGACGGTTAATCTGATACTAGATGATACGCCCTATCTTGGGAAGAATAGGTTGTATGTGTTGAGGTTTTTGGATTGAGCCTGTCCTGTTTTGGAACAACAGGTCGAGGTGTAATAGGTTTAGGAAACAGAATGAGGATTGGAGATATCCGAACTCTAACCTATGCAATATCTCTCTTAGTGTTGAGTAAGCAGAAATTTGATCCCTGCTTTGTGGATCCTTTTGCCTTATATAAGCTATCCCTTAACCGCAATTCCGTGTCGGTCTGGAGATTGTGAGACCAGTTAAGGGACATCATGGGATCAGTTATTCCGCGTTAGGCGGCGTAGGTCGGTGTCGGTTAGAAAACCATATCTTTTGTGGCTGTGAAGCCTGTTTTATTGAGCTTAGCTTTTAACAAGCCCCGGACTGATCCCTTAGAGGCCCGAGTCTCGGTTGTTTTATAGTCCTAAAAGGTCTTTAAGTTAACATGGCCCTATCACTGGAGATCGGCAAATTTGAGAAGGTATTCAGCGAATTTGGGAGCTGAATAGCATAGGAGGCTAAGAGGCTTCTCTTATCTTTTATTGTGATGCAATGATACAAACAGTATTTCGCATTTTCTTGGGTTTCTTTTTCTTGCTCCTATTGGAATTCCAGAATTCATTGGAACTTTTTATTTGTTTTTGTCCCCGTCCTTTTTGTAAAATTGGAATTGGGTGCTGGTTTATGTTACATTAATATTAAGGCGATTGATTTTGGACTGAATAGGGCTTCCCGTTTCAACCCATACTGTAACAAAAGTTCTTTCGTATATCTCTCGTCGGTCCCTTCGCCTAAATTTCGGATTTCTTTATAGGTTCTGGCCTCCTTTTAGGCCCAGTCTGAATCGCTCACGGGCCGCGAGTCATAGTGGATACTAGCTCGATATCGACCCGAAATTTTTATTAATCGAAATTAAATAAAAAAATATTGGAAAAGATGAGAGATTTAAAAAAAATTCAAAATTATAACTGGAAACGGATTAAATAATCTCGTCCCATTTAATCACTCGGTCTACTAACTAAAAAAAATAATTGACACACGTGACATTCCGTGACATTAACGTGATGTGACGTCACATCACGCGAATGATTACGTCACACGATACACGAGTCACGTCACGTAATCGACACACGTGATGTTCCGTGATGTTAACGTGATGTAACGTTCTGTGACAAATTTTCTTCTCTAGATTTGAGAGAAAAAATTCTCTTTAAAAAAAGTAATCAACTCTGGATTTTGAACCCCTACAAATTTATACTTTTATTTTGAACAAATTTCCATAAAATATATTTTTATAAATATGTATTTTATAAATTTATAATATATATTTATAAATTTCCATAAAATATATATCTATAAATCTCATCCAAATCAAACCCAATAAATTTCCACCGAAAATGTCTGCCGGACAGGACATATGTAATCATCGGTGGGAATTTAATTTACTAATGTGTATTAACAAATTAGTTAATTTAAAAAAAATATGATGTGGAATTTACTAATGCGCATTAACAAATAATCTATATTTTTAAGAAAGTTAGTGGCTTTAAATGTCAATTAACAATTTTATTGATAAAAAACAAACTTACAAGTCAAATAACATTAAACTTAAATCTACTCTTTTATTCTCACAAAATCCTCCAAACTACACTAAATAACTATAATCTCATTTATATATACTCATAATAACCCTAATATCTTTCTCTATCACTCTCTATGACCGGATCTGCTTTTTTATCACCGTGGCACTCCTACAACCGGATCTACTCACCCGCGTTCCGATCAAGATGGCGTAGAGACTCAATGCTCTGAACTTTGACGATACCGCTCTCGGTTCCAATCGGCTCTAATTCCTCTCATTCTCTCTCATTATCTCTCCTAGAGGCTCTCAAGGTAGAGGCGAGAGAGAGCATAATCTGCCTTTTTAATTTCATTATATATTTATGAGAGTTAAAAAGGATTGATAACATTTTATCTACCAGATTCTACGGTCCTAATATACATTTCTTTTTGAACAATTATTGGATCATGCATGTGTGAAATTTTTCCACTACAAAATTAAAGTCATAGATGAAAACCTTATTTAGATAATTATGTG
The DNA here is from genome assembly GCA_024447775.1 of Carex cristatella. Classification (NCBI taxonomy): domain Eukaryota; kingdom Viridiplantae; phylum Streptophyta; class Magnoliopsida; order Poales; family Cyperaceae; genus Carex; species Carex cristatella. Next base: position 3,693,670 of record JAJHPF010000030.1, on the reverse strand, counting down.
TATTTATTTTTTTAAAGAAGAAATGTGAAAATCACGTCTTCAGATTCCATTAATCAAAATATCAAAGGTGTCAGTTTTTACAAAGTGTATATATAGATTTGAAAAAAGAATAAAAGAAAAGGTAAAACGAAATCTATTTGAATTCAAACTGTTAAAACAGAATCTATTTGATCATGTGTATTTATTGAAAATTGAGAATCATATAATTAACAAGTTTGATAGACGATCTATAGATATTTGATTTCAAACTGTTAAAACAAAATCTATTTTACGAGCGATGCTTGTACATATAATATTTTGAAATTTTAATATTTTGAAAATTTGAAATTTATTCAGTATATAGTCAACCAGTAGAAGATAATAAAAAATAAATGCTTTAAAATCTCACAACTCTTCATTTTATTGGAGTTGTGTTCATGCTAGTCTCACTATTCATAATATTATATTTAATTCGATAGGGGTTAAATTTGTTGTGACGGACGTCAAATTATATTATTCTTATAAGTTTCTTAGGACGTGTTTGGATGGACGAGAATTTATGAGATTTTAGACTTAATGGAAAAATTAATCTATCTAGGATGGTTTTTTTACCCTTGACATGGGTTTGGATTTTTTTTTTTTTTTTCCGTTTTCATTTCTTTCTTTTTCACAAATTCTCGAAAAAAAAAATCAAATTAAATTATTTTTTTCTCGTGATCTATTATTTCATATCTCTCCTCAAAATCTTAAAATAAAAAAATAATGTGTTAGTACTCAATTTTGGATATATTATACTTATTTATATTTGCATCTAAATCTCATAAAAATTAACATGATCTAGAATTACTTAACTTAATTTTCTAATCTCATAAGTTACACGACTAACATAGGAGAAAATTATTATTTGTTATATTCATACAATTTATTTTTTTATTTTCTAAATTTAATTATATGTTAATTATTAGATTTTAAATTATTAGAATTGATCCCAATACTATTAATAACTATTAATTCCAAAATTAATATTGATAACAAATCTTTAAATAAGAAAAACACAGTTTCTATAAATATATTTCTTAAATTAGAATTCTCCACAATTATCTTCACACTACTTATTTCAACATATTCACGCTATCATATCCGTAAACATGGTCATTTTTCAACCGTTACAGAGTGTGTTTAGGAGCGGACTCAAGTGTATCCAGGGGGGCAGCTGCCCCCTCTGGATTTTACGTTTTAGTGGAAGTCGGGACGTTTCAATCGGCTCTGTCCCTCCCTAAAAATTTGTTTACCTTCCCGCTGGATGTTTAATTTGTAGTTCGGGTTAAATTTAGGGTTAAAATTAAAGTAAATTTCTTCAATTATGATTAATAATTAGAATTATAGATTAAAATATCAGAAATTACAAATCAGAGCATTGAAAAGCACAAATTAAAGCATTATTTTTTATTAAGTACTTAATTAGTTAATGGATTTGAATTTGGTTAGTTATTTAAATCCAATTCGATATTTGTTTGCCCCCTGACAAAAATTCTGGATCCGCTCCCGAGTGTGTTTATGTACTAGTGTGAGTTTCAATATAAATTCATAGATGCAAAATGCAAATTATTGGAAATGTTTGTTTCTACTGCAAAGATATCCAGGATTTATTGATTTGTATTTTGTTTTCGTTGACAGCGATATGACTTCGGCTGTGTTAATATAAATTTTTATGTGATAAGTAGGATGTTTTGTTTCTTTCTTGTTGCAATTGCAATGGAGCCTCATGAGCCACATTAGTTATGTTACGGCGAATGGGTACATCAAATGATTTATTTTATAGGGCCAACGTACATTGCATTTGCATCTCACTATAAAGATGCTCGATGCACGAAACGATATGCTGAGAGCGCCACAGAAGAACTTGATAAGTGGTCCCACAAATCCCCGACATTTTTTGCTTTGTTTATCTTTCTTTTTGTGAAAATTAGTTTTCGCATAAAACTGCGATCGCATCGCATAGTTACTTGACTCGCCCGATTGAGATCCTACGCTAGAATTTGAGAATAATTTCTTACGAACTCAATTCGGTAGATGATACGTCTCTTTCTCATCTCCTTTCGCACGAATTCTTCACACACGCGCACACACTCTGTGCTCTCTTCCTTCCCCTCTCGCCTCGCTGTACAAGATCGATTGCAAGATCCATGTGAGTAGCATGATCCCACACCGTATTCTATATTTTCGTCAAAATTTATAGTCGCAATGCTTCTATTTTCAATTTAAATCCATTTCAATCTCCTTTTTTCACCATTTTTCCAGCATTTGTAGTCTGCGGATCCAACACAGATGCCTCAGACGAGGCGGATTTCGTCCGGATTCGGAAACGGGAGGAATAGGATCGGCTCTAGCGCTATTCCACCTTATATTATCCTTCTATTCCTTTTTATTCTTGCCCCTTCCCTCTTTCTCCTAGGGCGAAACGGTGTTAATGCGCGAATCCCTCCTGGTAAGCGGGTCTATCTTTGAATCTGTTATTCCCGATCTCTCATTACATTTTTGGGGAACTTCGGGGGCAATTGTTGTACCATAGTGTATCCTAGGTTTAGGGACTCTATACTCTATACATTGTAAATTTATGGTTAATTAAACCATTGTTTGCTGAAAATTTTTGGATGTAAGAGGTACAATGTAAAATTCCCATCTATATGGAAGCTACTTGAAGCAAGGTTGGTTATTGATTACAGCCTATTTTGTTTTATAGGAAATTGATCAGCATAATTTCTTTTTATAATCCTTTACAAGATGATTCAGTATATTCATAAAAATGAGGGAAGGGTAAATATTATGGTTATAAAAGCGGCTAAGAATAATTAGCAATACATCCTGTTGCTTGACAGACTGGTACAATTGTATAACATGAATTTAAAGAAACATAGAAAACTGTTAAGTCGGTCTTTGAATTTTCTATTAGTCTAATTATTTACCTCCCATTTTATGCAGATGAAAAAGTTTTAAACGATAACAGAAAGGTCTGTTGTTAATAACTTCCAATGTTTGTTATATTTTTTTAACATCAAATTACTTTTGCTTGTAACTTCACTCATGTTAAATTTGATTCACAGACAGGGGATTGGAGAGAAAAGCTCGTCGTCAAGCATTTAAAATCTTCTTTGACCAAAGAGGTTAGTCAAATTATGTTATGTTCAGTCGTGCCATTTTCAGCTTAGATTTGGTACTTGAAAATTTACTTGATATTTATTTCTTTACTTTTTTTTTTTTGTCGACAGGTGGTTGAGTCGATACGTGAATCAGAGCCATGGAGTCTTGATAACTTCAGAAAGCATATATCGGTTTCTTGGAAAATCGATGGTATTGATGATTCTCAGCAGAACACTTCTACGGTAAGTGATGTGCTTGTGATATTCTTCAATTCGTGGATCTAGACAATTGAAGTAAATGCAAATGAGGAACTTGCTGTTAAAATAAGATCTTTAATTGTATGTATTATTTTTTTTATAATTTTGAAGGACACTAATGCCAAGAATGTGCAAGATAAGCTTGAAAATCCCAAGGCCAGTGACCTACCTAAAGTGCCAAAAGATGACTCTGGTATGAATTTTGCACTCTTCTGGACTTTCTGTTTATTGTTTGGTTTAATTTTACATTAATTTTGGTGTACACTAAAGCAATAAGTGACGGGTTGGTCTTTATATGCAGATGATCGTGACACTCGAATAAAATTTGCTAGAAGGGTAAGCATCCTTTCTTTTTGTGTTAAGTATGTGGCTCCTCCATGACTGAAGAGTATGAGATATCAAGATAGAATTTGTCTTTTATTTATGTATACAAAATGTAAAACTCATATATGCTTTAGCATAAGAAGAAACTTTCAATACCTCCAAATTATAGTCAACACCCAAAAGAAATAACGATGTGTATTTACAGCAAACAAGGTGCACATGAAAAAGAACATCTCTAATCAGAACATCTATCAGGTGGATTTTGGTGACAAATGTATTGCTATCTTCATGTGCCAATCATAAATAAAAGAGTTTAGAAATCCAGTGCTGATTGTCTTCTTCCAACTTATCACACTTATACTGTACTTGTGTAGAAAGCAATCTATAACACTACCTCATTTCTCTTAATTTCAGAAACTAAGGGAGATAAGGCGAGAGAAAAGGGCTGTGGAACTATTACTACAGGATGATGAGGCATTGGTCAAACTGGAAAATGCTGCGATTGAACGGTCCAAGGCTGTCGACTCTGCTGTGTTGGGAAAATACAGCATATGGAGAAAAGAGAATGAAAATGAAAACTCTGACACAACCGTTAGGCTGATGCGAGACCAAATGATAATGGCCCGGGTTTACATAGCGCTCGCCAAGTCGAACAACAAGAATGATATCTATCAGGAGCTGCAAACGAAGCTCAAAGAAAGTCAGCGCACACTTGGGGAAGCAACTATGGATGCTGATCTTCATCATAGGCAAGTACTGGTGCACACTAACATAGTAATACCAGACCTGTCTTGTATTGGTATTAGCTTGTTACGGTGCCTATCAGGCTAAGGAGTAAGAATACCTTCACTCCAAGATTCCAAGTTACCTAAAATGGTAGAGTTAAGTACCAGATTTTTACATGCTGGTACTAGACTTATCTATAAGCATCTGTTAGCCTACTAATTTGACTTCAAAATTGTAATTCTATGACTATGGTACATCCCCAAATTCCCGAAAACAAAATTAGAGTTCTTTTGAATGAAGTTGAAATAATAAAAACCTGCTTTGATTTTGTACAACTATAATATTGAATAAATGAATATTTCAACCCAGTGCTCCTGAGAAAATTAAGGCAATGGGACAAGTTCTTTCGAAGGCAAAGGATGAGTTGTATGATTGCAAGGCAATAACTCAGCGGCTTCGTGCAATGCTTCAGTCTGCTGATGAGCAAGTGCGCAGTCTGAAAAAACAGAGCACATTTCTAAGCCAGTTGGCAGCCAAGACGATCCCTAATAGCATCCATTGCCTTTCCATGCGCCTCACCATTGATTACTACCTCCTCCCTATGGAGAAGCGAAAGTTCCCTAGGAGTGAGAATTTGGAGAACCCAGAACTTTGCCATTATGCACTCTTCTCTGACAATGTACTTGCTGCCTCTGTGGTTGTGAATTCTACAATTATGAATGCTAAGGTAATGGTTGGTCAAGATCTTAAATTGCAGAACTACAGTTGATTCTTTTCTCCTTCTGGTTGTATTCTTTTTTTCTTTTTCTTTTTTTCCGTTGTGTGAGATGTAGGGTTGCTTTCGGTTTTGTAAGGTCCATTTGTTGGATTTCAGGTCTGACATCTAGGTACGGTCAGGTGTTTGAAAAATTTATTGGATCAGGTTTTGTTCTGCATGAAATTTAACCAGGTCAAGGTTTGTGAACTCCCATAATCTTCACAAACTACAAACCAATAAGTTGATGCATGTGCCTGCCAAATCTTTGTAACCATACATGTATTTAATTGTCCTTAAACAACTGGATTTCAGGAGCCAGAGAAGCATGTATTCCATCTTGTGACTGACAAATTGAACTTTGGTGCAATGAACATGTGGTTTTTACTGAATCCGCCTGGGGAAGCCACAATTAATGTTGAGAATGTCGATGATTTCAAGTGGCTGAACTCCTCTTATTGCCCTGTATTGCGCCAACTTGAATCAGCTGCCATGAAGGAATACTACTTCAAAGCTGACCACCCGACCACTCTCTCAGCAGGGTCATCAAACCTGAAATATCGCAACCCAAAATACCTCTCCATGTTGAACCACCTCAGGTTTTACCTCCCTCAAGTGTACCCAACACTGGATAAGATTTTGTTTTTGGATGACGACATAGTAGTGCAGAAAGATTTGACGGGTTTGTGGGAGGTGGATTTGAATGGAAATGTGAATGGGGCTGTTGAGACTTGTGGGGAGAGCTTTCATCGGTTTGACAAATATTTGAATTTCTCAAACCCACATATTGCAAGAAATTTCGATCCAAATGCATGTGGGTGGGCATACGGGATGAACATATTTGATCTGAAGGAGTGGAAAAAGAAGGACATCACTGGTATATACCACAAGTGGCAGAATATGGTATGTTTTAAAAGTAAATACTTTATTGTTCTTTATATATGTGTAAACAGTAAACACATTTGTCAAAATCATTATTTAGGTGAATTGCCCTATAATGTATTGATATTTTGTTCGTTTGAAATGCCTTCTTCATGCCTCCACTTTTCAAGTACCGGGCAATAAAGATTATAAAACTGAAGAACAAAACAAGACTATTTAGACTGTTCCTATGTCATTATCTTTTTATGTGTGTGTGGCATTTTCAACTGCATTTCGATTGGTAGGCATCAAGATCATGAAAAACAACTCAAAAGATGTCCACATAATTGGGCGTGTACAAATCTCTGTGCGTTTGGGTGTCAAGGAATAGCAGGGTTAGGTGGGTTAGCAACTATTTCCAAATTCGGGTTAGCGACTATTCCACGTTTGGGTGAAAAAAATAGCTATTCTCAACATTTGGGTTAGGTCAGGTTAGCTGCTATTCCGCTAACCCATTGAAATGTTGGGTTAGCGGCTATTCCGAATTCGGGGTTAGCACACTATTCTCACTAACCTCACTTTTAATCCAAACGTACCATCATGATTGAGTTGTAGAAGTTTGTATTAAACATTTGAAAAGTAGAGGCATATGGAAGCTCCAAATGGAGGCAATTTAAGCCTTCTCATTGTCTTTTTTTTTTTCTTTTTCTGTAGGATCTTTTTTACTGTTATATAATAAATTTGTTCCAAGTTGGTCCAGTCATGTACTAGCATAATCCTTCTTTCAAATTTAGAAATACAATTATTAGCAAGTTCTTGTATGGGCTTCAACTTCTATCAAGCCCTTAGCCTACTAATTCATTTCCTATGTTATATTTTGAGCATAATTTTGTCCTTTATATTCAGCTTTCTGTAACAAAATGTGTAGTTTTTGCTAACAATACCTTCTTAAGAGAGTTTTTTTTTTATTTTTAGAATGAAGATAGAGTTCTTTGGAAACTAGGAACGCTGCCACCTGGGCTATTGACATTCTACAAGCTGACACATCCACTTGACAAGTCATGGCATGTGTTAGGTTTAGGTTACAATCCTAGCATTGACCGATCAGACATTGACAATGCAGCTGTTGTACACTATAATGGCAACATGAAACCTTGGTTAGAACTTGCTATGACCAAATACCGGCCTTACTGGACCAAGTACATCAAATACGACCATCCGTATATTCGCTCTTGCAACCTTAGTGAATAGGAATAAAGAATAAATTGGATTGATTTGAGTTTTGAGAACAGATGTGACTGAAATTGGGACATGCGGGCTGGTGAGTAGTGACAGCCAAGCAAGCTCCTAGTTGTCTGAAACCTCTTCCATGGTGAAGATATCTTGTATTTGGCTAATTATTTACTTAGTGAAGGATGTGTGGACTAAGTTTTTTTTTTTAGTTTTATTTTATTTTATTTTCATTGTATCTTAAATAGTTCCATTTGCAAAAAGATATTTACTGATTAGTTCAGAGTAGTTTTTATTGAACCTTCTGGTTCTACTACATGGTATGTTTAAGACAGATAGGTTTATTGTGGATCGACGGGTTCTCTTTCTCTGAAAACAATTCACTATCTGTGTTGTTTTTGCTGGGGACCTGTAGTAAACAGGAGCCCATAATTTTGACCAGTGGGAGCTTTATTGTTAGATCATTTCCTTCTGTTATGAGATGTTTAAAATAAAAAAAAAGTTGGATTCACATGGAGTAAATACCAATGAGGTTGTTCTGTATTCAATGTTGAGCTTGATTTGCCTTTTTTGTTGAATTTTATATTGTTATAATGATATTAGTGCTGCTGTGTTCCAGAAATTAATGTCGAGAAATAAGGAAGCCCTTCAATTTTTTTGTTACTTTAATTTCTTGCGTGCTCTAGTACACCTTACAATTATTTTGTCTTAAAACAACATCATCAATTCTTTTGTTTATTTTTCACACTTAATTTTGTACAAACTTACACGTGTCCTACAAAAATTGTGGCGAGTCCGGCACGTAATTATCTTGACTAGAAAAATAATTTCCCTAATATTTGCTCCTCAGTGATTAAATAGATCTGTTGAGACTTGATCGTGGTCGAATTGGTACCTGGCCCAATTATTGACAGCCCTGGGTTTTAAATTTCATTACTCCTTTGCTCTACAATTAATCCATTTCTCATTTTCATAACAACAAAATATTACAAAAAAAACGCTAAACCTAAACTTCGCTTAACCGGGCAAAGGAGAGGAAGCCCTTATTTTGTTCCCCAAATAACGCTGACTTGACTGGACTGGACATATATATCATCTATTTTAAGTTCTGAATTAAAAGAAAGATTTTTGGCTTCATCAAGAAAATGATCTAACAATAAACCAACTTCGGTTGCTGTCAAAGTTTTGTTGTGTTATGCGATGACGTATACTTTGCGTTGCATTTAGAATACAAACAAGTGATTTGGTATATGAGTCGATCAAGTTGGACAATTAAATAAAACAAAATTAATGCATACCCAACAGTTGAACCTTTTTGCATGTCTAGTATGTATACCACAGCTATAGTAACGTAAACTGACCGTCTGACCCAACCTTTCAACAAAGAAAAGGTATCAGTAGTTCTAGAAGATGATATAATAATTTGCTTTTATATGCACGATTTGACCCTCCACTCTTTCACGAGGTGCAACACACAGTTGAGAAACACATACATTGTTTAAGTGGCAATTAATTGATAACTATGTATAGTTCTTTAATCATGGCTGATAATTGGGATCCGTATCCTCTCTATTACTACAGAGGATGTGCATCACTTTACGGTTTGGGATTAAATCTCAACCGTTTGAAATTCGGAGAAAAATAAGGGGCAATATTATTGGGCTTCGTGCCAAGTTAAAAGAACGGTCCAGATCAACTAAAAAGAGAATTATTTTAAAAGATTCTCTTTTGCGGTACTACACCGGATACAAATTCTGATAATTGTGGGTCGGCGATAGCCTCTCCCGGTTACACGGAAAATAATCATTTCGTGTCACTAGTACTAGTAACGATTTTTTTTTTAAAATAAAACTCATACAAAAAAAAATTTAACCAAAGTAGATTCACACTATTAGACTGATAGATTGCATCTAGACTTATATATTAGGATTAGTCCCTGTTGCATTGTAGTCTGTTATTTCTGTTATGATTAGCGACTCTGTTGAGTCATGTACTAAGGTCTATATATAGACCACATACTGTAACAATTCTAAGGTTAATAAAAATCATTATATTCATTCTATATTCTCTCTTTTTATACATACTCATTGAAGTTATAAAAATAGCCTTCACTGGTTCTCCGAACCGATATAGCTAGAAAAGACCTAACTTGAAAGCTACACCGGTTTGGAAATCAATGGAGGCTATTTTTATAGCTTTCTAGAGCAGCTGCTTTGGTTAATTTTTTTAAAATGAATTTTATTAAAAAAAAAAAATCAAAAGTAACTCTTGAACGCACTTTCGAATTTATTTTTATCGGGCCATTAATGACAGCTTGGAAAAATGTATCGGGCTGTGATTTTTCAAGGAAAGCAAAGCAACGATTTGCATGTGGAGTTCAGACTGGGGTCTTCGCCAGGAAATCAGATCCCCTAAGGTAACTCAAAATTTGAGTTTGAATATAGACATTTCGATTTACTTTGACACAAATATTAAGAAATCCCGTGCATTCCACCCTGGACTAATTGAATCAAATTGATCCGAATTCTGATCAGATTGTCTAAATACAACCTTAAATTTGAGTTACTTTAGGAGATCCGAACCCTTGTGTCAAACACAGTTCAAATACTTTACTAGATCAGTGTTGTTCAAAAGAAATAAAAAATCTTTTGAAATCATCAAAAATATTCTGATTCAAAAATTTGAAGCGAAAAAACTTTTACCTATTATTCTATGTATCAATATAGAATAAAATTTGGATGAAAAAAATTTCAGCAACTTTTATATGTACCAAAGATTCAAATTATTTTTTCTCCTTCCTTTATTATTTTATCAAATTTGGATGAAAACAATTTCACCAACTTTTTATATATACCAAAGATTCAAATTACTTTTTCTCCATCCTTTATTGTTTTATAGTATTTTTTATGAAAAAAAAATACTCTCTTTCACTGCACCGGTAACTCCAGTATAGCCTTTTCCCTAACAAAAAAAAAAAGACTCAGGCGGCTGGGTGCGTATCCTCTGAGATATCTCAATTTTTGCGTGACCGACGTGTCCGGTGCCTATTCGGGGGATGTAGTGGGGCAGTATTATTTGATCTTTGAGATTCTTGCAGAACGTATTTGAACGATTGAGATATTCCAAAAAATCATGCAAAGTTTGAGATATCTCAGAGGATGCGAATTCCAGGCGGCCAGGCCGAAATTACATGTGGGTTGGGATTTTGTCCAAATTGTGTTGGATAGGTCTTATCTAAATTCGGATCTAAATTATCCGATCGGTATTAAAATATACAGACGATCCAGATTTACGGGACAGTGAAATTAAATTTTAAATCGTTCTCACTAATCTAAACGCTAACCGAACGGTTTGAATTCGGATTTGAATAAATTTGTCCAATGCCTTTTTGAATAAAACTCAATTCTATTGAAGTACATATCAATATATCAGAATTCGAATCCTCTGAGACATCTCAAACTTTAAATGACTTTTTGGAATATCTCAATCGTTTAAATACGTTCTGCACGAATCTCAAAGCTCAAAAATACTGGTCCCCTACTTTCCCCCGAATAGGCACCGGACACGTCGGTCACGCAAAAATTGAGATATCTCAGAGGATACGCACCCAATATAGCATACCTACCGGTTAGTGAATTCGCATCCTCTGAGATATCTCAAACTTTGCGTGACTTTTTGGAATATCTCAATCGTTTAAATACGTCCTGCACGAATCTCGAAGCTCAAATAAAACTGGCCCCCTACTCTTCCCCGAATAGGCACCGGACACGTCGGTCATGCAAAAATTGAGATATCTCAGAGGATACGGACTCAATCAATCCCGTCTCGTCTACCCCTCCCCTACTACAAAAACAATCAATCCATTGAAGTTTAATGCCTAACCCCCCCGTCTCGTCTCTCGTTCCCTCTTTCCCTGCGTAGGTGGTACCGATCACCGATGGACTCCTCCGACAGCCCTTCAAACAACTCAAACCTCTTCTTACAAATCGTCGAGCACCCCGATGGCACCATCTCGCGCCCCTTTGTGCCTCAGTCTCCTCCCAACCCCAACCCACCGGTTCTCTCCAAAGACCTCACCTTGAACCCTTCCCATGGCACCTACCTCCGCCTTTACCTTCCCGCTGATGTTTCACAAATCCAGAAGCTCCCTATCGTTCTCTTCTTCCATGGAGGTGGCTTTGTGCTCTTCTCACCTTCGGCCGCCTTCTACCATGGCTTTTGTGAAGCCATGGCTGCTTCTCTCCCCGCGTTGGTATGTCAAGAAGAAAATATACAAAAAAAAATTAATTTATTCCTGAATTTCACTGAATTATGTTAGATTTTATTTTTGCAAATCAGTAGACGGACCTTTTCTTGAGCCAAATTGAACTGAAATCTGCTCAACTGATTTGCATGTTGGTTTCATTTTCGTAGCTTTGTATTTGGGATATTAATTGTTCAAACAGCATGCAAGAATTGCATGTTTAAGCTTTAAAGTCAACAACTGCACTTAATGTTTTGTTTGTTTCATTAAATATTACTTGGTCGGTTGAGCTGTATTTTTGTATAATTATTTGGTAGTACAAAACATCTTGTTAAATTAGGTACATTATTCAATATTTTTCTGTACTATTTTCATTTTCATTAATTTTGTGTCATCATTTGGTACACTATTCAATATTTTTGTATTATCATTTTCATTTTTATTATAGGTAATATCTGCTAGCTATCGGCTTGCACCCGAAACCCGTTTGCCCGGTGCTTACGAAGATGCAATTGAAGCAATTTTGTGGGTCCAGTCTCAAGCCATGGAGCCTGCCTCAATAGACCCATGGCTAAAACATGGTGACTTTTCCAAGTTCTTCCTGATGGGTAGCAGCTCGGGCGGTAACATAGCGTACCATACAGCTTTACGTGCCAAGTCGATGGATCTGACACCGGTACAGCTAAGTGGGGTCATACTCAATCAGCCGTATTTCGGTGGGGTCGAGAGAACTGAATCGGAAGCTTCCTCCGAAGAGGATTTGATTTTGCCTTTACGAGCCAACGACACATTTTGGCGGCTCGCTCTTCCTATTGGATCAAATAAAGATCATGCATTTGCTAACCCGGTAAAAACCGGGCTTGATGGGTCTGTTGGTATGGTGAAATGCTTGGTTGTTGGATGCAAAGGGGACCCACTGTTGGATAGGCAAAAATTGTTTGCTGAATTGCTTGAGAAAGAAGGTGTGGAGGTCGTGAAGAGGTTAAATGGCACCGGGTTTCATGCGATGGAGCTTTTCGTGCCCGACAAGGCCGAGGCATTATTCAAAGAGGCGAGAGCTTTTGTATATGGTGCATAACTTGAATTGCGATTACAGATTTAATGGTGCATATATATTAATTATATTGTACCTAATCTCGAAAACAAATAGAAACACTGCATCACATAGTGTTCATGCATGGAGAAAGATATCTCCGACATTCGTGGGTCAAGTCTTTTAAGTTTTAAGTATTAATTTCCCCGTTTTGTAATTATTATTTAAGAACTGTTGATATCGGTTGTGCCTTGTCATTCCAAATAAATAATGTTCCATGCTTATATATGTTGGCGATGTGAGAGAATGCTTCTTGATAAAATTGAAAACTTCGTGCACAATGATGTACGTGTCTTTGTTAAAGATCTCAAAAGTATTAATTTAAATTATTTATTTCACAAGAAGTCTTCAAATATCATTACTTCTAGGACTTTTATTATGTCCCTTTTCAGAACTACAATTATTTAAAATTTAAAATTTAAATATTAATATAAAACTCTTAGATATAACGATTATACTATTTTTTAATCAAAAATTGTGACGTTGTAATATTGTTTTGATTGTCACCGAGAAAAATACAAAGTTGTGGAAAAAATTTGAAAGCTAATTTTTCAACTTATTTATTTATATAAAAATAAAACCAAAATCCTACATGCTGAGAATACAATATAATTACTTATAAAAATTTTAACATATAAGTTTTAAAATTATTGTTAAAAAAATAAAAAATAGAGAACTAGTCTTGAATTTAATAATAAAAGCAATATTTTCGATGTAAAAAGTCGCAGTTTCGAATTACATATGAAAATATTCATTGTAAATTCTTTTAATTTTTATTTAATAAAATTAAAAATTAAAAATAATAGTATGACGGAGACAATAAAATCATTTAAGCCCTCTCTTAGTTCAGGAAAATAACAATATTCGGGCTTTCCTATTGTATTTTTTCTTGACAAAGTGAGACAAGATAGTGCTGTTCTCCAGAGTAGGAGAATATTCAGCAATCATCATTACCTGTCTTATTCCTGCCGGAACAATAAAATATTAAGAACAGAGTTCCTGTTTGAGAAAGAAATTACAATAGGAAACTAAAAATTATAAGATGCAGTTGATCAACTAAACGTAGGAGCTTTAGTATAATAAGAAACAAAAAATAACTTCAATCTCAAAATGCAGTAGGCTGCTCAAGAGATGAGTTGAGTCCGAGTTGAGGGTGACTTAGAATCAACTCACAAATACATGAGCCGAGTTAAGTCCGAGTCGATAATTCAGTTTCGAGTCAGAAACTCCAATTTGGAATTAACTCACAAAAAACTCGAGTCGAACTGAGTCGACTCATGACTCATAATATAATACATAGTGAAACAATCTAATTTAATTCTAACAAAAGAAATAATACATTGTTTATCAAAATAACACAATTAAAAGAAATAGTATATAGTTCACCAAATTACTGAATATTATAAAGTCTAATAAATTTATCAAATTACCAAATAGAATTACAAAAAAAAAAGTCTAACAAAACAGTGCACAATTCTTTTCTCTACTTCTCTTCATCTATTGCATATTGCTCAAAATTTAACAAATTTAAATAATTTAACAATATCAAGAAGATGCATACTGGAAATGAGATTATGGAGCAAGTTTTGCTAAATTTCTAATGTTTTAATAATTGAGTAGTTAATATTTTGATAAGGTTTTGCAGCTCTAGTGGGAAAGGTTATATGTAGGGAAACTAAGAATATATGAATTAGGGTTTGACGAGTCCAACCGAGTCGATTCCGAAACGAGTTGGAGGTGACTTGAAATCGATTCATAAATTAACCGAGTCAGTAAACTCGAGTCAGTTCCGAACCGAGTTTCGAGTTGTGAGCTTTTTGTGCACCCCTAAAATGCACCATCCCAGCATATATGGTCAAGTACTTGGGTACTAGTACAAAGAATACTGCACCAATCTCAAAACGTACAAGTTTTGATCAGTTCACTAATTAAGTTAAAATCTATTATCTTTAGTCAAATCTACGAGGTAGATTATTGATAAAAGGAAAACAAATATAAATTTAAGTTATGCTTGCTTTAAACCACACAAACTCCTACAAAACAAAGAATAACTTAAGTCATGATATAACTTTTAAGTCTTAATCAAACACGAATAATTTAGTCCAGTCTAGTCTTCTTAGTTTTAGTCGACAACCAAACACCACCTTAATTAAACCTAACGATTGATTTTATTGTTGCATCTCCATTTTTTGAACTTCTAACATCGTGACTGCTATTATGATTTCAGAGATGTACCCAATTTCTTATTTAGAAACTGTTCCAAACGTCACGTTGGTCAAACAATTCGTTCAAATTATTTATCTCCATTTCTGTGACGCTCTCTCTCTCTAAAATTTATTGCTGACGAAACTTAATAGAAACTCTAAACTTAATTTAAAAAATGTGAAAGTTAGAAATTTAGAGGTTTTAATTTCTAAAAAGTGATTAACAGTTATTTAAAATTTTATTTGTTAGGAAAGAGATGTTTTTAAATGCTTTAATTTTTTTAAAAATTCATTTGAATTGTTCCGATGGACGAAATACACAATAACATTAAACGGTATGCGTATTTGCTCTTTAATAAACCATCTATTATTCTTGCTCGTCAAAATGACCATTTTTAATTAACAAACCACATTTTGATAAATGCAAACTCCCAATTTGTCTGCTTGCTTTTTGTTTCATCTGGTCACATATATATTGTACTCGGATCTCACCAAAAAAAAAAAATACACGTCAAATATAACAAGGGAGAGACTATAACTGTTACCATATATTATGATAAAGCTCTGATACTTTAATAGGAATAACAGCAATTAGTGATTCGGTTAGCAATTAATGATGTATTAGTTTGTTAGGCTGTTGAATAAAGTTAGTTAGGCCGTTGACTACAAGTTAGTTAGGAAACTGATGTTAGTTAGGTTGTTAGGCTGTGAGTTATTAACAGCCAACACACCTCTGTATATTTCCTATAAATAGAGCAATGTATTTTGTAATTCAAGCAAAGAATAATAAAACAAATTCTTGCTTCTCTTCTCTCTTCTCTATTTCTATTATACTTGCTCATTTCAAACACCAGATAATCAAGTTTCAATTGTTCGTTTTTCTCGATTAGGCTATTGATATGTGCCGGCGTATTTGAGGACATATTTATTAATATGACTACGCAAAGCATATCATATCAAGTAGAGTGAGTCTATGGTAATATGCATATTGACCCGTAATACATATTAATATTTCTGTTTTTAAAATCTTAATGCCGTTCAATCCAATGATCTCCATATGAATATCTAATTGCAAACCAAATTTTATAATTTTTTATTATTTTTTAAAATAGGTAGAAAATCACTTGATCTGAAAATTATGGACCATAAAAAAACAATAATTTTCTACCTATCTTAAAAAATAGAAAAAAAAATTCTAAAAAAAATAAAATTGAGTATGAAAGTACAATTCATATAAAAATCATTTTGAACGCTAAAATTTTGAAAACGAAAATATTAATCCGTATTATGAACTAAATCGTAATATGCATAGTACCATCGACTCACTCTACCAAGTATATAGAAAAGTCTAATGCTACTTATCCTGTGGACAGAAAACTATTATTAGTGGGGAGACTTGTAGGATTTGAGTTAGATAAATGTATTTATATCGAACTTTATGGAATTATGGCTCATCCAGGCCTCCGCTCTACTCACCAATAAGGGTGCGCCACTTTGCATAAAGTTGAATCCTACTAGCGTTAATTTGAACTATGAAAAAATTATATGTATATAATTTATACTTTATGCAGAACAAAATCGATTTATACAAGCGATTTGGCGCACATTTATTAGTTGGGGAACCGGATGCTTGAAACCCTCACACGATTATCGACCCATCAAAATTGTCAATGCACTCATCAAGGTTTCATTTGCTCAGTGGTAGCGTTCTCCTGCTGGAAAATGAATATCGGTTACTTATATTTGTCATGATTTTAAATATAAACTGAAAACAAAATACACTACCCAGTTTTTGCTGGAAACTGATTACCAAAATATAACGTAGCTAGTTTATTCTGGGCTGGAGCCATCCATGGATGGCTCATAAATGGTCCTAAGATAAAGAACTTTTGTTGGATGGCCCATAAATGATCCTAAGGTCAAGAATTCCAGTTTCAGGCTGTACTTCGTCCGAGTTTTGTTTTCTTAGCATTTAAAAAATAAAAATAAAAATTCAAAGATGGATATTTTTAAAATCTCGAAACATAGCAGTACATAAACTAGATATGTGCTAGAAAGCACACAGACTGCGTATTACTAAATTCACACATAGATTAGGCCTGAACATTTTCATTGAGTCACGTAGACTGATAAATTTTAAATTAAAGAAAAAAAAGACATACTAGCTCCGAATTTCGAATTCTTTTAAAATGCTAAATATTAAAATTCAGGCAGTCGGCAAGTTTAGTGCATCATTGATAATTTGTTAATTGGCTCGTCTTTTTTAAGTTTTCGCATTGGCCAATGGTCAATTGGTGATCCAACTGATCGCTGTCAGTGTTCTCAGCGCAAATAACTTAACATCCATCAACTAAGTTCAGCTGTTTAGTACCTCTCCGGTTGAACGAAAGTCGTTGGATGGCTAAGGACAGATTTTGACCGTCAGATCCTTACGACAATTGGGCAACATTGATCTAAATTAACTAGAGACCAACACCATTTTTCAGTAGAAAAAAAAATGGGAACTTGGCGGGTGCTGCCAAGAACTAGAGACCATCAGACCAACATTATTAGCCGCCCGGTTGGAGAGGGAACCTCTGAGATCATGACAGCTTTTTGAGAGAAACTAAGATCGTGACAACTATTTAGAAGTCAAAACATTATTACAAATTCTAGGCTATTATTGGCCGAAATTTTTATTAATCGAAATTAAATAAAAAAAATATCGAAAAAAGGAGAGGATCTAAAAAAAAATTGAAATATAAGTAGAACGGGTTAAATTATTCTGTCCATACAGACGGAACAATTTATCCCGTCCCTCTTAAACGAACTAACAAAAAAAAGACGGTAATATCCCTTCCATCCTTGAAATATGAATATAACTCAAGTCAACAAGGGAGGTATTCAACTTTGATTTCGGAAGATGTATTCAAGAACGGGAGGGATCTTACCGTTTTTATTTTATTTTTAGTTCGAAAACGGAATAAATTGTCCCGTCGACACGGAATAATTTATCCCGCTCTACTTATATTTAAAAAAAATTAAATTCTCTCCTTTTTTTTCGATATTTTTTTATTTTATCTCGATTAATAAAAATTTCGGTATTATTGGTGCATGCTAAAAGGAACAGTAGCCACAGTGCCATACACAATCCTGTCAATCCACAGTTCAGATCTATAAATCAACTTCGGATATAAATCTGTTTGAGAATCACATGACCCTGCTATTTCAAATCCATCCTTTTATTTTTCAGAATACACGAATCTCAAAAACTATTGTTTTTCATCCACGAATCTCGAAACAAATGAAGGGGTAGATTAGGAATAGAAGGGTTTGTGATTCTCAAAGAATTACAGCAGATTTATTTCCATCAAGTTCTTTTGTTTAGTTCAAACAACTGGAGAGGATCCCAACGACCAACTTGCGTGCAATTTGCATTGCTCCAAGCCCCTCCAACTATCCTATTTATTGCACATCCCGATCCCGCCAAGTCAAATCACATCCAAACAACAACAAAAAAAAGACACCAAGCACCCAAACCTCTCTTCTCCATCTCTCTGCAATGGGTTCCGACTCGGGCATCCCAAACCCCTTCTTGCAAATCGTCGAACACCCCGACGGCACCATCACGCGCCCCTTTGTGCCTGAGTGTCCTCCCAACCCCAACCCGCCGGTTCTCTCCAAAGACCTCCCCGTGAACCCTTCCCATGGCACCTACCTCCGAGTTTACCTCCCTGTTGCTGCTGCCTCCCAAGACCAGAAGCTCCCTGTTCTTCTCTTCTTTCATGGCGGTGGCTTCGTGCTCTTCTCCCCTTCGGACGCTACCTATCATGCCTCGTGTGAAGCCATGGCCGCTTCTCTCCCAGCGTTGGTATGTATTTAATTCCTGGTTTATTGTATTGTGAGAAAAATAAATTCAGCTGACTTTTGCAAGAAAAATTGTTACGCGTTAATTGATTGATGCAATTAATGATGCCCCCAGTAATTAATATGACATCCTCTTTAAAACTACTAGTTTGACCAATGCTTTGCGCATAGATTGATTATAGTAATAGCTTTTTAGATATAAGGAAATAATGACCCTCAATTATGTTAACATTCAATTTCTTCTAAATACTGGTCAAACAGACAAGAGAACGCAATCATAGCAATTTACCTATAAAAAAGCTTTATCAAGCATGTGTGAGGGACTAATCAGATACATTATGCATCCATGATCCATTTTTAGACTATAGGTCAATTTATTTTACTATTTTTGTTTCATTGATATTGGATAGCAAATACAACATAAATGTCTACTATTTTGTTACCAAGATGGCAAAACAGGTTCCTTTTGAAAAAAAAAAAAAAAACACTGCTTTCTCAACTAAAAAAAAATGAATTGCAATAAATTGTATTTAAAGTAAATTGCAGTAAGTTATTACAAATACATAATGTTTTCATACTTGTTGCAGGTAGTATCCGCAAGCTACCGTCTTACACCCGAAACCCGTTTACCCGGTGCATATGACGATGCAGCTGAAGCAATCTTGTGGGTCCAGTCTCAAGCGGCAAACCCTGCCTCAGCAGATCCTTGGCTATTGGCACATGGCGACTTCTCCAAGTTTTTTGTAATGGGTAGCAGCTCCGGTGGCAACATAGCATACCATGCAGGTTTACGAGCCAAGTCCATGGATCTGTGCCCGATTCATCTCAGTGGAGTCATTATCAACCAGCCATATTTCGGTGGCATTGAGAGAACTGAGTCAGAAGCGGCCAGTGAAGAGGATCCGGTTGTACCTTTGCATAGCAATGACATGCTATGGCGGCTTACGCTTCCTATTGGATCAGATAGAGACCATGAATTTGCTAACCCGGTAAAGGCTGGACTTGATGAGGCTGTTGGTATGGTCAGATGTTTGGTTCTAGGACTTAAAGGGGACCCACTGTTCGATCGACAGAAACTGTTTGCTGATGCGCTCGAGAAGAAAGGGGTGGAGGTAGTGAAGAAGTTGGATGGTTCCGGGTTTCATGCCATGGAACTTTTCGTGCCGCCACAGGCCGAAGCTTTGTTTAAAGATGTTAGGGAGTTTGTCTATGGTGCTTAATTTGAATATGTATTTTTTTATTTGGTTTCATGGTGAAAGAAAATAAGACAGTAAAATTATCTAAGTGTGATCTCTCTCTCTCTCTTTTTTTTTTTTTTTGTATTTGTTGTTTCATTGGAATATATTGTGAGATCTGTAATCATTAATAAATGATTAATTATTGTTTCGTTGATGTAAATAATCGGACTCTGCTTTCTATATTTTCCGTGGTTATACATGTACCATGCATTATCTAATTATAGTTGAAAAGCATTCTTCGAATGAAATAAGAACAGATTATGACCAGAAAGAAAAACCATAAATGATTTACTTGAATGGGATAATACCAGAGGAACTAATACCAGAATTGGGATAATTGACAATTTTGGGGAATCCGGCAATGTACTTGCAAAGTTTTTTTTTTATCAGAAATACCCAAACTTTTACAATTAAGTTATGAAAAGAAGCAAAATAAAATACAAAACACCTGCTATCTCTCACCACAGTAAAAGAACATATATTTGAAAAGAAGCAAAATAAAATACAAAACACCTGCTATCTCTCACCACAGTAAAAGAACATATATATGAAAAGAAGCAAAATAATATCTTACTAGAAACACATCTACCACGGTAAACTTAGTCAATGCTATTCTTGTGAAATAACATATATTTGAAATTCAATAGCACTAGTTAATGTTTAGGAGAAAGGAGGTCTGATATGTGCAATAATTTTTGTAATTATTTGAATTAAAAAGAAGGCGTAATTAAGGAATGTACTATTTGAGATAAGAGCAACTAGGAACAGAGTACTGACGCATTAATTGCCTTTTTCTAAAATTAAATAAGAAAACTGTATCACATGGTACGAACAAGAATTGTTTTCCGACGTATATGGGTCAATTGGTGCTTAATCATTCTGATATGATTTAAAATTTCGATTTTTACTATGCATATCTGTCATTCTCCAAAGTCAAATACGTTAATTGCTTATTTTAATGTGATGATGAGACTGTGACGCAGCCCCTGCCATCATATCAAGCTATTATTTTTGAGATAAGAGTAGAGTATTACAAAAGGGCCGGGCAGGGCAGGGCAGTGTCCGGGCACGGGCGGGCACGGTTACGGGCGTCACGGGCACACGGGCACAACGGGCCGGGCATCACGGGAAAAAAAAAAAATTTCTGCCCTGCCCGTTTAATGCCCGTGCTCGTCACGGGCGCGGGAGCGGGGACGGGCGGGCACCTAGGGGGCGGGGCGGGCGTTTTTTTTTTTTTTTTCTTTTTTTTTTCTTTTTTTTCTTTTTTTTTTATAAATCCAAATTCATACCAATAAATTATAAATCCAAATTCATACAAATTTAAATTCATTTGACATGTAACTCGATAATTTTTGTTATAATAAAATATAAATTAAAAATTTCTTAAATCAATTAATTTAAATAATTAAGCTCTTATTTTAAAACAATAGATTAAAAAATAAACGACGTTTTTTGGCACTAAACGACGTTTTTTGGCACTAAAAACCTTAAACGTAATTTTTGAGGCACTAAACGACGTTTTTTGGCGATTCTGATTTTCCGGATACCCAGGTTAATCCCGGGATGACGGTCGCCACCATCTCCTCCTCCCCTTTCCGAATTGACGTCATACGCGTCAATCCGACTTTCCTAGCAAAAGTTGTGGCCGTTTAAAGTTTTAAAAAAATATATCTCATTTTTTATTATTTAAAAAAAAAAAAAAATGGAGAGGGTGGTCCGGGCAGGGGGCCCGGGGGGGGGGGTCCGGGCGGGGGCCGGGCAGGGGGGCCCGATGGTTTTTGAAATTCAAATTTCAAAAAAAATTTCGAAAAAAAAAAAAAAAATATAGGGCACGGGCATGGGCACGGGCACACGGGCGCACGGGCACGGAGGGCCGGGCAGTCACGGGCAGGGAAAAAAAAAACCAAGCCCGGCCCGTTTAACGCCCGTGCCCGTGTGCCCGTGTGCCCGTGGGTGCCCGTGGCACGGGCACGGGCAGGACGGGCGCGGGCACGAGCACGGGCAGGGCACGCCCCCGGGGGCAAAATTCAAACTCTAGATAAGAGTAGGTGGGATGGGCATCGGATCTACTTTTAGGTTGAATTAGCTCTAACACGGTATGATTAGCACTAAGATTAGTGCGCGTGGAAATTGAAACAAACCTGCACGGATTTAATATACTTAGCACGGATGTTGATGCAATTGAATGGTCATTTCACCCATCGAAACAAAGTAGATCCGATGGGCATCGGACCTACTCTGAATTCATTATTTTTATAGGATCGTGTAAAGACTGCAACGCTAAAAAAAGTTTAAATTAAAAATTGTTTAACTTTTTATTTTTTGTAACTGACACAATATTAATTTAGCACGGCTTGACTAGAGAAAACGACTCAGAGCATTTCAATAGTGAAATGCAGAGTCTCTCGCTTATCTACTGACATGAAAAAAAGCTCAAAATCCTATCTAAGAGTTGCAAAAAAATTCTTAGATACTTTTGAATGTAGAGAAACTGTATTATTTTCTTAACTCTTAACAGTTCTCAATTATTTTTTGTCAACTTCCCTTTTTTATATGAAATGAGATGAATAAGTAGGCGTGTATTCATCGTAATAGTCAAGTGTACATTGATGTAATACTTAATTAGGTGTGCATTGAACAATAATCAAGTGTCAAGTGTGTATTTTAACGGATTCAGAATAACAACTGTCAAAATCCGGTTTGACCTTTTCAGGATTGGGCGATAGCCGGCAACAATTATGTTTTAACTACAATAGTTAAGTAGGATCAATAGTATATGCAAGTGTCCATTGACATATTAGATCATAAGTGATTATCGAAATAATAAATAAGTGTGCATTTCAAAGGGTGTGAAAAGTTAATATGAAGGATTTAGAACTTAAAAAGTGAGTAGAGGTGCTATCGGGTCGGGTCGGGTCCGGATACTATTATATTTGGACCCGTACCCTAAAAGTGTTCGGGTTCAAATTTCAATCCATACACTTATTTGTTTCAAATTGGGTCGGGTCCGGATCCGGATACCTATCTATCCATAGATATTTCGGGTCCAGTCTTTCGGTTCCGAGTAGATAGATACCCATAACTTGTTTATAAATTATCGGGTCTGGTCCGGATCCAGAGCGGTTCCGGATCCGGAGCAGGTATATGTCACAACTCATAAGTATTTGAAAAATCATTTACATTTAAATATAATTATAATTTCTTAAACATCTCAGTATCTCACATAATAAATCATTATAATATAAATTAAAAGGTTGTTGTAAAATAAAAAATTATACTATTGTTCTTGTTCATAAATAATATAAAAAATATACTATTGTTCTTGAAATTAAAATATTGAAGAAGAGATATAATTTTTAGAAAGTAAAATATTGGTTGACAAAAGATCAAGAAGGATATATAGCAGATTTTTTATTTTAATGAGATTTATTTCAAATGACATATCAAGCAATAAGTTTTCATAATTATGGGGAGGATATAAGGCAATATGCAATAAATTTCCAACGCAATAAATGTTATAGAAAAAATAATATGCAAACGAGATTATTGGAGTGGTGTGACATTTATTGATCAGATATTAAATTAATATGCAAAACTAATATATGTTTTATCGGGTATTTATACGGGTATCGGGTCGGATAATAAAATCAAACCCATATCCTACCCATTACAACATCGGTTCCGGTTCGGATCCGGATCCGATATTAAATTATTAAATTTGTAACCGTACCCATAATGTAGTCGGTTATATTTTTTAAACCATATCCTACCCAAATGAACCGGATCCGGGTCGGTTCCGGTTCGGATCGGTTCCGGATAATCGGATAAAAGTAGCACCTCTAAAGGTGAGTACAATGAGAGGGAAATTTTTTATCAATAGAAATTATAAAATTCAAATATACAAAAATAGAAAGAGTACTTGTATTGCAATAAATATAGTAAGATCGGAGTCACTAGCAACAATCCATCTATTTGTGGATCGGAGTCAATGACTCAAATCCATAATTTTATATTTTTTTATTAATTATATTGAATTCTGTAAGAAAGACATCATATTTGATCAAGTTTTAATAAAAATAATAATAAAATTATGGATTTGAGTCATTGACTCCGATCTTACTATATTTGTTGCAATACATGTGCTCTTTCTGTTTTTGTATATTTGAATTTTATAATTTCTATTGATAAAAAATTTCCCAATGAGAGTGGTTATCGGATTTATTATTGTTATCTTGTATAAATGAAAATGCCCTTGTCATCAATTAGCCTTTGACCTTAACAGATAGAACAACAGTTTAGTATATACAGAAGTAGGGACAGAACTAGGAAATAATTTAAACAAGGATCAGTGATGTAAATTTGAAGATTGTACGTACATCATAACTTTAACTTCAGTCTCTTGCTTTTAAATAGTATGGGGATCATAATAAGCAATTTTAATTAAAAGTTTGAGGGTCAAATTAAATTCTTTTTATAGTTTGTATTAAAAAAATAGACCGCCTCTAAAAAAAGCTGGTAATTCTTATTTTATTTTTTTCTCGCTATTTGTATTGAGCATGTATTTATGCATTCTCTTTTAAATACAAAGATCGCTATGTCCTTACAATAGCCTCTCTTTTTTTTATTTTTCCATTTGTATCGTTAAAGTTGCTCTTGTTAAAGATTGCAAAATTCCCTTGATCAGAAACAAATTATGTTGATCCCTAAAAGATTGCTAACTGTCTGGTACGTAAAATTAAACGGTCAATGATATTTAGCATACTAGAAAAAGAATTATAGGGAAATATATATTTCTCTTACGCTGTTGTAATATGAGGTCCTTTTAGGCCTTGAGCCCAATTTATCGAAGGACAGCCCAAAATTCTGTCCCTGGACAGGAATCTTAAAATTTTTGTCGAATGAAATTAGCAGCCTATAGCTTCAGCCCAGGGTTTTCAGATCCAATAGTTAGAATGCAGCTTAGATAATCTTTCAAACAATTCTATATTTTGTTCTTGGTTTTCCAATTGCATGGGGTTTTTTGCTGTCTTGTTAATTATACACATATGAAATCAAATTTCTAAACAACCTGCTACCCAATATAGTTAAGCTATAAAAAGTTATATAAAAATCATATTATTATAGTAAATTAAATCATATTGACATAAATAGATGTTCTCGATGCATGGATAATCGATTCAAAATTCATAGAAAAGCAAAGGAGCGTGAACTTTGATTTTCATCTAGATATATTAAGGAGCGGACTCAGTATTTTTGTTAAGAGCAAAAAAAATTTCAAACATTTAGAGAGAGGCAAAAAAACAGTGGCGGACTCAGAATTTTCGATTGAAACGTTCCGAGCTCCACTAAAACTCAAAATCCAGTAGGGCAACTGCGCCCCCCCCCGGATGCACACGGTCCGCTCTTGATATTTGTTTGCAAACAATTGATTATTCGATTTAAAACTGGCAAGAGAAATATAGGAATACCTGTATCCATCTCCGTCTCCCTTTCTATAGCCTCACTTGTATTCTTTATCGAGAGTTTATGTGATTTTATAGTACTTGATTGAGACTCTCAGACTCAATATTAATTAATAGTTTACATGCCATTAAAAATGTATCATATATAAATGTGAATCCCTCCTCTATAAGATTATAACTAACAATTAATTGCAGTCTGCTTTACTTTTCTGAGATTTTAACATTATCAATATTTAGCAAGAAAATATTACTAAAGTACAACAGAAAGAAGCATCAGCGACTGCCAAAAATACAGCACCGGTCGCTGTTGTACTTCTACGGCCACAATTGGTTGTAGATACACCGTCATAGATACCATCGTCGCTAATAATAAAGGGATGACACACTAGTCATTGAATGATGTCACCTCGGTTACTGATGCTCCTTCTAGGATCCATTCAAAATCATTCGCTAACGGTTCATCTCTGAAAGATCCCTATCTCTTTTACCCCCCTTCAGCGACCGAACTTTTGGCCATGTTTCTGGTATTAACTAGCAACAAAGTATCATTCATATGCAACACAAGCAACAAACTATTATAGTGCAAATAGTTAATCATTTCAAAACATTATCATATTCAAAGGCCGTTCATATAAAATTCAAACAACGGGATCAATATAAATGGAGGCCGTTCATATAAAATTTTCATACTAGTATAGTGCAATGCAAATCTAAAACATGACAATCTAAATTAAAGCCTTTATGCTCTAAATCAACAACTGACACATTCTTTTTCAACTCATCATCTATGCTCCAAAGCAGGTCGCTATTATAGACCTTCAGTGATTGACGACGGTACCAATAACTGATATCGGTCATTGATGTTCCAATTTGCTGTAGTGTTTACTATTTAAAACATTAAATCATAATCCTTGCCGTTTCAAAAGTAGTGCTGATTGCTGAAACTTCCCTTTCATGAAAATATGTACCACTACAATCAATAAGGAAAAAAAGGAATATGCAATTTGTTATGCCGTTCAGTAATTGAACTTTTATTTTTCCGCTTAAGGAATAAAAACACATATAGTCATATAGACCCTAATTTAATATTGGTAAAATGTAAGACGGGAATTTAACAGGAAATAGCGGAAAACGGAAAATTTCACAAAGAAAATAAAATAAAAATAAAAAAGCTGTGCTTCTCTTTCTGCCAATGCAAGCGCACATTCTGAATGATTACTGCTGCATGCTGATTGGGGAGAAATGAAAGAATATTATAAAACAATGGGCGAATTTATTGTATACCCTTCTATAATGCATAACATCATATTGGCAATTCTAAAATTTTAAAAACTCACGTACTTATTTAATTTATTGTCTTTTCTATTAAAACTATTTTTAAGTTTAAAATGTTTATAAAGTTCTCATTTTATCTTTTATTAAAAATAAAAATAATATTTTATGTAAAACTAATATTCAACCTTCTAATTAGTTGATTTTTAATAATAAATAAATTATTTCTCTACTTATAACACATATACAATGACATTTATGCATACACTTACGTGCACGACTACACACACGTCACATGTAAGAAACTAAACAATTCACCTCACACTTGACCAATTAGGAGATTAAATATTTTTCTTAAACATTCTACATATATTTTATTTTATTAATTAAGGGTAAAATGGGTCTATTATAAATTTGAAATAATTTTTAATAGAAACGACAATTAATTAAACAAATTTGTAAGTTTTTACAGTTTAGAAAGATAAATAGAATATTAAGAATTTTAAGTAGTAATATGATAATTTTGAAAAAAATTTAAAGGGTAACGTGGAATTTTCCCAAAATCTAAAGCCAATGAGAGAGAAATTCAGTTTACTGGCGGTTGCCTCCATCAGGTAAAATATACTTCTTTTTACTGGCATTTCAGCATTAGGCACCACACCATGCGTGACTGTGCACTGCACAAGCACATAGCACACTGCTCCAAGCGAATCTTTCCTCTGCCTGGAGAAACCAATATCTCCTTCCTCTCCAGATCCCCATGCACCTTATCCCTTCATCTCCATTCTTTTTTGTGGTGTAGTTTTTTTAATCTGGTCTGTTTATTTTGATCGGACGGATCAAATAAGATTTTTACACGAATTTTAAAATAAAATTAATACTGTCTCTTTTATCATCCGAGAATTCACCGGCTGAGAATAAATCTAGACCATTCCATCAGCTCTGCACAGCTCCGTAGGAGAAAACTCCGCAGAGAATACTGATCCTTCTTTTTAGGCCAACTTTTAGATTCTTGATTTCGGCATTTGATGATTCGAATTTTTTTCAGATTGAAAGGTTCAGACTTCTTATTACTCGAATTGGCATGAATCTAAAATTTGATTGGGACCATTGGATTGTAAATAGATGGCCGGTTAGATATGCTTGTAGCCATTAAAAGAATTCCTTATACAATTGGAGAGAAGCATAATCTTGATCTATTTTAAATTTATTAAAATGATTATAAACAAACAATTAAATACAAACATGGGAATCGATCTACTTGATGAATTGTGTTTTTTCTATTCTAAATTTATTAATTTGTTAATAAAAATAGAACAATTAAACATGATGAAAATAATTAATACAGCTTTCTGAGCTATGGCATATGGCTTGGTTTGTCCAAGGGTCGTGCCGATTGAGCGAGCAGAACAGACGGAGTTAAATAAATGGAGACGAGAAATTATAAATTTACACTATATAAATTCGAAAATGTATAATTTAAATGTAAATATATCACTTATAAAGCAGATTATTTTCAACCGTTTAAATTTGTTATGATGTATTAATATACTTCAGAGTTAAGCTCATATACTGAGCTTATCTAAATACAAGGATCACTTATATACTTATTTTCGCATGTGTTAAAATATATGTTAGGATATTACATGATACATTCTGACTATTATATCACTTATTTTGTTTAGACACAATAACTGTCAAAAACTCAAAATACATCTTTGACCAACAATAGTCTTAAAACTTTATTGAACCACAAAAAATCACAGAATGTATGCTTAACAAATATAGAATGCTATCAGCTAGCATACCCATTAGTTCTTTGAACCACCAGACTAATTCTTTCTTAAGCATGTTTAAAATAACGTAATTGACCATTGCATGTACATATTTAACTGTTTTTTTTAGAATTTGACCCAAGAAAATTAAAAGGTGTTAGGATTGAGTAACTATAATATTTCTAATAATTTTACTATATAAGAAATCATTAAGGTCTTCTTAAATTATAAATTAATTAACTGGATCAACTACTACAAAAATGCTAAGCATGCAATGTACATCATACACGTTTTCTAAAAAAAATATTAATTATGTGTCCAAAACAGGAAAACACGCTTTCAAAAATTTACTCCAACATTCATACACAATTTTTTAAGAAGGAACCGTGTACAATTGGACCTAATTGGATATGGTTCTTTATTAAGAATTTGTATGAATGTTGTAGTGCATTTTTGGACGTGCGTATATGAATGTTCCAACAATTCTACACGGTTTTATTGTGTGATACGTATGTGATGAAGAAAATACAAGAATTTCCTTGTCATTGATCTGTGTCTTTTTATTATAATGCACTCTATCTACTTTTTCTAAGGCATTTTTCTCATTTCTAAAACATGATTTTTCTGAATATGTATTTCTCAGAGACATCTCTTCTAAACAAGTAAGGCTAGAGCAAGGGGTCAGGCAAAAGAGGCAATTAAATTTTTGCCACTCTAATTTTCGATTTTGTACTCCTTACCACATTTTTTTAAGGCATTGTTCGTGATAATGTATAAAGTTGCAGATCTACGGGGTTGTTTTTTTTTTTACTTTCATTTTTTTTGTTAGAATGATATCCATGTAATTAATAATATGTGATGTAATTGTAAATGTTGTTTGTCCGAAATTTTTATTTCTACCATATTAAAAAAATAAACCAGAAAACTACTTTTTTTAAGAAATTCGAAATCTGTAACGTCCGCCATTTTGAACGGCGGACAAAAAAGACCGAGTCTGTCATTTCATTTAGAGGACTCTGAATTGAGTTCACCAAATGAAACGAAGGATTTTTTTTTTTTTTTACTTTTGAGATGACCAAATTAAAGAAACAAAAACTTATAACAGTAGATAGTATTGCTTTTTCCGAAAAGCTTACACATAAAAACCAATAGTCATCATGACTTTTATAAGGTTCAATAAACACAAAGTTCTAGCTAAAATAACAACGAAAGACCATGAAGAAATGCCAAAAGAATCTAAAAGTTGCTTAACAAATAAGGAACTCATATCCACGACTACATTTTTTACTTTTGACTCGTTACACTCATTTTTAATATAAAAGTCATGATGATTTTTTGTTTTTATGTGTGAGTTTTTCAGAAAAAGCAATACCATCGACTGTTATAAGTTATCGTTTTTTCAATTTGGTCATCATATCATGAGTCAAAATTTAAAAAAAAAAAAATCCGTCATTTTATTTGGCGAACCCAAGTTAGAGTCTGCCAAATAAAATAGCGAATTAAGTCTTTTTTGTCCGTCGTTCAAAATGATGGATGTGGTAGATTTCGAAATTCTCAGAAATTTTTTTTTTTTTTTTCAAATTTGGTACAAATAAAAAATTTGGGTTGTTTGTATTGGTAAATGCAGTGTTTTTGGCATGTGTTTTGCATAAATTCATAGCTTTTTTACATTTAGTTTAGTGTATTTGGTATATTTGTAAATGTAGTGTTTAATTTGAATTCAGGTATAGAGTTTCATTAGTATTTTTTAAAAAACAAATATGATTGTATATGATAAGGATTTACATAAACGGTTTTACTTTAAAAACCATGTATGATGTGTTTTGACAAAACAAAATTGGCGAAATTTTTAAAAACCAATAACAAATCTATAATTGTGTATAATTTATCGACTCTTTCATACACAACGCCTACGGACTCGATTACAAAATCGGGTACTATCTTATTATTTAACCGTGTATAGTGTATGTTTTTGTAGTAGTCCTTCCCATAGACTTGGCGAATTCAACTCAATCGGATGGCATAGATTGTCTTGAAAATTAAATTTGTGAACTATAAAAAGTTGCATAGATATTAAGTCAAGTGTGATTTGTAACGTTTTATCTATTTGGGAAAAAAAATGTATTAACAACCACATTTATATGACAATAGTAACAATAATAGATAAAATAATTATCATAATTTAAAAGTAAATTTGTAGGTGCATTAACTTTAGTATATATAAGCTAGATAGAACTTGGAGCAATTTGTAAATAGTTTTTTAGATTATTGATAGAAGCAATTGTAAATGCTTTACTCACTGATTATATAAGTGCAGAAGAAAATATTAATTTTCAAATTGGTTTAGGAATGACCAATCGGTTTTCAGTTATTTATATACACCAGAGATGGATTGTCACAACTGCGAAATTAATTGTTGTTATATGACATACCGCTTGGCTTGGGATGTGATTTGTACTGGTAAAAACCAATATAGTTTAGGGATTTTGGATCTGAAATTAATGAACAAGGATCTTTTAGTCAAATGGTGGATTCGTTTTTTGGATAATAATGTCTAAGGTAAATGGAAAGACATCTTACTGAGTAAATATAGTTCTAGAACCTCACCATCTGTTTGTTCTCCTTTTTGGAGGAGAATTTTGAAAGATCGTGGGATTACTGATCTGGGTCTTAATAAAGAAATAGAGAATGGCACCTCTACTGCCTTTTGTTAGACAGATGGTGTCCTGGGAGGATATGAATTCATTTGGTCCATACCCGTCAGACCATTCCTGATTCTTACCATAAGAGATAAGAGATTGTGGACCACTTCAGCTCCCTCAGGAAACACAGTTACTGCTCCAAACCGCAAACAGGCCATGGGCCACCAAGACTCAGTGTTTAGCCCATGTAGCACACAACAGACCATCATCAGTACTGACCCTTTCATTGTTTTGTACTGTACATCACAAATGTTAAAATCTAGTGATAAAATTGTCGCTTCAATTTGATCATTAGTGCAAACACTTCTGAGATGTACGGCTGCTACAGTTCCATGATTCGAAACATGAGTGGTTAATATTTCCTAGAACAAAATAGTATCTCCATAATAATGGTTACTTTGGAAGCATCTTGATAAAGCTTTAAAATTCACATATTTCTTTTTGCACATAAATGCATATAAACCAAGCTTACGTACGTACATTATTACATTTAGAACATTTATCTCAAGTCGCTCTCCTATAGCAATCTCAATCAGCGACTTATGCGGCACTTTCACTGTCGACGCATCAGCTCCAACATAGTTTTCACAAATTATTAACAAGCTTCCATCAAGATTGAAAACAGCAAGTTCAAAAGATTACTTATGCTGATGTAAAAGGTGCATGTGTTGTTTATATCATGTTCAGTTGATCAAGGGGGCCCGGGCTCATAGGTTAAGAAAATTTGGGACCATTATGGGGATGATTTGGGGTATATGAACTCTTTACCCCCCTGTACAGTCCCACACTAAAAACCTAAGGATTCCCAGTGAAAGAGCACTACAGATCTTAGGCCCTGCCCCATTCCTTTCGAGTTTATCATAAGCCCAGAAAGCAAAGAGAAAAAGCCATGCATGTTATGGGGCCCATACAACTTTACGCACTTTCTTGTTGTCCCGCTTGCCAGTATAATTAATTATAAATTTTGATTCTCACAAATTTATCCTACTTCGAAATATATATAGGGATTTTTTATTTAGGAAAAGAAAATTGTTTCCTACTGAAAAAGAAAGAGAGTGGAGAATATTTGAAACATAGATTCCACCGCGCGCGTCAGTGCAAATTTGGAATTTGGACAACAGCTTGTTTACAGAGTAATTAGGACCGACAAAAAATCACGTTGCTTTTCAATGAATCGGGACTTGTATTGTATCTGACTCATTGCTAATAGTTTGTTCATTACTGATTTGAGTTATTAACGAGCTAACTTGATTCATAATAAATAAATTTGAGTTGGACCTAGCTCGCTTACGAGTCAGCTCGGTTCAAAAAAATTATATTTTTTTTCTTCTTCTTAAAACAAGATCAAGTGAGCTATAAGAACGATGCAGAAAGTCAAACTGTGGTTAAGATTCTGTTAATACATAAATGAGCGATTAAGATGCAAGTAGTTATGACCTAGTCTTATTATATTATTCTTGCATATTTTTTTCTGTTTGTTTTATCTCCTTCTGTCACATGATGTGGGTCAAGGAGTTGATGTAATGTAAACACTCTTTTTCTTAATATATCCCCTGGCAGCCTCTGTCAGGTATTTCAAAAAAAAAAGATCCAGTGAGCTAAATGAGTCAGCTCGGTCCAACTCACTTCTGACTCATCATGGTTATGCGCTGAGATTTTAGCTCGGCTCCTAAATCCCAGTCCACTTGACTCACTCGATTTTTTAAGCAAACCGATCACGAGGTATCACATCTCGTTGCGACCTCTAGTAGTAATAGTAATCCAGTGTGATTATTTTTTGACCACTTTCCCTTTCTTCTGATAAAAAATAATAAACAATCTATTATTTGAAAATTCACCCCGTCCTTACTTTTCTAACGGGATTTTTTTTCTAAATTAAAAAAAATAATATATAGCTTACAGCCTTTATATGTGTAAAATAACCATCCCCCATGATTTCAAAAAGTAACCATCTCCCATTTTTGCAGTTAAAAAACGTCTAATTTATGATTAAGAATATGGGGTTCCTTGTAACACTATTTTAAATTTTACCCTTTTTCGTTTAGAAAGATTAAAAGAAATAAGGTTTTGAAATAATAATTATTATTATTTTAATTAAAGTTAATGGATCACTTGACAATGCCTATTTTAACAACATTGACAATGAATTTTAAATAAATTAAATTAAATTAAAAATTGAAGAGTAAATTTATAGACATTACTAGACATATAGATATAGTCTAGCAATTAGGTTTTAAGTAATTAAATAAGTATTGTTTAATGATGTATCAACGACCATTAATTAATTTCGGACGTTGCAACCTTAAGTTAATTTATATATTGTCAAAGATATAAAAATGATAAGTGGATAAAGTAAATCATGCATGTAAAGTTCGATTTTAAAATTTGAACATTATTTTTTAGATTTTCAAGATTGTCAAAAAGATGAATTGCATGTGCAGTGATATATAATAAAACACCAGCCCAATAATTGATATCAGGAGCAAGAGACAAAAGGCATTCTCATCAAGAGCATGCATATATATAATATACAGTAGAATTAGGGTGTTCCGAACTTGACCACTTGACTTTATATTAAATTAATTTGAAATTTTAAAAATTTTATATGTAGACGCATCACTCATTAGGTAGAAGGGTTTCAACCGTTTTGATTCATCATTTAAAGTCGATTCGATATATTTTAGAGTCAAATTAACAAGAGGTTTCGTAAACTTAAAAGCACCCTAGTTCTACTCTCTCTCTATATATATTGCTTTCCAAGTGGGACTTATTAATTTATGTTTAAGAGTCTTCAACTAAAACAACATGTACAAATGAGGTCAACAGAATGGATTCACATTTGCCGGATCCTAAAGGGTGAACAGTAACTCTAAAATTCTTGCTTTTCTACATCTAACCGTCTAATAATTTCATGCACGTATCTCAAAGCAGCTGATTTTTCTTTGCACGAATCTTGAAATAATTTAACAGTTGAATTTGAAAAAACAGAAATTGTAAGTCAGTGTTCATGAGTTAAGAAGGGCAGCAGATTTGGATCCCAGAAGAATACATGCATGGCTACAGTATTACTCAAAGACGTTAAATTATTTAATTAAATTAACACAAAAACAAACTGTACTATATGTAATTACAAAGTATGGCTACATCACGGATGTCCATCACGAGTGATTACACATGAACTATATATGCATAGCATGTCAACATCACGAGTACTAGCTATAAGAAATTAGTAATTGATTAAAGCATCATGCATCCATTCACTCAAAAACATACTGCTGAAATAACTGTAAGATAGGTCAAAGCTAATAGTCACATAAAGATGCTCCTATACATCTAGCACTAGCAGCTAGTTTAAATTAGTATTTAACCGATTGTATCGTATGTATCATGTTGTAACTTATAACTGTTAAGAAACAAAGACAACTGACGTGTAGAGTAAATATACCGCTGGATCGGCTTAAGTTTGGTTGCATGTGTATGTGAAGAATACATCTGGCAAGATTAAAAGAGACTACTAATATATATATATATATATATATATATATATATATATATATATATATATATATCACATAGCTCATAGGCAACACCTCTATGTTAGTAGTGGCATTGGGTGCATGCACGCTAGCTAGTGTATTAGCTTGATAGGTTTGTTAGGGGTTGCACTTCTTTTAAATGTACTCACTTTTCCCACTTGATTATTAATTTTTGTTGCACTCTTTGTTTCCACCAGGAATCCAATGGCCATGTCTTGGTACCAATATCCATCAGTGGTCCACTAAATCTAAGATATATCATCTTCAAGCTACAGGAATATGTCCAAGCTATTTACAACAACAAAAAATGTTGGCTAATATCAAATCAAAATTTTCCTGAAGTCCCGTGCAGCCAAGTTACTTTCTAATTTTCAAAATTTAAAAACTCGATCCAAACAGTTAGATGTAATCTCTATATTAAAATGTACATGGAGACCAAATTTTAAAATTTATGGAATTTTTTTACTATTATTAAGCCACATTAAAAATCGTTGATCAAACGGTGGCTTTTGGTTTTACTGTTTGGTTCAATGTTGCTTAATAAATAGTAAAAAAAATTCAAAAAATGTAAAATTTGGTCTCCAAGCATATATTAAGATAGATATCATATATAACGGCTTGGATCGACTTTTCGGACTTTAAAAATTGAAAAACGACTTGGTTGCACGGAACCTTAATAACAACTGATTTTAAATTAGCCCCCCCCCCACCCTCTCTCTCTCTCTCTCTTTATATATATATGGGATACGGTGAGTTGTGCAAAGTAAGGATCTTTGTTTACTTCATACTCATATCTCTGTTTTCAAAGACTAAATATTCGATCTGAAATGCTCAACTAGATATCCATATTGAAATGTGCTTGGAGATCAAATGTTACATTTTTTGAAACTTTTTTACTAATTTTTTTAATATTTCAAAATCACTATCTTACTATTCAAAAACAGTTGTTTACTGCCTATCTCAAAAAATAGTAAATTTTTTTTAAAAAATGTAAAATTTGATTTGCAAGCACATTTCAAAATGAATATCTTGTTGAGCGATTCAGATCGACTGTTTAATCTTTGAAAATAGAAATATAAGTGTGAAGTAAAATAAGATCATTACTTCGTAACTCACCGTAGTCCATCTCTCTATCTCTATATATATAGTTTAGAAAACGAGAAGTATTGTCTACTTTATATTTAAGGGGGAATTTCATGTATATCCCTCAAAAGTTTCAATATTACGTATTTATCCCTCCAAAATCAATAATTACACATTTATCCTTAAAAATTGTAGAAACTCACATATTTGTCCAATCTAACTCTATTATATATCAAATATCTCCAAAAATAATTAAAAAATATTTTTTAAGCATTAAAATTTATTTTATAATATTAATTAATATTGTAATGACCACTATACCCTTTCTTCCTCACTCCCTTTACTGTGCTAACTTTTAAAAACTCTGTTTTTTATTAATCGAAATTAAATAAAAATATATCGTTAAAAATGAAAGGTTTGAGGAAAATTCAAAAATGAGTCAAACGGGTCGGTTTAACCCGTCCCACTTAATCCGCCCATCTTACAGCAAAATGAAGACATACTGTAATAATTGGTATTGTACGGTTCGATGCGCGATCCGGCACGAGTATGGTTCGGTCTCGGGTATTGTACGATAACGTTCGCACCGGTACGGCTATGTCCGGTACCGGTACGATTTAATACTGCTTTCTAACACACTGGCCTTAGAAATGAAAATAGAAAAAGGGTAAAATGGGAATACATAGAAAATTAATGTTAAATATAATGGATTGGACAAATATATGAGTTTCTAAAATTTTTAAGGATAAATATGTAATTATTGATTTTGGAGGGATAAATACGTAATATTGAAACTTTTGAGGGATATACATGAAATTCCCCTATATTTAATGTCAAAACAGTTTATCCTTAATTATTGTCTGCTCTCTATATATATTCCATTCGGAAAAACACTAAATTAACGTTTTGTCTATTTTGTTTCCTTGAAATTTAACAGGTTTTAATTTCTAATTGAAATTGTGGAGATACAATTTATATATTGTTATGACTTTGACGATTGTATTAATTCGAGTGTTCAATAAAAAAATATCTAGTTTTGTAATAAAGTTGGATGACGACAATTTTTTTGTAGAAAAGGATGAATAATTAATGGAGATGCTACTGCTATTCAATTACTCACGAGTGTAAATCGGATAACATATTAATTAAAAAAAACAATTAAATTAATTGTGTACGTACGATTATGAATCTTAAATTTCTAGGTCTGAAATCGAATTCGATATATCCAAATTAATACAACATATAATGGGAAGGGTATTGCATTAATATTCTACCTGCATGATATTAATATATTAACAATAATGATACAAGATGAATATTTATGAAAATTAATGTTCCTGAAAGATGATAAAAGTTTGTCAGTATTTTATATATTCGACGTAATAATGTGTGTGTGTGTGTGTGTGTGTGTGTGTATAGCGATAATTAAATATGATTTTGTGTGCCTTCTCCATAAAATGAACATATAAGCTCTCCCTAATTGTATGCATGAGATATGGTTCCATAACACAAAATAAGCCAAGCAAGAAATGAATAAATCTCTCTCCATAACTGGATATATAAAAGAACCAATATGAATACTTATTGCCCACAGGTGACTAATTATTATATTCAATAGTTTAAACTAAGCCAAAACAATAATCAAACCAATTAAAATGATCATCGACAACACCCATAAGACAAAAGTTAATCAATTTTGTACATTTCAACAAGATAACAACTCCAATTTTGCATGTACTATTAATAACTATATATTTGCAGCATTAAATTTTGTTTTCTTTTGTTTTTCTGAAAGTTAAATGCATGATCATTAGTCAGAAAAATAATACAGAAGTTTCCCTACGCAATAGCAGTTGTTCTGCCATAAAAAAAATCACATACTTGTTGCTCTCTGTACCAAATTAACGACTAATTATTTGTGCCATTACTAGAGGTTATTGGTTCTAACTTCTAAATAATTTCCTCTTAAATAAACTCTAATCGAACTACGTACGCACTTAGCTAATTTTCTTAACTAGAACTTGAATCACTAGAATTAAAAAAAAAAAAAAAAAAAAACTGGAAATCTCAATATATAACACAAGATGCAACCTGCATATTCGTTGTTACCAAGAGATAGGAGAAAAAGAACAACCTTAAAAACTACAATTAATTTAACTTTTTTATGGAAATGTTTAACGACTGAAAGCTTCCTCTCCCTTCCTTTCTCCTCTCTCTCTATCTCTCTATCTCTCTCTCTTTTCACTTTCACACACGCAGATCAAGAGATGAGCACTATAACTACGAATATAAGAAAGTTCTTTCTAATCTCAAACATAACTTAATATTCTTATTAGATAGGATAAAGTCCGACAAAAAAGAGAGAACTTGTGAAATGATAGACATATAGATTGATAGATATGATGCTGATATGACTACCGCATTTTTTATTTCAGACTCCCGCATTTAACTGATATGGTGTTTAGCAATGAGGAAACATTTGTTCCATATGTAGTGCGAATATAGTCTCATAAATAGAAGGTAAAGTAAGGTAAGTTTGACTGCAAGGTCATAAACTCATAACAATGCCTTGTTGCAAATTGAAGCAAACAAGTCATTACATACAATAAAAACACTGCGGCATGGGCATAATTTCCAATAATAGATGCATGCAATTACCCTAAGCCTAAAATAGGTTGGAGAGAGTGAGATAGAGAGAAAACTTACATGGCAAAAAGGCAAAATTGGTGCATCCCCCCCCCTCATAACCCATCAATCGAGTAAAACTACCAACGGTGACAGTCGCACATCTCATCACCTCAAATTTATAAAAAGAAGACATTGCCATGTAAGAACATGAAAGCTCCCATGTCCTTTCTTGACATGAACAGATTTCTTGTCTTTGGCAAAACAAATGAGTGGTTTAACGGTGCTCCAACATGATCGTGGAGACAAACAGTGCGCAGTTAACCAACACAGAAATCAGAAAAGAAAGAAACAGCAAATAAAATATAACCAAGAAGTACAGATAATAAAAATAAGGGATCGAAGGCACGTTAGGAAAAGAAGAAAAGGACAACACATTATAACTAGTTCTTCTAAGTGTCAGAGAATTTAATCATTGCCAGTGAGGCAAGTTACTAAATTTTAGATCAGAATAAAATGAAGAAACAAGAAAGAGAATACAAAAGGGAAAAAGAATGTTAAATGGATTCTAACTCACTAAGATCTGGGGTTATGGTGGTGCGGAAAGAACTGGGCGCCGGACATGAAAATTAGTGGAGTCGGGTATGGATCCATTATCTCTGCTGAAGAACCAATTACACCACCTGAACCTGGGACAACCTCAGTTGTGGATGTGGCAGCTGCAGCTGAGATGTTCGGGGGAGTCCCCTCACTAACATGGCGAAGATGGTAGTCCGGTGTAGTTGACGGTTCGGGTCCATGGTCATGAAGGATCCCCTTGAAAACATGACCACCAATTCGAACCGCAGTTTGGTATGCATATTCAGGTTCATGTTGATCTACCGTGCCGAGTCGTACACACCGAAATGTTGCTTCTGAGCTAACCTCAGCCGGGAACCTTGTGGCAAGCAAACCAGCTCCTATGCAAAAAAATAAAACTCATTTTAGTCATAAACTCATATTTAATTGACTCGTGTGATGTAGAGTTTGGAAGAGGCATGTAATAGAAGAAAAAAAAGATATGTATAATTTCGTCTTTTGTTTGCTGACTTTACAGATCATATACAGTAGAGAAACAAATATTGCACCCTTAAGAAATCATCTATTAAGATTGTTTTGGTTTCTAAGAACAACAATAAAAAAATACCCTTGAGCTTGACTATCCTGAAGGAAAAACAGTTGTCATTTGGAAGAATAGAACAATCTTTCTGCCGTTTGTAGTGAAAAATTTAGGTTCTTAATTAATAGCAGTGAGCAGTGAGCAGAAGGGGGAAGAAGAGTGAGGGGGGGATCGAAAACTATTTATTTGCTTCGAACTTGAAGAAGGTAATAAAGAAAGAAAAGACCAGAAATATTAAATTGAGTGGCTCAATAAATTAAACTCATTTTAAATTCAATACCTGAATCGTTTAATCCTCAGAAATAAATAAACAAAAGAAAAACCAACTAGAACTGCACCTGATGATGTGCCAGCAGCTACCAATCGTGTATCCCTCGGTCGCTTGGAAGGCTCTCCACCACCGCTCCTTTCAGACCCCTCGAGCGCTGAGGTAAGCTGTTGCTGGCGCTCACGGCGTCTCGCAGCGGGAACCCACGTGCTCTTAACATGTGTGGGGCAGTGATACCCCTTACTCTTACAACAGGTCCTGCACCTCATGTGCACGCAATCTTTCTTCGCTTGGTTGCCGCAATCCTGGCAGCTTATGGTGCCACTGCCGCTAGAGCTCGCCCCAGCGCCGCCTGCTCTCATGGCTCGGGACCCGCTGGCAGCTGCGGCGAGTGAAGCGGCATCATGGGAGAAGGAGAGGTAGTTAAATTGCTGCTGGCTTTGGGCGCTTGCTTGTGGTGGCTGGTTCTGTAGCTGCTGCTCCTGCTGCTGCCATAGCTGGAAACCGCCACCTCTTCCTAGAGGGAATCCTTCCATGCTATTATTACTGCCAGATCCATAGCCAGGCCAGGATCGGCCTCTGCTACCTATTGTCTACTAACTCCTCTCTCTCTTTTTTCGACTTTTTTGTCGATGAATTTCTCGCTCTGTGGGTCAGATCTGAGAGAACGGGGTTAGAAAGGAATTAGGAGGGAATGGTGAGTGGTAAATAATGAGTAATAATAACAGTGGTGGTTGGTAATTAAGGTAGGGAGGAGCTATAGCCGAAAGAGTAATGGCGGTACGAAGAGAAGCTCTGAATTGTGCAGCTGTCTTGATCAAGTCCTTTAATTTGCCTTCTTTGATTCCACTTGTTTCTCGTCTCTCTCTCTCTCTCTCTCTCTCTCTCTCTCTCCCCCTAGCAAGTCTAGAAACTATAGTAGATATATAAAGGGGTTCCTACTACTTACCGCTCTATCTCTTTCTCTCTGTATATATCCTGTATAAGGAGTGTAAACTGTAAAAAGAGGGAACGGAAACAGTGGCTTTTTTCTGAAGAGGCTATTTATGAAGAGGAGACAGAGAGGCACTGCTACGCCGCCAACAGCCGGCTAGCAACTCAATTCTCATTTAATGCATCGCTTTCTCTCTCCGTCCCTTTGTTTCTCTCTCTAACAAAACAGTACCATGCCAATCAAGGGGGAGAGGAGAGAGAAAGAGAGAATTGGGGGAAGAATGAGGAAGGGAATGGAACCTAAACTTTTGTCCCTGGCTTTCTGCTTCTGGTGTATCGCTGTGCTGTGGCTTTTGTATGTGCGGAGACGGGTCGATCCTGACCGTCCAAGAAGGAACGCATGGATGAGAGAATGACACGTGCCGCAAAAGGAGAGGACAAGGTCCGCACCGCAAAAACCGGTGCTTTTTCGTGAAGCTCCCGACTTTAATGTCGCTGTTCCCTCCCACGTTCAAAGTCTTCTCGCAAGAGAACAAATCCTATGAGGTGCAACCGGGTTGGGTTTGCTATTTTGGACCCGCCAGACGAAGAATTTATGTCGTGAATTATACCTGCGTGCATTGAAATATTTATTATGTTTGTCTGTGCTCTTGTGCCTACCAAGCGGTGAACTGCATTGCAATTGATTGTGGAATCTTCTCTAGTTCTCTGTCATCATTTTTTTTTTTTCATTTGGATTGTTGAGAATTTAAGAATGTCGCTCCATGACCAAATTGTCTTTCAATTTTCAAGCATCTTGTTTTAAATAATTATTTTCGTGCTTATTGTGTCTAATACTTTTATATTTACTGAAAAATAGTGATTTAGTATCTATTCAAAAATAATAATAAATAAATTCAAAAAAATATAAAATCTAGTCGTAATACACATATTCATATAAAATTATATTAAGCAATTCGGATCAATTATTTGTTTATTGTTCCTTATAAAATGATAAATATGTACTTGTAGTTTAGTGGTAAGAGTTTAACTTTGTAATTGTAAAGACAGTAATTCAAACTTTATCTGTAACTTATTATACATTCAATTTTTTTAGTAAAAATTAAATGTTAAGACACCTAACTATTTAATATATTTTTAATACAATATTTTTTTTTCATTTGAATTTTGAATCCATGATTTTTCACATATAAATTATGTATTTTTGTCACTAAATCAAAACCTAACTCCCTATTATACATTTTATTTTTCAGATTTTCAATAAAAAAAAAATTCTAGTCTCATCCGTGATTGTTCTACGGTCTACACTTACAAACGGACAGACTAACAATTAACATTTATTCACTTCAATTAGATGTAATTAGTAACTGTTAATGTTATCCTATATACATTTGCCTCTACATCAAGTCAAATGTTCCTAATCATTTCATGAATTAAAAAAGTT
Source organism: Carex cristatella (assembly GCA_024447775.1). Classification (NCBI taxonomy): domain Eukaryota; kingdom Viridiplantae; phylum Streptophyta; class Magnoliopsida; order Poales; family Cyperaceae; genus Carex; species Carex cristatella. The sequence goes on along the minus strand of JAJHPF010000030.1, from coordinate 3,651,515 downwards.
TTCTAATTTTTTTTCTAGGTATTGTTATGTGGTGATGTTTTCAAGATAATATAATGATTTGGTCTCACGGAGAATATTTTATTTATTTATATATTTTTTAAGTATGAGATTGATGAGAACGAAGTATTTACATCGGCTATAATATGGCTATTAAATTTTGAACAAGCGACCTGTCACTTGAAGGATAGTTACTAACTAGCATATAATTATATATCTGGTTCTTTATTTTAGTCTTTGTTGTTACATAACTTTTTGTCTAATATTATTATTCATTAAGTTCGAAAGAGATAACGACGAGAGAAAAACATAATCTTAAAACAACTTAAAACAACTTAAAACATTTCTACTAATATTTTTTTTAATATTTTATTAAGAAAACTAGTAAGAACATGTGACAAGAAAATAAATGTAAATGTCGGAACAAGCTTAAAATGTTTATTTCCAAAAAAAATCACATGAATACTTTTTTTTAAGATAAAAATTTAGATCAAGTTTATCAACTTTATATATTGTACAATAAACTTTTCCTTGAGAGTTTTAACCTACGGCACTTAATTATCAAATTAAAGACTGATTTTTAAAATTCATATTTATTTAAAATTAAAAGTAATTGTTGAAGTATTTAAAGATTCATGTGATTTAATATTCACATTGATTTTTTGGATTCAAATCTGCTGAAATTCCTGAAATCTAAGATTCAGCCATCGAATTGTTTTGAGATGCGTGTACATAAAAATCAACTATTTTGCGATGCATGCACAGAAAAATTAGACGACTGGATCTTAAATTTCAAAAATTTCAGAATTACTATTCATGAATTTTGAATTTTCTGAATCCTGATTTTTTACCTACGCGAGTAATTAGGCTTATTCCAATCCAACCCGAGTGAGACCACTTTGGCTATAAATCCAATCCGAATGAGACAACGAACGGTACTAAAGCAGGGCTCCTCCTTCCTTCTCTCACGGAACGAACTGATAACAGTAATTACACGATAAATCGTACGCGTATTGAATAGGATGAGTATTGTCTTTTTCACCTTTTTTTCCGGTGCTTATTCTTTTATCTAATGGACCGTCCTCTCCGGTTTAGATACGGAAACTGGATGAAAAGTTGAAAACGAACTCTCCTCCAGTAAACTTCAGAAGTCAAAATATGCATAATGGACACTATTCAGAAGTCAGAACAGTGAGGGGTTTCACGAATACTATTCAAAAACTTCAAAATTATGTATTTTTCTCCCTAAACTTCATAATATTGTATTTACTATTTTAAAGTTCAAAAACTCATAGATTTATTTTTTTTAATTAAAACCCATTTGAAATTTATTAAATACCAATTTTACTGTCTATTAAAAAATAAAAAATATGTAGCATATTAAAGAAAAATATCAGTCATGTAATTAGAGGGCAAATGTTGGCAAATGGCTAATTTGTGTGAGTATTGCTGACGTATATATAATGACATTTACGTATAAGCTTGTGCATGTGTTAGAAGTAGATAAATAAACCATTTGCCTTCAAAAACTGACTAATTAGAAGGTTGACATTTTTTTTAAAATATATTACATATATTTTATTTTTTAATGGAGGGTAAAATTGGTATTTTATAAATTTAAAATGAGTTTTGATGAAAAAAGCAATAAGATAGATCATTTTTGTAATTTAGAAGGTTAAATATGACATTATGAACTTAAGAGGGAAAAATAATCAATTTCTATATTTTTATGGGGTATACATGAAATATAACACATAAATCTCAGTAAGAGACTAGATATGGATTGTCTGAGAAATCTAACACAAAGATGAAACGTGCTAAAAAGCGTTAACGAAGGAATATTGTACGGGAAAACAGCAGCTTGTTTGTTTATATCTAAAAAGTTATTTGGTCCATGCACTATTATTAATGTAGAAAGAGGTGGTTGTAAACGCAATTCATTTTTTGTGCATATATAGGAATGGGGCTGTCCATTTCTTTGTACAATGGAGAATATCAAAATTCGTATGGATTTTATTGTGATTGTTTAAAAGGCTGAAGATCTAGTGGGAATCTGCATGATGTACTGGAAATCTGCTTTTAATTATTTGAGGGTGCTAATTATCGTTTAAGTCAATTTAGGGTGTGCTCCACAATTTGTGTAAGAGAGGGAAGGGAGGGACTGGGAGGGAATGGGAGGGGAAGGAGAGGGACGGAAGGGAAGGATTTAAAGGTAGTGATCTGCTTCACAAGTTTATACGGAAGTAAAGGAAGGAAGTTTGTAACTTCAGATTTTATCTTAGATAAGACTATTTTACCCTCAGATTTTATCTTCGACTGAGGCAAAAATGGATAAAATCAGTAAATTTTGTTGGTGGCCCCCCTTTTTCCTCGGTCACACTCTAAATCGGAGGTGACGAATTTCAGATCTCTAGAGTGAACTGCTCACCCTCTATTTATTTCCTTCCCTCCCGAAAATTTTTATGGAGCAGGTGAACTTTAAAAAGTTTCCATATTGTCCCTTCCCCTCCCTTCCATTCCCTCCTTCTGGAGTTGATCCTTAGTGTATCCCTCGCTCATTATAAGATTTTTTATTTAGGTTTTTGTACATAGTTACTCTTCGATTATATGTGATTCAGTCTTAGTTTCTTTTAACGAAATAAATATAAATTATGTAACGGACGAAAACTGAACAATGTTTTACGAAATAAATGTAAATATAAATTATGTACTTTTGTCTTATTTCTTGTTCTAACTTTGCTTGTTTATAAAAAAAGTCTTAGATAAACACACAACCTATATGTGCTTTAGATTAGAAAATTCTGACTTATAAAAAATAAATACATATACATTATAATATAAAAGCAAAGATCGATGACGTGAAAATCTTTACATTTCTTTTATCATGCACGGAATCATACAATAAAACCGTATACAAATATTGGATCATTCATATATTCCCTCACAAAAAAAAGGATGCTCCTCATTTATTTAATGAACTAATACAGTGTTTATGCCATGTTATGTCATTTAATCAAGATTTTATATTATCAATTTGATATTAATTATTAAAAAAATTAATTGATGAACAATTTTACCACTCAATTACTCTTCAATTTTACCACTCAATTACTCTTCAATTTTACTACTCAATTACTCACTGATTTCAAAAAAAAAAAAACTACAACTGCCAGAATTTTTAGTAGTTCTGGAAAAAAATATTAACCTGCAGAATATCTTGCGATTTGAACATTTTTTTTTTTAAATGAACAGGGTCATGGATGTAATTTTTTAAGATATTAAAAACAATCGGTAATGTACATGTCACACTCCTCGGATTCAAAATTATAAATTATTTTCTAATCATTTTAAACTGTCGTACATAAACATTAACTAGGCCTCTGTAATAATAATAAAAAAAAAAAAAAAGTAAGGCATGCAGTGGTAGCATGCCTATTACGGATTAAAATTCGCCATCAATCCTAAACCCTCAAATATGATTTTTATATGATAATGGACAAGCAAAAAAAATTCACACTTTTTTTAGAATCAACTTATTTTCTACTTATAAAAAAATATAAAAAGTATAAAATTTGATCTTAAAATAAATGTTTATATGAAGATCACGTTGAACGATTCAGATGAACAGTTTGAACTTTAAAATTCAAAATATAAATCCATATCGCAGATCATTGTGTAATATGCATAACCATAGCCACACACATTAAAAAATTATATTTTAAAAATGTAAACACTAATGATTTTGCCTGCTATATAAGCTATGCTCAGTGTCTACGATTCTAAATGTATTTTTTTTTCTTCTGTTAATTATGCAGTGAACCGGATTCTTTTCAGGACCACACTAACACTGATATTTTATTTCATTTTTTTAATCTTTTTCTTTGGTTTTTTTTAGTCTTTTAGGTTTGGGTGACTTTTATTTGGATTTGGAAATATTTGAAATCGCGAGATGCATGGGGTAGTTTGAATTTTTTTTTTTTATAATTTTAGCTCTCTGATTTCAGGAGCTCCTGATCCTGTACTGAGATTAAATTGAAATAATTAATATTTATATTCTGCTCATGTAACCTGTGATACATACAACACATCAAACCGCACACTTTTGTTGTTTGATAATATAAAGAGTTATATAGGGATTTATTTCATTCGATTCTATTTGATACAAAACTTACTTAATATCACGGGATTATTCATTTCCAACACTAATTATCCAAATTTTAAATATTATCGTAGAAAGATATCATAAACAATAAAATTGTTTCTTTAAAGATTTGATTGCATCTCTCTCCATAAAATGTACACAACAAAAAGAGTGAGGCTACAGTACTACGAATAGTGCTAATTTATCTATGAATGGATATGTTTGATTTTAAAGTTCAAACAATCGATCTGAATCATTCAACATAATCTTTATATGAAAATGTACATGAAGATAAAATCTTACATTTTACAAAAAAAAAAAAAAAACCATCTTTTTTAGACAGACAGAAAATTACTGAATCTAAAATTTATAAACCATTCGAAGAGAGTGATTTTCTACCTGTCTAGAAAAATTATAAAAAATTCATACAACAAAAATTTGTAGGTATCCGCGAGGTAAACAATAACTATTGCCAAGGGTAAGCCGACAATATTTCTGAGTATATTACTATTACCAACAAAATTATCCAAAAGAATACCGTGTAACTAAGCACTTTATCCTCACAGATGCCCATAAATTCTTGTAGTTATTTAATGTAAAATTTAGTCTGCAAATATATATTTTTATATGAATATCATTTAAACGATTTAGATCAATTATCAGAATTTAAAAATCAAGTTACAAAGTCCACCGTACAAATCAATTCGCACTGTGTACCCCATAGTCTCAACTCTCAATCAAACAAAAATGTACGCAAGTGCATACATTTGCATTGTTTCTTTAGAGATAATTTTTATTTCATTGTGTAGTTGGTCGGTCAAGTATCAAGGGAGAAGTAACTTCTATTTTATTTTTTTCTGTTTTTAATACATATCGAGCAATTTCTTGTTTTCTACTATGTTTGATTGTAGCTTATTTTTAATTAATCTATTAATAAGGGGGAAATTCATATATACTCAACCACTTCAAAATTACGTATACCCTTCTAAAATTCATAATATCACATTTATCCTTCTATACTCACAAATTTATCTATTTTATTGTCCTGTTAAAACTCATTTTAAATTTATGAAGTACTCATCTAGTCATCTTACCATTCATTAAAAAAAAAATTAATAGTATGCTTTAGAAAAACGCTAGTCTTTTAATTTGTCGAATTTCTGAGAGCCAATGAGTCATTTCTCCACTTATGACGTTTACACAAACATGCACCAAAAAATCAAAGTTCAAGCGTCAAAAGTTGAGAAATTATCCATTTGTCCTTGAAAACTCTCCAATTAGAAAACAGACATTTTCATAAAACATGCTACATCTTTTTTTCTTTTTTTTTTAATGAATGGTAAAATAGGTACTTCACAAATTTAAAAGTGAGTTTTAATAGAAAAAAAAAACATCAAAATGAGTAAATTTTTGAGTTTTTAAAGTCTAGAAGGGCGAATATCATATTATGAAATTTAAAGAAAAATACGTAATTGTCAAAAAATTTAGGCGTATACATGAAATATCCTCAATAAGATACGAGGAGTTCAAATCTGATGAAATCTTTGAGGAGAGACACACGGGGAGGATTTCAGATTCCTGAAATCTAATTGGAATTTCAGCGGATCTCAATTTAGATATAAGACTAGAAGTTTGACCTCCTTTACTTTTTTTTTTAGAAAAAAACGACACTAAAATGCTCAAAGAAAAACGAACAACGTCATAATATTTTATTTCTCAAACTGCTATAATGTTGTTATAAATGCCATTATGACCAAGGTTGTACTATAAAATTGTTATAAATGCCATTATGACTAAGGATGTATTGAAGAACAAGTAATTATATATTTATATATTTATATATAATTTAGAATAAAACAATATAGTATTGTCAAATTAATTATCAATCTCTGTAAAAAAATATTATATGATTAACTTCCAGATGCGTTAAATTCACGTAGTTCAAGAAAATGACTCTGCCTCTGACTATGACCGTTTCTAAATCTTAGAGATCGAGTATATTCCAAAATTATGTTAAAGCAGCGGGTAAATAATAACATGTTTTTCTTTTTTGAGGCATCGTGACAAGATTCGTGAATTATTCGGTTTTTTGGTGATGCCGAACCGAACGCCGAATTATTCGGTTGACTGAACAATTCGCGAATTTTACAATTTTTTTCCTAATTTTTTTCCAAATTTTTGCTGAATTTTTCCTAAAATTTTATTTTTTTTGTTATTTTTTGTTTTTGCTCTCTTACAGAACTAAGATCTCTGATCCAAATAATACCGAATCATTCCCAAATTATACCTGAATTACTTCCGAATTACAAAATTTTGACCTCACCGAACCGGACCCGAATAATTAATTTGTGACTTTTCTACGGCGATAATGGTCTAGCCGCAAACAACCATACAAATAGTATAAAATGTATTTGAAAGTTCTTCAAATGGTTTCCTTTTGTTTTGAATTTTGAGAGTCAGAAAAGAGAGAGAAAAAACACAGACACATGGGAGAGTGTCCCGATGAGAAAAAACGAAAGGCAGGTACATATTCTTGAGCCGTGCGCTGTACCGAAGTTGACTCGTCTTTTACTCGTTTCCAGTCACTTCCTGTCTCTCGTCTCGATCGACCTCCCTGCCGCTGCGTAACTTTAATTTTTTTCCATAAATGCATCGACCCCAGATAGATATAAAATAATCGGAATTAATGTATTGGGTTGTCAGAAATATCCCAAATCCCTATGTTTAACTAACTGATTGGAGCTCTCCTTGCCACATGCATAACATGTTAATTAATTGCACCGCGAGATTAATTAATTAATTTCTTGGATTCTCATTACACAATTTATATTTTGGAAGAAAAGACATAAAAATACGCGTTTCATTGATCATGAAACATGTTAATTACATACACTATTTTAACAATCAACAATGCTAATCCGCTTTCTTTAGCTTCCAATGCTAATCCGCTTTCTTTAGCTTCCTTAGCCGCTTAATTCCACCGAACATTAATTCCTTAGCGCGGATTAAGAACACCTCTTTTAGCCTCCTTTTGTCCGGATCTTAATTTCCTGCCTGAACTTTAAGGCACCTATACCCCATCCTTAAGCACTTAATCCTTCACCCGTAGATTAAGACAACAAAACATCGGTTCCTTAGCACTCCTTAAGTTCTTAATCCTTTGTTGCCGAACGACCCGCTTTATAGACATAGAAGTTGAGGTAGATTAATGTAGATTAAATGGAAATCAATTAACATTTATTTATTTTTCAATTTTTTATATTTATATTTATATTTTATATAATTTAAAATAAAATATTATAAATAATGTAAAATTAATTTTCATTCAATAGAAATTTTATGTGATCTGATTCATCCCTGCATAAAGATCAACATGCCAAAGCAAATTGTGCTAAAAATCTCATCATCATATCCATTTTGCACCGAAATTTTAAAAAATATTCTCATAATAAAAAAAATCAAAAGACTACTAATTTCTCAAAATTGCAGAATTACCAGGACCGTAATTTCACGTTAAGGATTCATTCTTGGAATCGGCAACGTGAATGACAGACCCGTTATGAGGTCATACATGGGTGTCTAGTAAACTCATTACGAGGTCCGCAACGTGAAATGGAGGGTTGGTTTTTTTAAGTCCGTAATGTGAAATTGCGACTCTAATAATTTTGGAATTCTGAAAAATAAGTGGTCTTTTTTTTTTTTTTTTTTTTTTTTTACAAAGGTATTTTTGTAAATTTCGGCATTTTGCATCCATGCATGACTTTTTTTTTTTTTTTCTCTAAACTCCAACCCATAAGATAAACTAGGTAATAATTTTCTACCAACAAAACATATACCTCACAAATGTGCTACCAACAAAGCACGCAACAGTCAACCATGCGTAGTGCAGCTAGGGGTGTCAATGAAAACGGTTTACCCATTTACCCTATTCGTATCGTATTCGATAAGTCGAGTATGGGTAAGGATTTTTTTTCGTTAGCTTATTGGGTATGTGTATGGGTAAGGATTTTTTTTCGTTAGCTAAATGAGTATGGGTACGGGTAAAGGCTATTTCGTACTCATTGGGTAACGGGTAATTATATAAAATAAATTACATATAGATATATAAATATTATATTCAATTTATTCAATTTTATATTTCTCATATCATTGTATCAACGTTAATTCATGAGAAAATATATGCATTTTGGTGCAAGATGGATATAATATTAAACATATTACTTCTTTTTATTTGAATGTTTTATTATTTAATTAACGAATTGAATTTTGAATTTATTAGAAGAGATATTTGAATTTTTTTTTTTTTTTTTTTTTTCTTTATAAAAAAATTATTAGTTAGAATTGATTGCACATTTGTATTTTGATATTTATATTAATAATTGTGATTGCATATGTATGACATAATGAGTTTTGATAGTATATTTGTAAAATTAATAAAACCAATATATTAGTGTTATTCATTATTCACCCGTTACCGTTTTGTTACCCACTAATTTTAACGGGTACGGGTAAAGTAGAGTAAGATAAATTCTTAACAGATAAGGATAGTGGGTATAGGTATGAAAATGCTTCGACCCTACCCGTATCGTACCCATTGACACCCCTAAGTGCAGCTGTCTAGAGCAGGAAAGTGTGTGTGGTGTGTTTTGACTACGGGCTTGTAATAAATAAATATAAAACAGAGCACGCAACAAAACAAAAACAAAAAATTAATGATTCACATATTGGGAGCTTATGCATTAAATCGATTCAAAATAGTTACGAATTCGATACATACCTGAACCCAAAAAGTGATTTGAAATTTGACTTTATCAGACAGAAAACAGAATCCCAGCTGTTGTCAGGTATACTAATTAAATTTACTTATTTTCGTACGAATGAAATAAAGATCAAATTTCATCAACTCATCTTTAATGTTGTACTGTATTTCGAAAGTACGACCTTTCATACAAAAAATAATATCTTAACCGCTAAATTAATCGTAATTCTCCATATTTGAAAACTAGCACCAAAAGCAGCTAAGTATAATATATATGAGTAGGTTCCAATATTTCATCTTTTCATATCTCATGTTATATATCTTCATTTTTAAAGTTCAAACTATCGATTCAAACCATTCAACATGATATTCATACTAAAATATGTTTGGAAAAGAAAATTTTATAATTTTTACAATTTTTTTTACTATTTTTTAAAATAGGTACAAAATCACTATATCTGAACCGATATATATATATTTTTTATTGAAGCCCGTAGGCACAAAGTATAATATTTAAACAACAAATCAGACGTTATTATTTCTTCCTTTTTCTCTTTCATGGAGCAGATCGGTAATTTGCATGAGAATTATGCTTAACTCAGCATATGCGGATTGATTCAAATTTCAAAGTAACAATGGGATAGGCAAATCAAATTAAGTAATATATAATTTACCATATAATAAGTTATGTGAATCTTTTTGCTGGTGATCATGAGGTCACCCCATTTCGCAAGCACCCCAAAAAATTAGGTATGCAAAAGTAAACAATCTTTAAAGATTTTTTCCAAATTAAAAATTGTAATCTTTTCACTTACTGTTTATAAATAAAAAGAATTTCACATTTTTAATTCATGAATTTGAATGGCAATATATCAAGGCCGAATGTATCTCTGACGTTATATAATTCGGAAATAAATCTGCTGTTATTCTTAAGGAATAACAGGAACTTGTTATTCTGATCTCAGGCATTCAAATTTTTTCATGTACTAAACTCAAAGAAGTAAATTTTCAATGAACAAATCTTGACAAAGGCTGATGGTTGGGAATGGAATAACAGGTTCGTCTAAAAATACACAGCTATATTAAATAAATATACATATATACTTACTATAAACATGGACTTTGATCAAACCTCTTTATTTATAGAAATCATATAAAAATAATGCAGAGAAATAAATGGGATGATGGTAGTATTCAATGTATAGAAGTAACTGAATCAATAATTTGATTTCTTGAGGCACTTTTTATTAAACCGAATCAATGGTTTGATTCCACAAGTCATGCCACAGAAAATCCTCTCTACCCTTATTTTATTTCAAAGAAACCAAATTATTGATTTGATTTCTTCTGTTTGATCAAAATTCTCAGACAATCAAAATTATTGTACACCTTCTGTTTTTCTATATTATTTTTAATGAATTTATATAAATAATTTTTTTTGCATGGACTTGGTTAGCATAGCTTACGTGCCTTATTATACAAGGTAGATAGAGCAACACAAGTCACAGATTTTATGGGAATTTAAGACTTAAGAGTAGTTAACACGCTACAATAAATTATGTGCACGCACTTAAATAATTAGAAGGTGAATGTGCATGTGATACCTCATACCTTCTGGCAAGGTATATATTGTTGGAATGATATGGGACCATGAGATACATATAGTTGGTGGTTATCTAGCTAGTTAATTAGGTTGCATAGTATGGTCTATGGATTCATTTGGTTAGCCTACATGTCCCTCTAATTAAGTTTAATCAAATAATATATCGCAATAGCATTCTAGGATATCTAGATCATGCAACAACGAATCTGAGTAAAGAAGCTAGGTTTGTTATTTCACCATAAAAAAGTTTATGGGACATGTGCAACTGTAATTAGATTAGAGCAATAATAATTAACATATATTGAAAAGTTCATATATAATTGAAGCTAGCAGAATTCATTAATTTAGCACGTGATAACACATAGCAAAAAGGTCGTAAAGCAAACCTAGCTACAAATTTGGAAAGGAATTACAGTACGTGCTGTCAAGAAAATACACAGAAAAAGGAAAATGAAGAACGACGCTCAACCTAACAGTACGTACTGGTAAATTTTCAATTTGACCTGTTACTATCGTTCTATGTAATTTCTTTGTTTCCTCTCTGGACCACAAATAAATTGCAGTATCATCATTATTAACAGTGACCGATTAGACATTTAGCAACAGAAGCAACAGCAAAAGAATCGACCCCGATTGTTCTCTACTGAAATCAATTAACATGCATAGCTCCAGTGTATGTGTTTTATGAGACATTTACATCTTTACCGATTCCAAACCAGTCGACTTTTGTTTATTAGTTAATTTTTATGTTGCTAGTAAATGACAGATCAATAATTCAAATAGGGACACGGTAACCTTTACCGAGCCCAATCCTTTTCTACTTTAGTCGTATTAGTTAGCAGTTACCGCGTCTCCCGTCATTTTCCCTTTTCTGGTAGTGTTTTTTTTTTTTCCATTTAATGATGGCATAATAATCTTCATTAGTTTACCATCAGGGAGCAAAAAAAAAAATAGCGATAGAGTGATGGTTTAATTTGTTCCTAAGAGAGAGTGATGTTGTAACTGTTGCTTACGGGATTTGAATGACAAAAACAAAATAGCGAATCGGGTTTGAATTTATTATATAATCAAGTACTAGAAATAAAACAATACTCTAATTTGTGGTTTTCAATACTTTAACTTTTAATTCTAATTAACAATTAGAATTCAAGAAATTTATCATATTTTTAACTCTAAATTTAACCCCAAGTTACAAAATTAAAACTCGAGAGGGGGCAAATAAAATTTCAAAATGGGACAAAATTAAGTCTGAAGCTACAAATCCCCCCTGTTAGTTCACTGCTATAAATAGATATATTGTACTGTGAATTAATTATGTGAATTAATTATAACATTTAGGGTTAAAGTGCACTGTTGGTTTTGTACTCCAACCATACCACACATCTCTATCACCGTTTTCAAAGTTCAAACAGCGGATTAGAACTACTTAACATGATATTCATATTAAAATGCACTTAGAAACCAACTATTATATTTTTTGGAAATTGTTTTATTATTGTTTTAAATAGATAAAAAATTACTATTTTTGGATGGTCCAGAAGTAGTTATTTTGTACCTATCTAAAAAAATAATAAACTATTTAAAAAAAATATAAAAATTGGTCTCTGAACACATTTTAATATGGAGATCATGTTAAGCGGTATGATTCAACTAGTTGAACTTTTAAGAACAAAGATTAATTAAGATGTGAAATATGGTTGGAGTACAAAACCAATAATACAATTTAATCCTACTATTGAACTTTTTGTTTATATTTCTAAAACAAATCTTTATTTACCGAACTTGATGTGGTTATATTGTTAAACCTGATGATGATAGTTCTAATATTGGTGTTTATATATCATTGAAGTGTTTATACTGCTACTAAATTTATTTTTAAGGAGAGGCTATTTTGTAAGTTACTGGATCCGGGGTTTGTAATGTTGAAAATGATGATTATATATATTATTAAAATTAATTTTTAAGACTAGAGAGAAAAGTTTGGATTTGATGTTCATCAGAGAAGCAAATTTAGTCTAATGGGCATCGGAGTCGTTTGATGTGATCTTCGTCCGTACGAACCTTTAAGCGCATCAAACAGTTTTGATGCTCATCGAATCCAAACTGCACTGTAAACTGAGAGATACAAGCATAAGTACACGGTCACAGAAGGATCAAATTGTCCATAAATTTATTTATTTTTGAGTTAATAAAAAAAAAAACAAATAGTACTAACATGCCTACCTCTTTGGCGTGACAGGCGATTGATTTGTATTCATTTTTGGGAAATGTGGAAATCATTTTCTTAATATAAATAACCTAAGTAGGTAGGGTAATGTGCAGGGAATCTCCTATAAAAAATTTCCAATAATTTTACAAATTTGGGAATAATATAATCCCTTTCCCATTTTAAAAGAAACCTTACGGATCCCACAAAAGACAAAAATATGGATAGTGTTATGACAAATTATTAAAGTGGATGTTTATGATTTTCAATATTTATTTCTCCACTATCTCTCTGCTATTGTACTTCATTTTATCATTTATTATTGTAATTAATTTAGATAATTTTTCATTCACAATTTGTAGACTATAAATAGAGACTGTAATCTTGTATTGTACTCACACAAATAAAAAATATATAAATAAAGAGATTGTTATTTTTTACATTTTATCTATCTTGTTTTTGTTTATTTATCTTTATTTTATAACACGTTATCAACACGAAAGCTCTACTAATTGAAAATTCAAGATATTTTTTTTAATATGTTAATTATGTTACTATTTATATAATACTAATATGCTTATTATCAACTCGCAACTTGGCGTTTGCAATATTACTTACTCAATTGATTTGATTGATAGCATATTTTTATGATTACTCAAATAAAAAAAATACGTTTAGACAATAATGGTGGATTTGACTTCTCAAACATTCGATGATTAATACATGTCTATTGAAATTAATGTTGAACATCATGTAGATGTTCATACACAGAATGAGAACATGTTAGTTTGCATGCAACAACACTAATTTGCATTTGACCTACTAGCGAAGTGGCCAAGCCACCGATTTCCATTAAAATGAAAACTTATTAATACTAATTATTAATATATAATTAATATTATATCGTTAATATATTAAATAACTATAATATTATTATTATATCTTATAGTTATTATTAATATATTAATATTATATAATTAGTATCTTATTAATAATATATAATTATATAACTAATATCATATATTGTTAATATATTATAGTTATTATTAATATATTAACATTATATGATCAGTATTTTATTATTAATAATTAACCAATTTAGGCTTCCAAAACTTTAGTCCTCCACCAACTCTAATCAAACAAGAAATATCTTAAATCATAATCTAACTTTAGTTCTTAACTAAATATGAACAATTTAGACTGACCTAAGTTGAAATAATCAATTTAAGTCTCCTTAACTTTAGTCCATAACTAAACACCACCTTACACTAATAAAATGAGTAATGATAGACTACGAAAAGAGATCCTCCCTCTACCGTCTCTAAGGTGGTTTATATAAGCCTCACCTGAACCGCATCCTCTGTTGCACTTTTATTTCACAGCATCCTGCTGCACTTTTAATCTGGTCCATTCGTTTTTGATCGGACGAACGAAATAAGATTTTGGCACGAATTGTAAAGCAAAATTAATACTGCCCCCTCCATCATCCGAGCACTCACCGGCTGAGATTAAATCTGAACCGTCCAAAAATGCAGCAGGATGCTATGAAATAAAAATGCAGCAGAGGATGTGGTTCCAAGCCTCACCTGATGACATTTAGGTGAGCTGTCGCTACCTGGATTTCAAAAAAAACATTTAGGTGAGCTGGAGAATAGAGATTCAGCTCGAAGCCTATGGCCCAATATTTATTATATTTAGGGCCGTATATGGGCCTCTGGGCTCCGGATCCTATCACATATCATTACCTTTTTTCCTTTTATGAAAGCTCACATATCTTTTACCTTATCACTGCTTTTTTTGAAGATCATTCGAAGTATAAAATCAATGCTGCAAATAGAAAAAGGAAAATTTCTGGAAAACACTTTAGATTTTTTTTTGTCAATATATGTACTTTAAAGGAAAAATCATTTCTTATGATTTTATAAATTTCCCTTTTTCTACACGTGGAACACAAAGTAGGACGCACAATGGATCTCGTACTAAATACAAAATCAACATACTTACCCACACAAGGTCATAAATTTTTCTAGTATCATACTCTTTTACTCTTTCCAAACCAGTACTGTGCATTCGAGGAGCAGTCACCAAACACATATTAGAAACCTAGTTTCCCAATTTAGTTGCGATTCTGATATTTGAATTAACAAAACAACGCACCTCCTGGGAAGTTCCTGTGTTACATTTCTTTTAAAAAAAACAAAAAAAAACAACGTTGTTTGTACGAACAAAGCAGAATTCCAACGGAGCGTATCAAATATTAAGATAGAAAAATTAGCTGTTCATTTTATTGTGTTTGATGGCATTGAATTCAAAGCGTACGTCCAAACATTCCGAATCAGAATTAGGACTCTTTGTCGTGCATTCCTAATGTTTGCTTTAACGAAAATTCGTAAGGTGTAAACCAATTGAACTTAGTACACTTTAAAGCTGAGTAAAATTATTTTAATTCCTTTTTGAAAAATTTACCGAAAAAACTATTTTTTAAAACACTTGTTTTTGAAATATATTTGAAAATCCAACTTTTAACCTAAAGCATTTTAATTTAATTTTATTTTCATTGGAGCCATATCTCGGAATACTAGATAATTTTCAATTTTGTTGAATTTGAGCACTTGTATAATCATCCTCCAGATCCTTTTTTTTTTTTTTTTTTTTAAAATGACAGCGACGGTCAAGGATTTATTAAAATCAAATGTCAGATCGTTCTTTTTATCACTAGAAATTCCCATGCTTTTAAATTAGGGCCTTTTCAAGTAATTATTTAGCCCAAATTATTTTCTTATGTTCAGTTTTATACTTTCGACCTCAGCTGGAAATACAGCCTTGTTCACTGTTCAATTATTTCAATTCATGGGCTAACAGAATTGGCCCAAATTTGAAGTCGACTTATTTTAAATAAGTCCCAAAAGGCCATAACTACAAGGCCCATTTTCTTAACTTCCATTCCTTTATATTCTCCACGGTTAAAACTTAAATCAACCAATCTCATGATTTTACTTGCGTCTCTCTGACAGACGAGAATTACGGAAATTCATCAAATCAAAGCAATAAAATTTTCAACTTTTCAAACACACCCAAAACATGGTCGGATTCATATGTACCAGTACCCAAAAAGGAGAGTTAAACTTGCCAAGTTCATCGTATCTGTTGCTTTCGGCTGATCAATTGATGATCCATCATAAAGGATGAGGCGGAAAAGATTACATGGGATCCAGTGGTCATCGAGATGGGGGAGCAGCTAACAAAGAGCGTACAGTTTGCTGGAGATATTGGGGGGTCCCACAACTGGATCTCAGAAATACATCTCCAGTGACCAGTCTCCACCATGCAGCAGGTGATGCAAAACCCTAATTCGGCAACCATCGGATCTAGTATTAGGTTCAACGAGTTTCATGACTGTCTGATTCATTTTAAGATCTGTGTTCACGAAAATCGAAGCAGATGCGCATTAAACATAAAGCATTGCGCACGAATTATGAAGCATATTGAACAGTGATTGAACCAGTCGAACTATAGATTTTCTGAATTGTTAGGAACAATCAGGTTAAGTTTAGAATGATTTCATTTGGAGCGAGCTTAATTGCAAATGACCTTTTTATTATATTTTTTTCCCAACAAATTCAGTTTCTGTAATTTAATTTGCGTGCAAAACTTTAAATTAGCTGGAAATTTTATATTGTAAGTGTTAAAATATGCAAAATATATTAATATAACTACGGTGGTTCATGTTGGACTCTGAATGAGGATTTTCTTTTTTTACAAATCATAAATATAAAACATAATTTTAGAGAACCAACTTGATAATTAGTTAATTTTTTACAAAAACCATAAAAAGTACTAAATAAATAAACAATTCGTAACAACCATTTATTTTTTTCCGGTACCGAATAATCATTTATGTTTTGTTATTGTTCATGCTGAAAATTTGTAAAACTTGGAGGTGCCGAATAAGCTATTCGGTATCAAAAAATTGTAAATAGTTGGTACCTAATAGCCTATTCAATACTTATGATTTTCTGTATGAAACCAACTAATTAAGTTGGTTTTCTAAAATCGATTTTTTCTATTTATGGTTTATAAAAAATATCCGGAATGAGCCAGGGCGATGTTCATGCAAAATTGAACTGCTCGACTAAATTTAACAAAAAAAAAACAATGAGAGCATACGACAAAGCAAAATAAAAAGTAAACAAAATTATTTTGTGCGAATCGTAAATCAATTCTGAAAAGTATTCCATTATATTTATATAATTAAAACAATCTGATCTCGACCAAATATTACGAAGTTATTAGTTTTTTAATTCATCACGAAAATAATATCATTAATTCCCGTTGATATGATGTGTATATGATTATATCCTACAGCTCACTAGACGAATACAATTGATCATGAACAGTCCTAATTAATGTTTTGCATTAAATATAACTATTCTGGCTAGTTTTAATGTGAACATTGTTGCAATATTATGGTTACACAAAATCAAATTATGAACACGAGTAATCAGGTATTCAGGTGATAGTGAATATAAAAATATTTATGAAATTATAACTGGATATATATTAATCAACGTATGGACTAATGTATAAATTAAATCATGAATCGATAGCTGACATTTTCTTAAAAATATTTGTTTAGTGCGGTCTAAATTATACAAATACAGTGGCTAAGATTTCATGACGCCAAACTCGGTCCAAAATCTCAACTCCGCTAGTGACAGGTTTTGAAATTATTTAGTGGAATTAGAAACAATATTGTAAAAGGAGAAATAAGTTGCTCTGATGCAACTTGACGCCAAACTCAGTTCCAATTCTCAACTCCGCTAGTGACGGGTTTTGAAATGGTTTAGTGGAATTAGAAACAATATTGTAAGAGGAGAAATAGGTTGTTCTGATACCACTTGACGACAGCACGTCCCAAACTCTACTCCGCGTGTACAGGTTTTGTTTGATTTAGTGATATATTTAACAATTTAAGAGGAGATTCAAGACAAGAAGAGAGAAATCACAAGAGAAGAAAGAAATATTTCATATATTAATCAGAGTCTTATTAATTAATTTAAGAGGAGATAAAAAATGACATGTCATCTCTTCTTATAAGACATCCATCACATTAATTAATTTAGAAAAGCTAAAAGTCCAACTTAGAAACTAACACCTCGTAATAAACTTAGAAATACTAACTAACTCTTAGAAACTCTAACTTAATTAAAATGACAAAGAAAATAAAAATAGTTAACATGGAAAATAACAATATAATAAAGTCTTATAGAAAACACAATACAATTTAATATTGTAATTATTCATCATAGAAAATGATGAATTAGTGGGACCTGTGCGATCTTTTCTTGAGACTTGTTTCATAAGTCCAAATTTGAATTCGAGTTCGGATTTGAATCCAAATCGGAATTTTGGTTTTCGTCATTTCACCACTTCAGCCGTTAAGAAAAAAAAATTAGTTGCTTTCGCGTTGACAGAGATAATCAGTTTGCTAAATGTTAATCTCTGATTTAATTTGTTAGGTTTTAAAATTTTAGAACAGTGATATAAAGATTTTTTTTTTTTTAAGTCATGGTAGAAGAATATGTTCAACCCATGTTATTTGGTGACAAAAAAATAAACAGCGATAACCTGACAGTTGGACCTTACCGAAAAACAACCCATGGCATCAGAAATTCCAGAGAGTTGCCTTCAGTGTTAAACAAGACAAATTCTGGCAAATAAATCCATTGCACGTGCGAAAGTGGTTGTCCAACTTGACGGTTAATGGAGATACAACTTCACACAGACGGGAAGGTGGTTGTCGAATTTGGCAATTAATGGAGATACAACTTCACGCAGATGCGAAGGTGGTTGTCAAACTTGCTCTGATACCACTTGACGCCAAACTCGATCCGAAATCTCAACTCCGCTAGTGACGGGTTTTGAAACGGTTTAGTGGAATTAGAAACAATATTGTAAGAGGAGAGATAGGTTGTTCTGATATCACTTGACGACAACACGTTCCAAACTCTATTCTGTGTGTACAAGTTTTGTCTGGTTTAGTGAGATATTGAACAATTTAAGAGGAGATTCAAGACAAGAAGAAAGAAATAAATATTTCATATATTAATCAAAATCTTCAGAAAAAGATAACATGCCATCTCTTCTTATAATACATCCATCACATATTAATTAACTTAGAAAAACTAAAAGTCCAATTTAGAAACTAAAACCTCATAATGAACTTAGAAATACTAATTTAATTAAAATGACATAGAAAATAAAAATAGTCAAACATATAAAATAGCAACATGATAAAATCTCATAAAAAACACAACATAATTTAATATTGCAATTATTCATTATAGAAAATGATGAACTAGTGAACCTGTGAGACTTCCTGCTTGAGACTTGTTCCTAGTCATTCAAGAAAATTGAAAAACAATTAACCAGTATTAAGTTCAAGTTCGAATTCGAATCCGAATTTGAATTTAGGTCAAAATTATGGTTTTCGTCAAGTTACAATAGGAGCACCTAAATATTTCTTCTCTGTAACCGCCAGGGATACTTAAATTTTTAAGGGGTGTATTTACTGAACTTGAGGGGTGCATATATAATGAAGTATGTAAACGAAATGTTATTTCTCCGTAATTTCCTGACATAAAACTTGAGCGAGAGAGGTGCATACACGTACAATGAAGTAAACGAAATATTTCTTATCCGTAACCTCCTAATCCGAAATTTTTATTAATATCAGAAACAGATATTAAATTTAACAATCTACTCAATTTTGAATAAGAAATTTAAGTCTGTCCAAACCGACAACTTAACAATCAGTTCTAGCCTCTAAAATCAATTAAAAAATAATCGGTTCATACCTATACAAACTAATAGCTAGAATACCGGTTTTATACTATGAAACCGATAGTTCAATCATCAGTTCAAAGTTTAATATTTTAAAGTTCTAATCTACTCAAGCTTAATGTTTAACATTTTCCAATAATCGGCTCTTTGACTCTTTGACTGTGCCAATCTTTTTTTTTCTAATATTGGCCTTTGACTCTTTGACTAATATTTTTTACCAATATTTTTTTACTAATATTGGCTCTACTTATTGTATATCTTTATATCAATCCAACCTGTTACCTGTGCCAATATTATTTTACTAATAATCATCGGTTGCATAACAGATGATTTTCTTATCAGTTAAGAAGGTCAAAACTGATAATTTAGTTATTGATTTAAATAAATTTCGATTCTTTGTAAATTGTTAAATTTAATATTTTTTATATTAATAAAAAATTGGCCTCTGACATACAATGCATTTACTGAACCAAATAGCACTTTTTCAATCCCTACTTTTTGACCAGAGATACTGGAAAAGGTTGCCAGTAAATATATTATTCCTTTTCTGCCATTTGAATTGTTGCTGAACCAAACAGCTCATATATATATATATTAGTAAATAATGGCACGTGGTTATCCGTCTATATATATATATATATTAGTAAATAATGGCATGTGGTTATCGGACAGATGAAATACCGTCAAGCAATTAATTAAAAATAATAAAAAATAATTAGCTCTAATCGGAAATAATTAGAAATATTCATGATAGTTTGATCATTGCCAACGATTAATCGGTCTAAATAGACATTTTTTACGACACTAATATATATGAGTCATATATTTGATAATTGATAACAAAAGCAAAAGGACTTTTTATTCTCAACAAAACTGTGAGGAAAAAAAAATACTAATTACAAATCTCTTATTTTTTTTTTAGTAATTTAGAAGTCAAGCCAATAACTATTTTAATATAAAAAAAAATGCATATATTAGAAGAAAAGACTATTTTCTTCTAGATTACGAAAAAAATGTTAAATGCAATCGAGAGAAGCTTTTTGTAGAAATATGTCCTGCAAACATTTAAAGGAAATTCAGGATTCAGGAGTTTTGTGAAAAGAAGATTTTTTTTTTTAAACAAAACTACTTTGTGTTTTGTATTTTAATTTGATTGAAAAGAATGAATATTTTGAATGAATATGAAAAAACAATTAACATTATTTTGTATTGTTGTCTGTCGTGGTCACTAAATTAAATTAATATGAACTTAAAATAACGACTAGCACTAGCATACTATAATTAATATGATAATAGCATATTGCTTGTATTTCTTATTTAACAGCCATGGTTGAATTTTTAGTATTTTTTTATAGTTTGGACATTAGAATAAAAAAGTAATATGTACAGTATGTCAGTACCCTCACCCATATAAGCGATACAAATTAATATTTTTTGAAGTTTATTTTTAATAAAAAAATATTTTTAGAAATCTTGAGCAAAAAAGAACTATTCTTGTTACGGACAAGTAATTTTTTTGTCATCCACCCAAATTACGTCAAGCTTCAATCAAAAATTCAAACTCATATATTTTTAAACGACGTGTATAATATTTTAATCAACGATATGTAAGCGATGTTCACTGTTGGATCGATATAATATGAATCCACCGCCAGTTAATAGTCTTTCCAAGCATCTACTTATTTCCAATTTTGAATTTTAGATAATATATTTTTATATTTAAGAAATGACAATAACTTATAAATAAGAATGTTTCTTTTGATAAAACCTAATTTAAAATACTACTTGCTAAGAATATTAAATTTTTTTTCCTCTTCATTTCAGAAATTAATTTCTGATATCACATACTATAACAATTGGTTTGACTACCAATTTTTTCATAAAAAAAAACAAACTATTACAACTGGGGAAGGTGAGTAGAACTAGGGTGGTTCTAAGTTCACAAGCTCCTTTGTGAATTCAACTCTAAAATTTATCGGATTAATTTCAAACGACAAATCTAAACCGTTGAAATACTTCTACCTTAAAGGTGATGCGTTTACATGTGAAAATTTTAAAATTTTGAATTAATTTAGTATAGAGTCAAGTGGTCAAAATTAGAAGTTTTATAAATTAATTTTAATACATTTATTTTTTGAAAGTCTTTTGACTACTTGACTCTATACGGATTTAATTTTAAATTTGAAAATTTCACTTGTAAATACATCACTCGTAAAGTAAAAAAATTTCAATAATTTAAATTTATCTTTTGAAACAAATTAAATAAATTTTAGAGTTGAGTTTAAAAAAAGAATCTAGTGAACTTATGGAGTTTTTTTTTATAAACCATAATTAAAAAAAAAAGTTCGGATTTCAGCATGATTAGACGAGTTTTTACAAAAATCATAAGAAACGGACTGCCAAACCGTTCCCTATATCCCCCAGAATGGATTGCCAAACCGTTCTTGACTTTTTTTTAGTTTTACCCTAAAAAACGGCTTGCCAAACCGTTCTTTACAGTAACTTTTTTTTTGTTTACAGTTTGTTTATAAAATAAATCATATATTTTGTTTGATTTTGTATATTAACAATAAGATTAATGGAACAATTTGAATATATTTTTTGTGTATTTTGACCATTTTATCATTTTATCAAATCAATGGATTGATTTTCTATATAAAAAAATCAATAAATATATAAAAATCAATGGATTGGTTTTGAAATGTACGTATTATTTTTTTAAAATTTTCTTTTTTACATTTTAAAAACAACCAAATTTAATCATTTAATTGTTATTTTTATTAAAGCTCATATTAATTTAAAAATTACTTATTTTTTGTTAAAATATAAAATAAGTGTTTTATTTATGAAAAAATATGTTAGTATTCTAATTGGTCGATTTTTTAAAATAATGATACATTGGTCTACCACATGGAGGATTTAGAAGTTTCTGTAACCATAAGTTTTGAAAAAAAAAATTAAAATAGAGTCAATTTTCGCCATAAAAGATGTTAGATTATGGAAAATATGTTCATTAATCATTCAGAGACATTATTTCTTAGAAAAAAAGTATCCAGAGATACAAATTTTTAGTATTGTTATTGTAATTCACTTTTACATTTTCTTTTAATTTTTTTCACGGAAATATTTATTGATTTTTTGATATAAAAAACAATCAGTTGATTTGTTAAAATGATAAAATGATAAAATGGTCAAAATATACAAAAAAAAATATATTCAAATTGTTCCATTAATCTTATTGTTAATATACAAAGTCAAATAAAATATATGATTTATTTTATATACAACCTGTGTAAAAAAAAAAAAAGTTACTGTAGAGAACTGTTTGGCAACCCGTTTTTTAGAGTAAAACTAAAAAAAGTCAAGAACGGTTTGGCAGTCTGTTTCTTATAATTTTTGTAAAAACTCGGCTAATCATGCTGAAATACGAATTTTCTTTTTTTTAATTATGGTTTATAAAAAATACTCGAACTTATGAGCACCCTGGTTGTAATCTGGGGAAGTTAGTACTGGTCCTACTGGATTGGACAGGGTGTACCTAATATTGCCTAATCGTCTCTGTCTCCATGTACGAGAAATGTTTTGTGGGCCCCACAGAAATCTATCCTCTCTATCATTATCACACGGTCCCAAAATCCCAGGAAAATTTGACTCGCTAGACTATCATGCACTCAATTCCAATAATAGAACGACCAGGTTTTAATATGCAGCGTCCGATTCAAGAAGAGCAGACCGGATGAACCCGATGCTAACAAACTATTTACAAATAACTGAAGAGAAGCGGTGTGAGATAGGAGTAGGTCCGATGGGCATCGACCTACTTTTAGGCTCAATTAGCTCGAATACCGTACGCTTATTATCGAGATTGGTGTGCACAGAAACTGAAAAATACATACACGGATTTTAATGATTAGCACCAATCTTGATGAAGAATCCGATAGTCATTTCACCAATCGAACCAAGGTAGGTCCGATGCCCATCGGACCTACTCGCAGTTCAATGCGATCACGTTGCTCACCCTTGGAAATGACAGGCACAATCTCAGACATTAAATGACCCAGATTTTAATCATTAGCTCTACCGCCTAATCTCACACGTCCCCACAATTCACTGTCAATGTAGAAAACAGATAATATTTGTTGTTATTATATTTAAGGTATATAATTGTAGACTACGGTGATATGATAGCTACAATATGAGTTCAAGCTTACACCTAGTGTTCTACAAAAGGGCCGGGCAGGGCGGCACAGGCACGGACACGGACAGTGCACGGGCACGGACGTCACGGACACACAGGCACAACGAGCTAGACCATCACGGGCAATTTTTTAAAAAATTATGTCCTGCCCGTTTAATGCCCGTGCCCGTCACGGGCGCGAGGGCAGAACGGGCCGGGCACCGGGGGCAGGACGGGCAGGGCTTTTTTTTTCTGTTTTTTTTTTATAAATCCAAATTCATACCAATTTAAATTCATTTGACATGGTTATAACTCGATAATTTTTGTTATAATAAAATATAAATTAAAAATTTCTTAAATCAATTACTTTAAAAATAATTAAGCTCTTATTTTAAAAGAATAGATTAAAAAATAAAAGTTACCCTCCTCTTTTATTCCGGACTTGGGACCAGCTATGTAAAATAACATAGGCAGAGTTCTAACTTTTTTTTGTTAGTAATTTTTCGTTAAAATGAATAATTTAAAAACTAATTGAAATGTTTAGAATTTTATAATTTAAAAAATAACCATAAGCAGAGTTTACCTGAACATGTCACCTCACGGTGAATATTAACACCAGCATTTTGAATTCTTCTTATTTTGGAAAAGTATTGTGCAGAACTTTTCCCCTTGTTAAACATAACCAAAGACTTCTAAATTTGTAACCTATAACTGTGCTTCACAAGAGAACAATAACTGAACTAAATTAAACACTAATTTAGCCACCACACCCCACATCAAAACAGATCATATCAAAATACAACACTAAAACAATCAAGTATTGCAAACATAACACTTCCAGAAAGTGGTATTGTCTACTAGATAAGAATCAGGATCATGTTTTGGAGTGAGATAGAGTAAGGTTTAAGGAAATAATTCTTATATTTACTCTTACTTTTAGATAAGAGTTCCAGTTATTTACTTTATCTCAATCTCAAACAAAAACAAAAGGACTACAAATATGAAGTTTTATGACAATGAACTCAAAATACCGATTCTGATCAAGTTAGTTGAGGTCTAACTATATCATCAGATCTGACCTTAGAGGTAAAAAAAAAACAGTAGAAAGAACAAGAAAAAAAAACAGTAGAAAAAACAAGACAGAATGCTTGTATAAGACTTCTCCTGTGGCAATTGCACTTGCTGCTGATACATTTCTCGGTGCTGAAAAATATTTTTCAACATAAAAAAATTCAGTTGAGACACTAAAAATCTTAAACTTAATTTTTTAGGCACTAAACGACATTTTTTGGTGATTCTGATTTGTCGAATACTCGGGGTGACGGTCGCCACCGTCTCCTCCTTCCCTTTCCGAATTGACGTCATATGCGTCAATCCGACTTTCCTAGCAAAAGTTTTGTCAATATATATATATATATATATATATATATATATATATATATATATATTATATATATATATATATATATATATATATATATATATATTATATATATATATATATATATATATATATATATATATATATATATATATATACACATACAATAAAACAACAGTCGTATAACTTTCAATTCAAATTATTATTTAAGTAAGATTGAAAAAAAGAAAAAAAAAATGGAGAGGTGGGGGGAGGGGTAGTGTTCTACAGAAGGGCAGGGCAGGGCCGGTATTTTTTTTTTCTTTCGCAAAAATTAGAGGTTGGCAGTGGGGGTCCGTGGGGGGGGGGGAGCCGGGTTTAGGGGGGGGTGGGGGGAAAATTTTGAATTTGAGTTTGAATTTTCGGGGAAAAAAAAAATTCCACTAGCACGGGCAGGGCACGGGCCCGGGCGCACGGGCTCACGGGCTTTGAGAGCTAGGCACTCACGGGCAGGGATAAAAAAATAGGATCCGGCTCGTTTAACGCCCGTACTCGTGTGCCCGTGGCACGGGCACGGGCTGGGCACGTCCCCGGGGGCATTATTAGAACTCTACTTACAGCAAGGGAGTGTGTATCCTCTGAGATATCTCAATTTTTGCGTGACTGACGTGTCCGGTGCCTATTCAGGGAAACGTAGGGGGCCAGTATTATTTGAGCTTTGAGATTCGTGTAGAACGTATTTAAACGATTGAGATATTCCAAACTGTCACGCAAAGTTTGAGATATCTCAGAGGATGCTAATTCACAGCAAGGGAGGTTCTGAAATGCTCCACATCTACAACGAGCATACTTATTTACACACCATATTACAAATTTACAATGACTACACAAGCAACACAATAATAAGCGAAAAAAAATATCATATTAAGAAAGGTACGTTGTTTCAATTTAATCAACTGTAAGGTGAAGATCAATAAAATTGTCAAATTAATATTCACTGTGACGGATTAAATTTCGATAAATTTCAAATACCACTTGCTGATATATTGATAAATTTTTGTATTCCTTTCATTTAATATATCAACAGATTAAAGAATAAAAATAAATTTTTAATCTTCAAGTTACATTTAATAATATAAAATTTACAAAATTAGAATTGATTTGATTTGAATAATTCAAACTCGTAAAACTAAAATTTTAAATTTTCATAATTGAGAAAAAAGTTATTCAGACTTTCGTGAACCGAAACATCCAAAAAATTTAAATAAACACCTGCCAAAAAATATAAACCAAAAGACCATTAATCTCTAGAAAATTCGATATTTAGCACGTCTGCATATCAAATGGTGGAAAGACAAATTTCAAAAATTCTGGATTGTTCAGTTTAATAGGTTTGTTTAATAATTGTCAAAAATAGAAGGAACATCAAATAAAATAGATAACGTATCTTATACTAGAAACACTACGGAATATTTTCCAAACAATATTTTTTCTGACTGTAAAAAATAAACCACTTATTGGCTCGTTACTCGAAAAAAAATAAAAAGGTTTAGAATCTAAGTTATTGATTCCGGTTCAAAAGCTACTTATGGATAAATAAAGATATTATCGTGCTCCTTCTAGTATATTCAAATTCTAAGATATTTCACCTATTTCATTACAAGTGATTTTACGAAAATATTAAAATAGATGGAGCATCATAGAATCTGAATGTACTAGAAGCACCACAATATTTTATTTATTTAACTAGAAGTGACTTTTGAACCGGGATCAATAAATAAGATTTAAAACATTTTAAATTTTTTTAAGTAACATACCAATAAATTGTTTAATTTTTTACAGCGACAAAATATCTTGCCTGAAAAATGTTTCGGAGTCCTTCTAGTACATCTAAATTCTAAAATGTTTTATCTATTTTGTTTCATGTTTTTTCCTAGTGCATTCAAATTATAAGTTGCATTATCTATTTTCAAAAATTAATAAACAAAGATATTCATTTTAGCTTTGATATCCGAATTTTTGAGGTTTTTGGTGGAAATGGCAGACACTAAAAATGTATGTTATGGATGTGTTAAATTTCGAACTTTCATGATTCAGTGGTTTTTTTGGATGAAGCTATATTTAAAAGTTTCAGCCAAAACATGAAATTTTATATTATTATTAGAAGTTCGAAATTTATCATATGAACTTTTATTATTTTTATAAAAATAAGAAGAGAAAAAATATTAAGTTTTTTTATAGGAATATTGAATATCATAGTGCTTTTTTAAGAAATTTGACTATTTTAGAAGTTACATGAACACACTGAAAATTTTCCTTTTTATTGTTCACACGCATATTTAAATAAGTTTAAAGGTGCGACAAGACATTGATTTTTTTTTTTTGTTTGCTCGTGGGCACTAACATTAATTTTGCTTTAAAGCCCGTGGACAAAGCATTAATTAATTGTTGGAATGGGAAAACATGGACACAAAATACGTACAATGTTTACTAGAACAGCCTAAAAAAAGGAACCAAAAACGACCACTAAATAAGTATAAAAATTACAATACATAAACTGATAAAGTGGAAAGAAATAAAACAACCATCCATTAAAGCATCTCCCAAAAAAGAACTGTACATGTCTATAGTCTGTAGTCTGTACACATGACATCAGAAAGCAAAATAGAACTGGACACTCCAGTACATGGGAAATGGAGACTCATTACAATCCTCCCCTTCCCAGTTTAGCATTTATCTACCCCTCAAGGCCTCAACCCTAGAAATAGACTGCATACTCACTGCAACTCAGTTCTATTTTCACCTGAGAATCCCCTCTGCCACTGGAGCTCGAGCATTACCCAGCGCAGCACCGCTTCTACAACCACACAGCCTCTATGACGTCGATCGCTCTAAATCCTAGTGCACCAAGCTTCATCCCTTCCCACGGCAACACCGTCCCCTCTGTTCCTCTTCTCGTCAGTCCTGACCGAAACCCTAATCCCTATCTTTCCTACTACCTGTCTCCGTTTTACCTTCAAATACCACCTCAGTACATTTCTTACCAGTATTTTAGCTTTCCTAGCTATTGCGCTACTTTCCAGCTGATCTCACCACCGTGCGCACCAGCTCTCCCTCCTGTCCCGAGATGCTCCATCAAAGAATTGGATGAGAATCTGGGTCCCGAGATATCTAGTGCTGACCACGAAACGGTTGAGCCAAAACCAATGGCCAGTTCCTCGGTAGTTAATTGCCGGAGAACTCAGTCACGGATGTCGGAGTTAACCGTGATGCGCGCTCCGCGCTGTCAAGAGGTGAGAAGGAGATCTTCGGTGAAGGTCTCGCATAGGAAATACCAAATCAGCGAAGATGCTGATTTCGAGATGGGCTCAAAGACGACTCTGATGATAAAGAATATTCCTGCCAAGTTCAGGCATGTATTAATTTTCTTCAGTTTGTTCTTTTTTATTTTTTTCTGTAACCAAATTTCGCTGTAATGTTCGTGTTTGTTGCTTTTGATTTGTGCTCTGGTTATTTAGGAAGGGAAGCTTGCTTGCCATACTCCGGAATCACTGC
Organism: Carex cristatella; assembly: GCA_024447775.1. Classification (NCBI taxonomy): domain Eukaryota; kingdom Viridiplantae; phylum Streptophyta; class Magnoliopsida; order Poales; family Cyperaceae; genus Carex; species Carex cristatella. The sequence goes on along the minus strand of JAJHPF010000030.1, from coordinate 3,622,874 downwards.
ATTGAAGAGAATAAAAAAGCCCGAGCTTCAGAGGGAGATGAAGCGGTTCTCTCCGAGTTTGATTTTTTATATCTTCCCATCGATTTCAGGTAAAATGTTCTGTAAAATGTAGCATTTATCTTTTACTATTTTCTTTAATGCTCTCTTTTTTTGGGTGGTTTTGATTGGTCGATATATTCTGTGCACGGGATTTAGATTTCATTGTAAAAGGACGTGCGTTTTAATTCCATTACGCAGGTGATGGTGTCGTATGCATTAAACCAGTTTATTATTTTTTTTGTAAATTTGCATTTAAGGGAAGGGAGTTTCATTTATTGCACTGCTCAAAATATTCTTAGAACCTTTTCTCAAGGTTCTTTTACCTCTTTTTGGTACATACTTCAATTGACGTCCCTTCGTATTAATTTGCTTCTTTTAATGATTAATCTGTAGGACAAATAATAACTTCGGTTATGCATTTGTAAATTTTACTTCTCCAGTCGGTGCTAGGCGGCTGTTCAAGTACTTGCATAATCACCGCTGGATCTTTGCTGAATCCAATAAGGTGTGCCAATTGAACTTTGCACGGATTCAGGTAATAATTTCGCTAGTTTGATCCAATTTTATGGTTTTCTTATCCTCTTTCCGGGATCTGGGGTTATACTGTGTGTAAGATGTGGAGTTGAAAATTGTGGGAGATTATTTTGTACAGCCAGTAACATTTGATATATTATTATCTTTGGATCTGTTTTGTTTTATGTTGCAATTTGGGTTGCGGGCTATATAATTAGCTAAGCTAGATTGTTTTGCCAGCTTTTGATGTAATATATATATTGTATATTTCACATATTAGTTTTTACTTATTTATGATATATATGGTCGTATAGATATTTCAGCCGTTAAAAAAGTATATAAACTTCTATTCGTAAATTAGTGTAAACAATTCATAGGATACCTAGCTATGGACATATCTATATTTCTGTCATTAAAAAAAGTTTCGGAAATTTCTTTCATAAATCAGGGTAAAAATTTATGGGATATCTATGGTCCTATAAATATTTTAGCTGTTATAATAATCTTCATATTGAAACTTTTTATTTGTAAATTAGTGTAAAAATTTATCTCCTATTTTTGGCGTATGTCCGTTTACAGTCCTATCAAGTAGTAAGTGAGAGCTCTTCTAATGTGTTATGAAGCTGAGATCTTTTGTTATGCTATATATTCAGGGTCTGATGGAGTCAATTGAACATGCTGATCAGATGGTTTTCAACCGGGAAGTGCCGGACATGTTTCTTCCTGTGCATTTTGAGCCGCCTTATAACGGGTTAAACAAGTCCACTGAGTGCATACATGGTCAGAAAATAATGTAATGTACTAGATGGATGTGCATGTACCTCTGTAAGGCCAATCTTCTTTCCTTCTATCTTTCCAATTAAGATCTCTATATGCATGGATAGATAGAAGGAGAGAAAGTGTGGCCAATCTTATCTTTTTTATGTTTGTCATATTATAATTAAGTAGATAATGTAACGGTTAGTAATTATGACTGTTGTTCCAACTATCCGAGTTATTGTGGATTATTGTAATTAATGTTTGTTTAGTGTGCAGTTATATTAATATTCGTTGTATTTTTTCAGTGTTCCTTAATTGCTGCATCCTACATTGAAATGTTGCAAATTGGCGAGTCTGTTTTGTCGGATTTAGTTCGTTTTGAATTTTTACATGGAAACCGATGGGTTAAACCTGTGAGATGGTTCATTTTGTATTTGCCAAGTTTATATGCAAGAACTGATGTGAAATGAGCAGTAATGGGAATTCGCATTGTAGCATTGGCTTCATGCTCCACCATAGCATCGGCCAGTTAGGCTTGTGCTCCGGAGAGGGAGAAAGTTCCTTTATTAGAGGGAAGGGAAGGAAGGGGAATTCTGCATAATTCCAGTCTGTCCATGACCATCTACTTGCTCTAGAAGAGGTTATCGGAGAGGGAAAGGAAGGAACGCGGGAATGTCTTGTACAAAAGTTCTGAACTTTGTATCCTCCAATTTGGGGTGTAGGTTTTACTGTAGTGAGATAACGTGCGTGGGCGCTTCTTCCTTTCTCTTCTTTTCACTTCCTCTCCGTACTTGGTTTGCGGAGCACGGTCTTATGTTCCGAATTGTTTTTTGTGGCTCTAGTTATAAGTTTTTGCATTATTTATGAGATCTTATAACAGTTAAAAATTGCAAATTAGAATGCATCTTTGAAGTTATCCAATACAAGTTGAGGTAGCACATTTTCTAGGGAGAGGGGGGTGTCCGATGTCCATCGGACCAGATTCGGTTCGATGGATGGTTTCTATCGTCCGATCCACTTCAAGATCTGTGTGCATCACTTTCATATACGTGTTGTTTGCTTTAATATCCGTGCGCACATATCTTGAAGTGAATCAGACAGTAAAAGTCACCCATCGAACCAAGTTTAGCCCGATGGGTATCGGACGCCCCCCTCTTCCCATTTTCAAGGATCATCTTGTCTTATCGTGACCTTTTTTTCAAATTGAATATGTAACATACATTTCCCTAGACTTTTTCTATGATTATGATCTGCGATGGCTTTTGCAATTTTAACTGTTATAACTTAGAAGGATCAAATCTGCTCTTTTGCAATTTCTATCTGGAAGTTGCGTTTGGATGAATCAAAAACAGAGTTAATCTCAATTTTGATAATAGTAGTTAATTTAATATTTTGTAAAATTAATAGAAAAATAAAAAAATAGTGATTATTCGTTAATTTAAACACATGCAAACGTAAAATAGTAGCTCGTGATAGTACTAATTCAAATTATTCTACACCGATCTAAATGATGGATTCTAATCCGAGAGCAAAGAAAATACATCGAATAAAAATAGAACTGATTACAAGTAGACATCAAAATGTCTGACGATCGCATCGCCATATCGAGATGGAAGAAGTAAATGACGGGGTGAATAATTAGGGAAGAGAGATTTCACGAGAGAAAAGTCCGAAAAAAAATGATAACGAATTTGAGAATCGTTTTATTATAGAAGAAATATTTTAGATAGATAATAAAAAAAGTAAACGGGATGACTATGAAAAGTTTCTAGAACAATCAGTGGTGTAATCCAACTAATGTTCATAGTCGTAGAGCCCGTTAAGTGGGGTAGACAGAAGCAAAATTTCAAACGGAAAAGTTAGGAACTTGATGAGGACTAGAGTAGTAAAAACGTGTTGTGTTGTGACTAATATGCAGAGATTTAGTCTCATGCTATACTGCACCGTTACTAAGTGAGCAGTCACACATGTCAGGTCGTGGCGTGATTCAAAAATCGAAGGTAGTCACGGCACGCAAGTCATGCTGTGTCCAAATGTGAGTGGTTATGTTTGTCGCATTTGAGTCACGTTTAACTATTTTTTTTCATAATTTAAGTTAGTTTATTCAATATTCACTATTTGATTAAAAACTAATGTGTTGGGATTAAAAACTAAAAATGCAGAATACCAGTACGACCCGTACCAACTACAAGAAACCCGTAAAGATCCCAATAAACCGTATACCACCAAGAACCGAAAAATTAGAGACAAATACAACTTTGCATACAACCAAACACACCAAAATAGAGTAAGGACGTTACCATGAGATAGATTGAGTCCACGAAACATACAAGAGAAAACAAACACAGAGATTATGTGGTTCGGTCAAGCCTACTCCATCAGTAAGCAAACGACAAACAAACTTCACTTTAAATAAGATATTACAAAATATTACATGAATATTTTAATTATTACTACAAATAATCACTCTATCTTGCTATCTATTTTCCTTCACACTCTTTCTCTGTTTATTAGCACAAAGAGCCACCAGTATTCACCATACCTTTTGCGTAGGTCAAAGTGGAAATAGAGATGGTGGGGTTTGTTGGGCTTTAGGCTAATTTAGGTCTAAATTCAACATAACTATTCTAATTATATGTGTCCCGTGTTAAAAAAAATAATTATGGCATTTGAATAGTCACCGCATACGATACATAAATTATAGTACGTAACAGTCATACATACTATGCTGTTCCGTAACAAAACTGACTCGGCCGTGCTATTTGTCTCATCTGCGAGGCAACTTTTTCCTAAAATATTGAACCCTCTTTGTGACTTTTGAAATGCAAATGGTCTGGCTCACCATCGATGGGACTTTTGAAATGGAAAAGGCTATCGTTTCGAGATGGTCGATCTCACAAGAATCAAAACTACTTGTCTCCTTGCCCATAGTATATAAAACATAAATTATGCTGATATTGAAGATTTAAACTGGATAACGAAATTGTGACGAATTAACGATCAAGAATTAATCTTTTGGACGTTAATTGTCTGTTTATGTAGAATTTAATTGTTTTAACAATTATTTTGAAAGTTATATAGTCCATATATTTTCAACTAAAGATGGTAATCACACAACTATGACCACCTACGATTTCTTATTCAGAGTAAGACACGTTGTACAATTTTGTTTTTTCCAGTCTTATTTCGGATAAGAAAAATATTTTGGTGTGCGTTATTTTTATTGTGACAATTACGGCTATTATATTTGAATAAATCCATTCTGAATTTCTGATGTGTGCATATAAATTATATAATAACGTCTATAAATCGAATAGTTACTTTATTATGCCGAACAGTAACTGTCTATGTATTTGATTATAATCTCCATAATAAAGTTTGTAAAATAAAAACCAAACAATATATATAAATGGTTGTGATAATAATAAGAGTAGAACTAGAGTGTTTCTAAGTTCATCAGGTTTCTTTGTGAACTCAACTCTAAAATATATTGAATTGGCTTTAAATAACGAATTGAAGCTGCTAAAATTCTTTTACATTACGAGTGATGTGTAATGTGTTTACATGTGAAAATTTTAAAATTTCGAATTAATTTATTATAAAGTCAAGTGGTCAAAATACGTTCAAAAATAAATGTATTAAAATTAATTTATAAATCTTATAATTTTGACTGCTTGACTTTATACTAAGTTAATTCGAAAGTTCAAATTTTTTGCATGTAGATGCATCACTCGTAAGAAAAAAATATTTCAGCAATTTGAATTCGTCATTTAAATTGTGCCGTGCTGTGTCGTGACCATTCGCGTGTCCAAACATAACTATTCATGTTTTTCACATTTAATTATTTTTTCATAATTTAGGTTATTTATTCAACATTCACTATTTGATCAAGACGTAACGGTTCTAATTACACGTGATTCGCGTGACCACGTGCCATGCTGTGATCAGATTTTTAACGTGACGTGTCGTGCCGTGTCAAATTTTTAAAAGATGATCACGGTACGCGATATGCAAGTCATGGTACGGAAAAATTAAATGTTTCGTGCCATAACTGTACTATTCTGCAACAGAACCAGCTTCGCCGTCTCATTTTTTTCTCTTTAAAAGATTTTGTCGACAGCAGAATAAACAGCTGGAAAAAAAAAATTACTTTCACCTGGTAGCACGATCTACAGCCTGCACAGTGAACACATACATGAACCGGGGGCATGCATCCGAAATTTCAGAGAATCACATTCTTTTGTTAAACAAGGCAAAATCTGGGTGCGTATCCTCTGAGTTATCTCAATTGTTGCGTGACCGACGTGTCCGGTGTCTATTCGGGGCAGAGTAAGGCGCAGTATTATTTAAGCTTTGAGATTCGTGTAGAACGTATTTGAACGATTGACATGTTCCAAAAAGTCACGCAAAGTTTGAGATTTCTCAGAGGATGCGAATTCGCAAAATCTGGCGCGGGGTGATCCCCTGCAGCTGAATTGCAGATAAATACTCGTCTTTCTCTGTCTCTGTCTTGGAAGTTGAAGTACAAGATCTGTCGATGCTTGGCCAAATCCATCGAATATTGAACGGAAGCATCTCTATTCTGTCTGTCTGGTTTTAGATTTTGTTACCATCTGCTTGGAGTATTTCTCGGACTTGGACTGGACTGGAAACCGGTCTTTTTCTTAAATTTTCGAGAAATATTGATAAACAATGATGAGTAGAACTAGGGTGTTTCTAAGTTCATCAAATCTTTTGTGAATTTGACTCTAAAATATATCGAATCGACTTTAAACGATGAATTCAAACTGTTGAAACCCTTCTACCTAATGAGTGATGCCTTTACATGTGAAAATTTAAAGTTTCGAATTAATTTAATATAGATCAAGTGGTCCAAAGTTTAAGGTTTATAAATTAATTTTAATGCATTCATTTTTTGGATTCATTCGACCACTTGACTCTATATTAAATTAATTCGAAACTTTAAAATTTTCACATGTAGACGCATCAATCAATAGGTAGAAGGATTTCAACAGTTTGGATTCATTGTTTAAAGTCTATTCAATATATTTTAGAGTCAAGTTCACAAGAGGTTGGGTGAACTTAGAAACACCCTAGTTCTACTCAACAATGATTGTAGGTTTGGATTGTTCTTGTTCAGCATTAATACAAGAATTGTGATTTTTAAATTAATAATTGAGAATATTGCTAATTCAAATAGTTTGAAAATATAGTTAACTTTAGACTATTTCAGATTAATTAGAAAATATTACAATCTAGAATAATGCTAATTCATTTTTTTTTAATGATGGTAGGTTTGGATTTTTATTCTCGTGCTATTTTTACTTTCTAATTTATATTTGGATCACATGATTTTAAAAATAGCAAAGTAATTTCTGAATTAGTGTTGTTCTACCGCAATCCAAACGCACTCCAAAAAAATTCCTAAAGAAAATCTCAAGGCTTTTCTCAAAATCTACTAGTAACCACCACCGACTTATAATAAAGCACTAAATACAGTAGATTTTTACAGGTTATGATAAAAAATATTAAAAAATCATCACCGCTGGAATAACACAGACTTCTTACAGTTCTAGTTAATTAGGTAAAATAAACAACTAATCTCTTTTAGAAACACAAAAATATGCTGTTAATTGAAATTTAATAAATTAATTTATCTAAACAATTGTCGAGATGGAGGAACACACCGGAACAGATATTTGGTGTCCACCAAAGGAAATAACAGCAGTGCCTTCTAATGGTTGGTCGAGTTTTAATTTAGTTTAGTTTTCTTTTGTTCAATTGAGAATACTGATTATATATTATGAAAATATTTTGTCCACCTAATAAATAAACACATAATGGAACCGCTCACCGCTGCCATGAAAAATGCAATATATTTCCTTCCATTCTCATGATCTCATCTTGTCTGTCTACGTGTTAATTTGAAACTGAACTAAAAATATTCCTGACATGTAGAATAGAAGTAAATTTCCCCCTAGGATTGCAAAATCTTTCCTTTGGCAGCACAACAGCCCCTGACATTAAATGATATTGTGGCATACATTAATGTTAAACTACAGTTTTAACCAGACATATCCCTGTTTATATGCTAGTTCCGGGGTCCACATGGTCTCCTATATCCTCTACAGCTCTTCTAATAGCACCACACCAGGTGCAATTTGATAAATGACAAGCACAATCTTGAGCATTAAATGACTCAGATTTCAATCATGCGCCCTACCGCCTAATTTAATAGACCCCTGCTATCCACTGTCAATGTGGAAAATGTACAGTGCATTAATACTTCTTAATAATTTAATATGTATCCAAGATAATTTGTTTAACGGTTTACAAAACAGTGTTGTAAATACGGTATGCGGTCGTCGGACGGACGGAGTGTCACCAAGTAATTAATTGGTATGTGACCGATTAATCGAAATTATGCGGACAATTTAACATTTTTATTAAATTTATATATATATATATATATATATATATAGTAAATCTAGGGTGTGACGTGCTCACCAAGAGGGTTTGGTGAGCACAACTCCCAAAATACATCGGATCGGTTTCAAATGACGAATCCAAACCGTTGAAATCCATGTACTTCGTGAGTGATGTATATACATGCAAAATTTTGGAAGTTTCGAATTCATTTGCTACGAGGTCAAGCGGTCAAAGTAATAATGAAAAATGAATATATAAAACAAATAATATAATAACTTATTAAAAGATTCATTACTTTGACCGCTTGATCTCGTAGCAAATGAATTCGAAACTTCTAAAATTTTGCATAGACATGCATCACTCACGAAGTACATTAATTTCAACGGTTTGGATTCGTCATTTGAAGCTGATCCGATATATTTTTGGAGTTGTGCTCACCAAATCCTCTTAGTGAGCACGTCACATCCTAGATTTACTCTATATATATATATATATAGATAGATAGATAGATAGATAGATAGGCTACGGTGCTTTGCAAAGTAAATGGTTTTTTTTTACTTCAAATTTTGAACCATCCGATTCGCTTTAAATCTCGTATAGATTGAATTGCTGATTGGCAGAAAAAATGAGCTGAAATGCTTCTCCAGTGACGAATTTTGTCTTCAAACTCTCCTCTGGACTAGAGGCGTCTATTATAAGTAAAAACCCTCAGCCCCCCACCCCTCCTCCCCCCACCCCCTCTCTGTCTCTGCGGATTCCCCGGAGCCCCTCCTTCCAGCCACGCTCTCCTCTCTTTCGGTGAAATTGCCAAGCCCCAAGCGAACCCTGGTCTCCACATTCGCCTCTATACCCTTCTCCGGCGATTAAGCTATGTACTCCTCACTGCCGCTTTCTCCTTTTCCACACAGGGGATGTCGATCTCATAGTGGCACTTACCTAGAAGCTCTCCTCCGTAACCTTCTTGCGAAATCAGGTGAACTCACCTTCGATCTTAGAACAGTGGCGCTGAGAACTCACTAGGTCTTTCTCTCTCTAAAACTTTTGACGATAAGGCACCAATTTAGCTTAGATTATTTCAATTGGTGCAAGTGAAACAATTAAACTGTTATTATAGTGAATTCAACTTTACAAAATTTCAATTATTGATTCTGGTACAGATAATTTAAGAGGTGGTAGAAGACAGCCAAGTATACCAGTAGAAAAAATTCTGATTGAGGCATAGCTCTGGGCTAAACACTGCTAGGCTATTTCGCTTGTTCCGGTGCTAGTTTATGTGCTTTATTGTTTTCATGTAATTTTGCTAGTTTGTTTTATGTCGATTGCTATGTACAATGAGAGAGCAACTCATTGAATGATGTAGCTTATTTATCTGATGCAATATATTATAAATCTGGCATGTTTTTTGTCAATGCGTTTGTGGTTGATGTAACTTTTTATAGTATGTATCAGTAGCTAAGTGGAGGTTAGAGATAGGGTAATTGAGATACAGTTGGATGAATGTGATAGTAATGAGTGAGAATGTAATTAGAATGTAAAATTTCTTTTTCATCAATAAAACTAGTGGAGTTATGTCACTTTAGAATTCAGATATATGTTACCAAATTGTTCTTATCTTGTTTGAGAAATTTTTCATTACATCTTGCTGATTATGTGCTACTTTCGGATTTTTTTTGCCGATTATGGTTTGATTTCTGTTAAACTTCATATGGTTTGATTTTTGTGATGGTTTTGTATCAAAAAAAGATACTTTGGTATCAGCACCATATTTCAAAATAGAAAAAAACTTGAATAAACAACCAAGTTAATCCAAGTCCCAAGTTATAGAAAATTGTACCAACTGAGTGTGCCTTATTTTTCTATAATAAATAACATTGCTGCTATAAATTTTCAAACAAAAGTAGAGTAACTTGCAAAATAAATTTGTATTCTAGTTGTTTTCCAGCTTTACCCCTGCTACTCTTTTTTTCTCTTGTAACAGTGCTCTATTACTCGGTACCTTCATACCAGTAACTAAAACAGAGGTTTCCTCAGCGATTCAAGTTATATCAACCACAAAATAGAAAACTATAAAACATCTGTTGTCATGAGCTTATGGGACAACAGATTTCTCTTCTTTGAAGGGCTCATGATCACTTACAATCCTTGTCATCCCATGCTCTTTAATTAAGTTTGGCAATTTTTTGTGCAGGTGACATGGCACCTCCATTAGCTGTTATCATGCTTGGAATGCAGAAATATTGACTCCTCTTTCCAAGAGATGTCAAAGCAAAGAGCATTGTGCTAAAACCATAAAGAACATAATTTTTTAGGAATCCAAAAGGAAGTTGTAATGCATTTTATATTGTAGTTTGTTTTTGTAATTTTGTTTAAATGACATGTGATGTAATGATATTTTGTATGTTTTCCATAAAGAACATGTGATGTACTGGTTTTAGATTGTTCAAGTAATTATTTTGCGTAATTAGAATTAGTTTTGTGCTTGACATGTGATGTATTGGTTGTAATTTGTTTGGAAACTGGTACAAATAATGTTGCTAACTGCAAGTTCCATGAATTTTTATAATCTAGGCATTAAATTGTGCTACTTTTGTAAGGCTAACAAAATAGATGAGTACCACAATTAATGTAAACACAGAACAATTCACACTAACAGATTGTGTTCATAGTTTACAAAAAAGTAAGCCTTTTGGTTACTGATACCACTTCTGCTAACAAAAGAAATGCAATAGCATCACAGTGAAGAAAGATATTATATATTCAACAGAGATCTATAACAAAAAAATGCTAGCATTTTGTTTACTGACACCACTTTTGACAAAAAGAAGTGCATTATTCTAACAACACTACTCCGATTCTTCATCATCTACTTCATTTTGAACTTCAATGTCGTCTTGACTATTGTATTCCTTTTGCTTATCCTTTCCAGAACCTTCTTGAATCTGTAAAATATTTCAAGATAACATTACTAAACAAAAATTATTAACAAGCAAACATAAATAATACAAGAAGATAATAACCTGTGGACAAGTCCTTGAATTATGACCCTTTTTTTATTGCATATGCTACAAGTTCTCATCTTTTTTGCCTTCTTTTCTGCAGCAGGTACAAACCGTGTAGGCTTCTTCTTTCTACCCTTGCATTGCGCTTGCGGTGGGTCAAGATACACGGGCACATTAAAATCCATCAGCTCCTTCCCAAATTTCTCCTTATCTGATGCAACATTTGGTACTCCTTGACAACCATCAAGTTTTCCTACCTTATCTACTACAACCAACAACTTCTTCTTGACAATAGGAATCAACTCTTTCAAACAACTAAATGCCTCTGCACTTGATGCTCCTATCTTGCCAATTTCCATCAGATATGACTTTGTAGCAGAAAACCTTACCATTTTCAATTCCGTCGAGTCTCCCGGATCTATACTTCTCTCACTAACGGATCTTTTAACACTTGCATTAGCACCTTTCGTCCATCGTTTTAGAATGTAATGGTCAGAGAAGTATGCCATACCAATATGGTGCATCACTTTAATAGCATGTGAGCAAAGAATTCCATTAAACCCAAATCCTTTGCACTCGCACGAAACTCTATGCCCTTTTTTTTATCAACTAGAAGCATAAATGACTCGGGTACCCAATTTTTAATTAACGGATGACTCGTGATGTTAACTTGGTAAGAAACATCTCTCTCGAATTCGGTGACAAAACCAAGTTGGCTATCTTTTAAATTCAACTTGAAGATTGACAAGACATTTCGAGTATAAACCTGACGTGCCTTGACTTCCATTAGATAGTTGGACGATAGGTGTGGTATTTAATTCATGCATATGAGATCCTCATCACTTTCCTTTTGCTATATGCTCTCAATCATCTTCTCAATTTGCATGACAAAGTGATAAATAGAAGTATGATTGCTCAACCACAACCTAAAAAAGAGCATTCATGCTCTCACTCCTTTGTGTAGTGGACATATCAGCAAAAAAATGGTCTCGAAAGTAAGCCGGCACCCATTGAGCCCGACCTTGATACATCACCTTGAGATAATTGTTATCATGCAATTTGAACTTGTTGACCATAGCTACCCACCCTTTCTCGAAATCTGAAACTGTATAGGAACGGTTGATGACATGAGTTAGGTCTTCAACAAAATTAGGAATTTCACTGTATAGCTTTCCAAAATGATCCCTTGTCTTTCTCATAACATGCCATTGACAACATCTATGAATGGTATTTGGAAATGTCATCGCAATTGCCTTCCTCATCGCGGGATCTTGATCTGTAATGATAGCCCTTGGGTATTTGCCATACATTGCCACCAGCCATGAATTGAACAACCAACAAAAATTTTCCGTCGTCTCACATTTTAGAAGAGCCATGCCAAATAAGATGGAATGTCTGTGGTGATTAACTCCAATGAAGGGTGCGAAGGGCAAGTTATACTAGTTTGTTTGGTAGGTTGTGTCGAATGCCACGACATCACCAAACTCTTGATATGCTCGTCTTGCTCGGCCATCAACCCAAAAAATGTTCTTTACAACATCGCTCTCATCAGCATCTATGCAATAAAAAAATTCATGATCCTCCTCTTGCTTCTTCTGAAAGTACAACAAAGTTGTATGAACATCTATCCCGTTGAGCTTTCTAGTATCAGTCGCTATCAAATTGCTTACATCTTTCTTCTTAAATTGAAGATTTTTCTTACCCTTTTTTTGGTCAGCTATATATTCTAGTATCTGTGATGTTCCTATATTTTGACCTCTCATATTACGTATGATTTCCTTATCATCTGCTGTCATGCATTTTAGGGAGCGTAAATTTCTCTTCTTCGAGGGGCTTGTGATTAAATCATGATTGTGATTCTCCTCAAACACAGACACTCTCCAAATCCCACCTACAAGTTTGATCCTAAATGAGGCCTTACAACCGATCCTCGTCATCCCCTTTCATTTCTCAGGTGTCCTAGGATTGGTCGAGTTTCCTATCAACATTTCCATTTTCTTTTTCCACTCTCTGGGAAGCCTTCTTTATTACACACGAACCGAACTGATGATACACCGTGTCTATTCTTCCCCAAACTTGCTTTCCGGACACTAAATCCTAGACGACATGCATAATCATTGTAAAACTTGTATGCATCATCGACTGTTCGGAACTCCATGCCAATATACGGCTTAACGTCTTCATCTGGTTCAACCTCTCCAACTTCTAATGTTACTCCCATCTTGAAGATATAAGGATCAGTGGTACTTGGCTGTTCAACATAAGAAAATTGTATCACAAAATAAATTGACTAAAATGATAGTGAAAATTTTAACATAAAAGGGTATAAAAAATTATCCGCAGCTGCAACCTTTGAGTTATCTCATCTTCATCGAAACTAGTAGAAGCACCACAAGATGACATTGTTTGATGAGTTTGATACCTATCAAAGAAAATGATACTTTGTTATACTATCCAGTAACTTAATATTTACAAGGGGCATTTTTTTGTCTAGTCCGTTTAGAACTATTAGTACTTATTTTTAATTTTCTAAAAAAAAAAAATTAGTACTGGACTGAGTTAGACAAAAAAAAAATGCGAATAATAAATTTAAATTCTTGATGTAAAGCACAAACTCATGAAAACTTCAATTTTGAGACTGAGAGAGAAATACTTGGTTTCTCCAGAGGAGGTTCGAACAGGGTAAGCGATGGAAGAGAGTAAGCAATGGTTTTCAGCGAGAAAAAAGATAGAGAGTCAGCGGAGAGATGGTCGGTGGAGAGGTCGGAGGAGATGGCGGGGAGCGCGGGCACAGGGCATTTGAATTGGCGGGGAGATGGCGGAGGCTAGGCTTTTGTTTTTTGTTTTTCTATTTCGTAAATGGGGATGGGGCCAAGAGAGTTCGCTAGGAAGAGAAATGGAACTCTCCAGTGACCGGAGTACAATTTCAGTGATATTTTTTTTGAATCAGCGATGGGATCTGCACAAAATTTGAAGCTAATCCAACGCACCAAAATATAAAGCAAAAAAGACCCCTTACTTCACAACTCACCATAGCCCATCTCTCTCTCTCTCTGTCTATATATATATATATGTGTGTGTGTGTGTGTGTGTGTGTATATATATATCATAATTTATTTAACTCATTAAACTTATCAAATCAACTTAATTTAAGTTAGTTTTATTATTATAACATGACACTATGCTTATTCTTCTTAACACATAAGTATTTTGCATGTGTAAGTAACACATTTATTTAATGAAAAATAAATTTGAGAATTAAACTTTTTCAAACAGTAATAACATATTATTTGAAAGAAATAAAATATTCCAACATAAAATTATTAAATTTAATTTATGATAATAACTTAATTTCATAAATAAACATGTCGTACTAATTAAAAAAATTAAATCAGTAGGTAAAAAAAATATGGTATATAAATAATAGAAGAATTAATTAATTTCAAAGTAAGTAAGAAGAAGAAAAACATATATACAAAATATTGGATGCATATCCAAGCACAAATAAAACTACAATACATGATTTATAAACCTTAACATTACACACTATTATAAAAAAATAACAATGTGAAAAATAAATTTTCACTGGAATAAACGAAAAAAAACGGAAATAAGCAGTTGATTAAACGTTCTTAACCGCAAATATGCGTCCGTAAAAAATGTGCGTAACGGTTTGGCCACCGTTTTCGTTTAAACGGACGTTAATAGCGTTTTTTACGACACTGGTACGAAGGTTGATTCCGTTTATTATAATGCTCAACATCAACGACTACTGTAGTTATTTCAATGTTACAAATGACCACACAATCACTAGTGAAAATAAAAATCACAGTAAGAGAGGTAGTCTGTTTCGATTTAATGGGCTGTAAGGTGAAGAGTATTGAAATTCTCAAATCAATATTCACTGAGATTGGATAAATTTCGATAAATTACAAATACCACATGCTGATATACTCATAAGATATTTCATTCCTTTCATTTCAAATTTTAATATAGTTATATGTCCACATATTAAAGAATAAAAATCAAATTTTAATCTTCATAAAAGTTATTATTAATGCTATAAAATTTACAAAATTGGAATTGATTGATTTGAATAATTAAAACTTTTTAATATCCAAACTCATAAAAATTAAACTTTAAATTTCATAACTGAAAAAAACCTTATTCATTTCAAACCTTGAAGAATCAAAACTCCAAATTTTATAATATTTTTAGAAATTCAACTCATAGGAACTCTTTATTATTTTTATGATAAATTAAAGAGATAAGGAAAATAATTTTAAACTGTTATGGGGATATCGAATACTATGATATTTTCACGAGAAATTTAATTTTATTAGAAATTTTATAAACACAGTAAATAAAAATCCTTTTTTTATTATTCACACGCATATTTAAATAAGTTTAATGGTACAAAACATTAATTGCTTGAATAAGGAAAAATAGATACAAATAACGAGAATGTGACTAGAACAGCCCAAATATGGAAACCAAAACGGCCAGTGCAAGCTAGTATGCAATCCATAAATTGATAGTGGAAAAAATAGAGCATTGAAATGAGTCTTCGATTGCATCTAGATCCGTGCTAAGTACATTTAAAGCCGTGCAAGTCTATTTCAATTTCCGTGTGGATCAATCTTGACGCTAATCGTACGGTGATTGAGTTAATTGAACCTAAAAGTAGATCCGATGGGCATCGGACCTACTCCTATCTCGCATGGAAGTCAGAGTAGGTCCGATGGCCATCGGACCTACTTTGGTTCAATGGGTGAAATGATCATTCAATTGTATCAAGATCCGTGTTAAGTATATTAAAAGCCATGCAGATCTATTTCAATTTCCGTGCGGATAAATCTTAATGCTAATCGTACGGCGATAGAGTTAATTGAACCTAAAAGGTCCGATGGACATCTCGGAGCTACTCCTATCTCTACTGCATGAACTTCAATTTCACCAGTACAAAGATAACTAACAAAACGAAGAAGACTATCAAAAAATAAAACAACAAACCATTAAAGAATCTCTCAAAAAAGAGCTCTACCTGTCTGTATAGTTGGGATGCATACGATTGGATACGAATCGGATAGTGATCAAATCGTATTCTTATCTGCTATATTTTTTCGGATACATATACAGATCAGATGTTAAACGGATACGGATGCAGATTAGATATCGGACGAATACAAATAAGGATATCAATGTAATTTGGATAATAAAAAATATTAATTACTTGATTGTGGAATCGGAATAAAAATTGAATAAGTTGGTTAGATTTTCAGAAGTTTATTTTGTACGAAAATACAGAAATTTTTTTTTGATGAAAAGTGATTTGTCAAAATATTATGATAAGGTAATTTTAACTTAATATAATACAATTATTACAAAATAGACCAGTTGATTGAATTGTGGGACCCTCACATATATTAGAAGGTGGGTCCGCGGCTAAGTGAACAAATCAAAATAGTTCGAAGAATATGTGTGTGTGTGTGTGTGTGGGTGTGGGTGTGGGGGGGGGGGGCGGCGAGGTCATACAGTTGTTAATATGTGGTTGATCAATATAATTCAACCAGAGCAATCCACTGTAATCAGGAGAGCATTAGACCATAATGTATTAGTCCCACGTAGAAATTACAATTAAGGTTGTGCACTTGTGCTCCAATAGAAGAGATTTAATGAGGGAAAAGAAGAGGAGGTGCCTGAATTCTGTCACCTACTCAAGAACAACCAGCTCGTGAGGTGTCTGAACTCTGTCACCTGCTCCAAAAGTAGAGAAGCGACGAGAGAGTGGAGAGGAACGGAAGGAAACTGCCACTGTTCAGAGATGAACGCTGTGTGTAATTTGTTGAATTTTGTTATTTCCAAATCGGTGTGTAAGAAATACTGTTCAAAGGTGAACGATCGCTGATCACCTTTCTCTCTGTTCCTTCCCCTTCCTCTCCGTGCAGAATTTCTGTAATACAGCCTAAAACGTATGTATTTATATATTGGCTCGGAGTTTTTAATTAAGAGAAATTTAGATATATACCCATCATAACGTCATCGATTAGATATTTATCCATCAAAACTTTAAAATTAGTTATTTTCCCATCTTAATTCACTTAATTTATAAATATCCCCATTTCTTAATTCAATTAATTAAAAACACAAATCAATATTAATAAGAAAATAAAATGACAATTCTACCCCTTTCTTTCTCCGTCTTCCCCTGCACCTCCCCCTTATCCAGTTTTTTTTTCCTACACCACATATTGTATTGCTTGAATAAGAATTGAAGAAAATAAAATAGACATAAATCAGAACTAAAAGTTTTAGTGCAGGAGATATATACTATTGACTAAATTCATGCTGTTCTTATTCTCGAATATGTTAAAAAAAATATCAGAGAATGAGACACGGACTTACAAATTTATCTTTTTTCTCATCTCTCCCATTATTATTCTCACCAATTCCATCTCAATTGTTGTAATTATCTTGAATTAGTGTTTAGTTGATGAGTAGTTTAAGCTTAGATATATGCCCATCATATAGTACAGTTTCACCGGGCATGAAATTGGGGAATTTTTTGTTTAGAAATCAGAAAATATATTGAGAAGCAGGCATTAGGAAAGTGCTGAAGGGGGAGAAAATTGATATTTTTTCATATATGTTATAAGTTATTTTGCTTGCTTGATTATTTGAATCTTCAAAATTCTGATACTAATTGTTTCTTCTCCAAACATTACATTCTATTGAAGATCAACCGTACACTATTTTGTGAGGGTCAAAATGAAATACATAATGTTTACAAGCACCAAAACTTAACTAAATATTTCAAAAATGAAATCTGGCGGCATCACTTATTCCCCTAGATAATCTCATGCTTATCTCTTGCAGTTCAACGTCTTAGTTCTGATTTATCTTCCATTTTCTTTTCTTTTGTTCTTCTTCAATTAGTAAAATATGTGGGGTAGAGGAAGAAAACTGGGCACGGAGGTGCAAGAGAAGAGGGAGAAGGAAAGGGGTACAATTGTCATTTTATTTTCTAATTAATATTGATTTGTATTTTTAACTGGTTGAATTATAAAATGGGGATATTTATAAATTGAGATTATGTGAGTTAAGATGGAGAAATAACTAATTTTAAAATTTTGATGGCTAAATATCTAATTGATGAAGTTACGATGGGTATATATCTAAATTTCTCTTTAATTAAGTAGGCTCATATAGGCTGGCCATATAAGATGGGGGCATGAAAAGATAGATAAAGAATTCGGATATCTGATAGGTCATACCCTATCATACCGTCATAGGAGTAAAATATCGGATGCGGATAATTATCAAATCCGGATCTCTATCTGGTTCTATGTCCAAAACCGTATCCGTTCATAAATTATTTGGATCCAAATTTGTATCCAGTAGTATCCGAATTTGAATATCCGAAATCATCGATGTCCCGGATTTGGATTTACAGTTTTAAAATTTCCCCCAGTAGGCAGCGAAATAGAACTTGACCCTCCAACACAAAGGAAATGGAGACTTGTTTCAAAATACCCCCCCTTCCCACTTCCCAGTTTAGCATATATCTATGCTAGAACCCTAGAAACTGCATCCTCTCTGCTACTTATTTCTATTTTCCCCTAAGAATCCCTTCTCCCACACTACCTCGAGCCTTGTACACCGCTCCCAAAATCATTCAGCCTCTATGTCGATCGCTTTAAATCCCGCAGCACCAATCTTCATCCCTTCCCGTCGCAACACTGCCCCCTCTGCCTCTGCTACTCTTCTCATCTGTCCTGACCAAAACCCTAATCCCTACCTAAGCTGGCCGTATGATCCTCTTTACCTTCAAATCCCACCTCAGTACTTTTGTTACCAGTACATTAGCTTTCCTAGCTGTTGCGCTACTTTCCAGCTAGTCTCACCATCGTGCACGCCGGCTGTCTCTCCATCTGTCCCAAGATGCTCCATCCAAGAACTGGATGAGAATCTGGGTACCGAGATCTCTAGCGCTGACGACAAAATGGTCGAGCTAAAACCAATGGTCAATGCCTCGGTAGTTAAGATTTCGGAACTAACCGTGGTGCGCGCTCCGCACTGTCAGGGGCAAAGGCGGAGGTCTTCTGTGAAGGTCTCCCACCGAAAATACGAAATCATGGAAGATGCTAATTTCGAGAATGGCGGGAAGACGACTCTTATGATAAAGAATATTCCCGCCAAGTTCAGGCAAGAACTTTTTTCAGTTTGTTGTCAATTTTTAGTTTTTTCTGTTACCAAATTTTGCTTTTGATTTGTGTTCTGGTTAAATTTAGAAAGGAAAGGTTGCTCGCCATACTCAGGGATCACTGCATTGTAGAGAATCAGAAAGCCCGTGCTTCAGAAGGAGACGAAGCGGTTCTCTCCGAGTTTGATTATTTCTATCTTCCCATCGATTTCAGGTAAAATTTTCTTGAAGTGTTGCTTTTTCCTTACTATTTTGTTTAAAGCTCTCGTTTCTGGGTGGTTTTGATTGGTAAATATATTGTTTTGTGCATTCCACCAGTTTATTTTTCTTTGTTAATATGCTTTTTAGGGAAGGGAGTTTCAAGCATTTAATGCACTGTTGAAAATTTCTTGGAACCTATTTTCTGGGTTCTTTTACCTCTTTTTGGTGCATACTTTAATCGTCGTCCCTTCGTATTAATTTACTTCATTTTAATCTGTAGGACAAACAGCAACTTCGGTTATGCATTTGTCAATTTCACTTCTCCAGTCGGTGCTTGGCGGCTGTTCAAGTACTTGCATAATTACCGTTGGATCTCTGCTGGATCCAAAAAGGTGTGCCAAGTGAACTTTGCAAGGATCCAGGTATTCATTTCATTAGTTTCATCCAAGATTATTGTGGTTTTGTTTTCCTCTTTCCAAATTTGGGTTGCATGTTAGTCGTGGAGTTAAAAATTCTGGGGGGTTCTTTTGTAATGTAAGTAACATTCCTTACTTGGGGGTAGATACTTCTGTTTTTTTGTTTTATGTTGCAATTTGGGTTGCGGGCTATATAAGCTTAAGCTGTATTGTTTTGCTAGCTTTGGATGCAATCTATAATGTATGTTTCACTTTTATTGGTTTTAACTTATTTATGATACTTTGGTCATAAATGTTTCAGCCGTTGAAGAAAAAATATAGGATATCTATGGTCATCAATATTTCAACCGTTAAAACAAACTTCATATTGTTAGGCAGCAAACTCTGTTTTCGTTTATTTTTGCTGTATCCTGGACTCTTTGTTTCTTTAATGAAGCGAGAGCTATCAAGCCTTTATTCAAAAAAAAGAGGAACTTCAGATTGGAACTTTCTATCTATTTGTAAAATAGGGTAAAAATGTATCTCATATTTGGGGTTTATAGTTTTAATACGTAAAAGTACCTCAGATTCTATCAAAGCTTAAGATCTTCTTTTGTTATGTTATATTTTCAGGGCCTGGTTAAGTCAATTGAACATGCAGATCAGTTGATTTTCATCAGGGGTGTGCCAGATGCGTTTCTTCCTGTGCATTTCGAGCCGCCTTATAACGGGGTAAACCAGCCTGTCGAGTACCTACATGGCTGGAAAATGTAATGGTATTAGAGGGATGTGCATGTGCCTCTTTATTGTCAATTTTCTTTCCTTCTATCTTTTCAGTTAAGATCTCTATATGCATATGGACAAGATAGAAGGGCAGAAAGTGCGGCAGCTCTTATCTTTTTATGTATTTCATATTTACCAAGTAGATAATGTTGTAACGGTTAGGAATATAACTAGTTCAACTCTCCGAGTTAATTGCGGATGTCTGTAATGTTCGTTTACTGTGCAGTTATATTAATTTCCCTGTTATTTGTCTGTGTGTTCATTAATTGCTGCATTTTTAATACATTTAAAATTTTAAAATTGGCTAGTTTATATTGTCGTTTTTGCCACATAATAATTGTCATTTTAGAAAAGATAAATGTGATTTGGATTTTTAGCTCGTTTTGAATTTTAAATGGAAAACGATGGGTTAAACACTTAAAACTGGGTGAGGTGCTTCATTTTGTATTGTCATGTTTATATGCAAAAATAGGGTGTGAAATGAGCAGCAAGGTGGGAATTCTCCATGGAATCGATATTATCTCGTCAGGCACTGCACTAAGTAAAATGACAGCTCCCAGCTGAGCGATTGAAATTCGGTGCCTCATTAGGCTAGGGGTTCATTCGAGATTAGTGCCAGATTAAAACTAACGAATCAGATCACATTTTACATGGGTAGTATAACACTGGATCTGAATTCATATCATTGAAGCATTGGGCTTCTTCCAGACAGTGTTGTAAAAAACGGAAAAAACGGCCGTTTAATCGGAAATGGCGGCCAAGCTGTTCCGAATACGCTTAACGGATGTCTGTTGGTGAATTCAATTAGTACGACATTTTATTTATGAAATTATGTTATTATCATGAATTAAATTTAATGATTTTATGCTTAAATGTTTTCTTTCTTTCAAATAATATGTTATTAGTATTTGAAAAGGCTTAATTCTCAGATTTATTTTTCATTAAATAAATGTGTTACTTACACATGCAAAATGCTTACGTGCTGCAAAGAAATAAGCATAATGTCATGTTATAATAATAAAACTAACTTAAATTAAGTTTATTTGATAAGTTTAATTTGTTAAATAAATAATTATTAATAAATTATGATATATATACATAAATTTAATAAAAACGTTAAATTGTCCGCATAATTCCGATTAATCGGCCGCATGCCGATTAATCGCTTGGCGGTACCCCGTCCGTCCGATGACCGCATACCGTTATTTACAATACTTCCAGGAGTGGAACTAGAAAATTAGCTAAAAATTAAATGCACAAATTGTGGCTAATTAGAATTGAATCTAAGATTTTCAACATCAAAGGATGAGTTCTTACCACTGGACTATAAGTAGATTTTTGATAATTTATGATTATATAAATTGTTCTAAAAAAATAAAATTCAATTAAATTTTAATATACATAACTAAAATTTTAAATTATAGAGATAAGTTAACCATCTTTTGAATGACTTTATATCCGTCCTGGCTTCTTCTTCATGTCCCAGCATGAATGAGATATCAAGATAGTTCCTCCACCCAGTTACTTTTTTTTGTTCTTTTATTTTTATTTTTTTGTACTCCAAGGGTTTTTTTGGATGGAGTGAGAATAGCTAGAATAGGAAGCTATTTTAGAGTAGGAATTATTCGGAATAACAATGTGCATTCAAACGATATTCTCACTATTCAGAATAGTGAGAATAGTTGATATTCTCTATTTCTTGGAAATATTGGAATAACAACTATTCAAAACTGTGAATAGAGAAAAAAATGTTTATTAATTACCGTCAACACAGCTCCAAAATGATAAAATTGACACCAATAATTTTATCTTTACGTCGTGACAATTCATTTGAGATCCCACTTGTTTTTCTTTTATCTTAATAAACACTTTGTTAACACTATTATTTATCAGTTATAGCTATTCACTATTCCAAATGTATAATCTAAATAATATTTTTACTAATCCGAATAACATCATTTTCATACTATTCTGAAAATCACTATTTTTATCTACTAATCTAAATAGTAACTATTCCAGCTTTCTAGAGGACATCAAACATACCCCAAGACCGTAGGCACAGTAATGTTTTCTCTGTCTCATTGTAGGATATGTTTTCAGTGTACATGTAGATCTTTCTTAGTGTTGATTGTTTCGCCCGGTACTGTTTCATGGCTCTCTAGATTTTAGTTTTTACATTATTTATGAGACGTCCTTATAACAGTTAAAATTGCAAGTTACCTCTCGGAGTAATCAAATATTTATCAATTGCGTTCAGATCCTATGGCGCAGCGCACATTCCATCACAGAATCCCATCAAAGTAAAAGCACATAGTACTTCCATTTCTGATTTCCCAATGCTCATGCTATCTATGAAAATGATTATCAGATGGTTTTCAGAAAAAAAAAAATTATTACGAATTTTAGTAGGGTTTAATTATAAAAGAAATTTAAGATACATAAAAATGGAAGCGAGACGAGCTATAAGAATGTCATATAATATATATAATCGGTGGGGGCAATATTCTGAGTTCAATAGTCATACGGTCATACTAGTTAAGGAGGGTAGAAAACAAAATCTCAAACGAAAAATGTTCGGAAGCAGCGAGATGAAAAATATTTTAGAATATTAAGACTTTTTAAAACTTTTTGAAATGGAAAGGTCTAGTTTGCTATTTGATGGGAAAGCAAGGAATGATGAGCACTGCCACTTGCCATTAATGGGACGTGAAGGCCGAATTGACCGGTAGGACCGTAGGTATGTGTGTGCATGATCTAAAAAAGAATAGGCACGGACAGGCTATCGTTTCGTGATCATCGAACTCGATCTCAATAATCCTTGCGGGGAGGGTTTCCTATGCCTATCGGACCAGACTATCTTTGATGGGTGGTTTGTACCAATCTAATTCAAGATTTATGCGCACGTATATTAAAGTAAACAGTACGGATATTAAAGTGATGTCCACAGATTTTGAAGTGAATCGGATGGTAGAAACCACCCATCAAACCGACTCTGATTCGATGGACATCAGACACCCCCCTCTCCCATCCTTACGATCGATACATCATC
The DNA here is from genome assembly GCA_024447775.1 of Carex cristatella. NCBI lineage: Eukaryota > Viridiplantae > Streptophyta > Magnoliopsida > Poales > Cyperaceae > Carex > Carex cristatella. Next base: position 3,599,504 of record JAJHPF010000030.1, on the reverse strand, counting down.
CTGCCACCCAGTGCTGCCACATTAGTGCTTCTAGTTGGTAATAATATATAAAATATAAATTAAGCTAATATTAAAGATTGATACAGAATAACTAACTTATAACGAATTAACGATCAAGAGCCTTAAGAACGTTGTTGGTTAATTCATACAATATTTATTTGCTTTAACAATCGTATTGTAAGTTATAAAGTACAAATATTCAAGATAACAATTTTCTGATCATATATATTGGTAAATAAATTATAGACAACTATGACATCCTTCTCAATAATTTCAAAATTAAGTTTTCTATTTTTTTTGTTCAACTTGAAAACAATTGTTACCCATAAAGGATTAAAAAAATCACTGGTCACATGATCCGCACATTTCACCAAATCGAATGAGTGATTATCGAAGTTATAGAAAACATATAATTTTAATTTAATTTGACACTGATAACAATTGAGTATATTATCAAAGTTATCAAATAAAATTAGTAATCTATATATAATTTTTCAAAAATATAATTACAATACAATACCGGATATAATAATTATTTTCATGTTGAAGAAGAAAATTGTTTATTTCACAGTTTGTTTAATAAAACATCTTACATTATGAATTATGAGCTAAGGAATTACTAGGTTATTATACAGTAATTCAAACAATCTAAATCTTTCAATATGATCTTAATATGAAAATGTATTATAGATCAATTTTAACTTTTAAAAATTTTATTATTTATTTAGATAGTTACAAAATCATTACTTTTGATTACTTCTGAATTTTTTATGAAGTGGTTTTTTAACTATCTAAAGTTAATAGAAAATATTCTAAAAATTGTAAAATTTAGTACGTCTATACATTTTTATTTGAAATCATTTATTCAGATTAACTATTAAACCTTAAAAACCAAAATATTAATAAATAGTAAGGAACAATCCGTGTATGCTTGATAATGTAGTCTAGTTATTTTCTTTTTATTTTTTTGGAAGGGGCTAATCTAACAGATTCTGAGCATACTATTTTTCCTGGTGAAGTGATGAACTGATGATTCACATAGTCTAAGATCTACTTTTATATGTTCCCTGGTACACCTCATGGCATAGCAAACCAAAAACTTAGGCATTGAGCTTCTCGAATTAAATATAAATTGATGTTTCTCATTTATGTCCCTTGTTTTGTTTCTAATCACAGTCATTTATGAAATTAACTAGAGTGTGTCTTCCATGGACATAAGGACCTATTTGTAAAATAAACATATATTTTTTTAAAAAAAAAAAAAAAAAAAAAAAATTTTTTTTTTTTTTTTTTTAAAAATTTTTTTTTTTTATAAAAATTTTTTTTTACTATTTAGATGGTAAATTATGATTTAATTTTTTCTTAATAAATTGACATAAATAGATTGATACAATGACCGCATATTGTTTTTAGGAGTTCGGAACAAAATTGTAAGTTTAATTTTATGGAATTTAAATATACTAATTGTATGATTTTCATCAAATCAAGAGTATTGTCATTTTAGTTTGATACTTTTTATTTATCATGACGTTACAGAAAAATAATTGCAAATACAAAGTTACATATATTTTGCAAGATTGCTGATAATAAGATGGATTCAATTGAATTAAACAATCCAAATTGTGTACAATCACAATTCTTTATAATAATGAAGTTTTGGTTAACCCCAAATGAAAAAAAAATGAGATATTTTACATGATTATCCGATGGATTCAAAACTCAATCATGTAATTTAAGTTTTAAAATTTAAAATTTACGTGTGATATAGTAATTGACGCATTAATTATAAATAAATGTTTGAAAGATTACCACAAGATTATTTTCAAAACTAGAGGGTCTCTTTCTGAAAAATTATTTCCCGAATTTGATGTTCCTAGAAATAATTCATCGTATTTGGTTTTTTTTTTATTAATAAAATAGAAATGTTATCATTTATTTATTTTTCGTAGTAAAATATTAGGAATATTTGTATATTTTTTTTAAAATAGATAGAAAATACTCTATAACTGAATTTATTGGAAAGACTGCTATAAATAACTCAGATCAATATTTGTGCGGCGGTAAGAAAAATTAAAATATTTCTTTGTGTTATTGGAAAAAATATATTTTGCATCTTTATTGATCCTTTCAAAAAGTCACTTATGAGTAAATAAATAAAAAGTTCTGTGTGTTATTTTAAAAAATTTCTCACAATTATAAAAAATCTGACCAGAAAAATATTGATTCGGATTATTTGTCGCAGTTTTTCTAATAAATTCAACTTTATAGTATTTTTTTTTCCTTTTTTCAAAGATATGTAAAAATATTTCTAGTATTTTTTATTTAATTTAAGAAAACCCCAAATACGGATAATTTTTTCTCGGAAAGAGACCTTTTGGATACGGAAAATCATTTTTCTGATATGAGGGCTGGATTTGGGAAATAACTTTCCGATTAGGGCAGACATGGAAATGATGGACGAAATTTAGCACGAAAAAAAACAGTTAAAGGTTTAAAACAAAACAAAATAAAGAAGTAAATAAAAATTCTTTCACAGGAATCGTAAATCAATTCTTAATAGTTTTCGAATTAATTTATATAGTTTAGACGCATAAATAAAATTGTTCGCATTGATGATATATTATATTATATATCTTATAATTGATCGTGGAATAGGACATCACAGCATTAACGCTGCACAAAAATTAAATGACAAATGCGACCAGTCTGATATTTGCGATCATATAAATGATTATTTAAACATGCATTAATTTCAAATAAATGGTTTTGTAAGAGCAACCCATCTACACATATGCACACAGTGGTATGACCACATAAATAATTTCAGAGAATTACCTATTGCGTGTTAGTTTAGCAAGGCAAGATATGGCGCAAGGCCATATCGCCTGCAGGTACTTGACCTTCTCTCTATCTCCGTCTTGGGAGTTGAACTACAAGCCCGGCAATAGTACACTGGCAAATAAAGTTGAATTGGCGAATGTAAGCATCTCTTTAATTCTCTTTGTCCGATTTTTTGCTTTTGTTTCCTTCCTAGTTTGGAGAATTTTTTTTTGTTACGATGCTGCATTAGGGGTGTAAACGGATACGGATTATCCGCGGATAATCCGCTCCGAATCCATTTATTATCCATATCCGGATTAAACAGATACAGATATTTACGGATACGAATGCGGATAATTCTGTGAGGATATAAACGGATCAGATATCTGTATATATGCAGATCCGAAATTTAATCTTTCAACAGCTTTCAATTTATTTCACACTTGCGAAATTTTCAAAAAACATACATATTTGTTTAAGTCCAAAAATCTTACTAGAAAAATCATATAATATATTATGATAATAGATTGGTTCTCTGAACTAATAAACAATTAGTCATGCATAATCATCACTGTGCAAACTTAAAAAGACCATTAAATTTTTATTAATTTAGGTAATCAAATTAGGTAATTTAAAATTATGAAATTTAGTAGAATTACTCAATATCCGACAATTATTCGCTCCATATTCGTATTCGAATCCGTATCCGTTTAAGACGGATATGGTTTTCAATTTTGATATCCGTTTACTATCTGTATTCGTATCCACTTATTGCAAAACAGATACAGATATGGTATTAGCATTTTCCGCTCCGAATCTGCTCCGTTTACACCCCTACTGCACACATGCACGCAGTGGTATTGCCTCAGAAATAATTTCAGAGAATTACCTATTGCGTCTTAGTTAAGCAAGACAAGATATGGCACAAGGCTAATTTAAGTTCATTTTAAACATTGGTAGCCTCTACCAATCATCTCAAAAAAAAAAAATATAAGTTCATTTCAAATTTAAGTTCTAGATGAAAATTTCATTTGTAATTTTAAAAATGTCTAATATAAGATTTCATAAATAATATTTTATTGTTGAAATTATATTCAAAAATCTACGTTGACCGAAAAATATTGATTGAGATGGAACTTATTTTATTTTTTATTTTGAATACTCAAAATTAATTGCACGAGTGAAGTACTTTTGAAATTAATTTGAATTTAATTTTACGGATGTAGAAAAAATTATTGTGACTGACATTTAGAAAACTTAAAATTTATACTATTAAAGGGTGCCACTGCCTTCTAGTATTTTCCACTGTTGTTAAAAACATCCGTTTTAGCTGACTAATCGATCAATTAGTTATTAGCGGTGACTAAACTATCACATATTTTTCTGATTACTCAGTCAATTATTTCTAATAATGACTAATTATTTTCAATTATTTCTAATTAATTGCGTGCTATTAGTATATTACCCTATCCGTCCAACAGATAGGATAATATACTAGGAAAATTATTTCTAGTATATTACCCTATCCGTCCAACAGAAAAATTATTGTGACTAACATTTAGAAAACTTAAAATTTATACTATTAAAGGGTGCCTGCCTTCTGTTTTTCTTGTTGTTAAAACATCGTTTTAGCGACTAATCGATCAATTAGTTATTAGCGGTGACTAAACTATCACATATTTTTCTGATTACTCAGTCAATTATTTCTAATAATAACTAATTATTTTCAATTATTTCTAATTAACTGCGTGCTATTAGTATATTACCCTATCCGTCCAACAGATATTTACAACAATAGTATTTCCTAGTTGTCTCCTCTCCTCCGCATACCTCTGAACTTGTATCACATCACACGGTCCCTAAATAACCGAAGACCAATGCTTTCACGTCATTTACCCTCGGAAATGACAATGCACAAATCCTGAGCATTAAATGAAATAGATTTTAATCATGAGTCCTGCCCCTGCCGCCTAGTCTACTAAAACTCCTGCGGTCGTACTACCAATTCTCTCCATTTCACCCACTGGTCCTACTACCAATTCTCTCCATTTCATCCACTGGTCATACTACCAATTCTCTCCATTTCACCCACTGCGGTCAACAGCCAGCATGGCTATTTTCATCAAATATGACATGTTGCAAGGATCCCACAGTCACAAGTGAAAACAAAAGAGAGGAGATCAAAGTAAAAAAGGTTCAGATAAGAAAAAATTGTAGATTCAATGTTCTTAGCGATGGATTACCTGACTATAAATGTATAAATATGGTAGCCAACTCCCAATTAAAATGGATAAATATTGTAGAAATATACAGAGAATAAAACTTCATTTTATTTTTGTTCCGTGCAACTCCGTTCATCTTGAACAATTCACCTTCAAGAATAAGAAAAATTAAGAACATTGATATCTAGACATGTATCGTGAATCCATAAGACAAGCAAATACGCGACGTGCACGTTGGCTTATATACAAAGTACGCAAATTGAAATAATTTTAGTCGGATTTTGTGAAAATAAGAAACCACACTGGCGCACTCTTGTTAACCTGTACTTCAATTTCCCTCTACTTGCCTTTTCTGTTCCATTACTCTATTTTTTTTTTTTGAAAATTTTACTGTATTTTTTGTTTCAATTTTCATAAAAATAAAGTTTTCAACATTTCATAATTCAGAATGTGCGATATACTGTATCTATTTAAAACAAAATGACAAATGAACGCCGCTTAATCATTTTGAACGCCGCTTAAAAAACAAACACAAAACGCTAGATTTTTTTATAAACCATAAATAGAAAATTCAAAGTTACGAAACCAATATGATTACGCCGAAATTTAGAAAAACCATAAAAACCGGAACTTAATCTCGGTCTGGAAAAAAAAATTCTCAAGACCGAAATTTAGTTTCGATCTCTAGTCAAATTTTCAGTTTTCTCCGCTCTGCTACGGAAAATCCATCGGTCTGACTCAGGACCGAATTTTTTTTTTCCGATCTCACTCAGGACGGAGAGTAAGATTGGGTCTTACTTGGAGACCGAAAATTGAATTTAGTCCCATGAATTTTTTTTTTTAATACGCGATTATAACCAATTAATAAATTCCGTCCTTTGAAGACCGAAAATCAAATTCAGTCCCATAATTTTTTTTGTTTATAACCAATTAATAAAAAAAAATTACCAAGACCGAATTAAAAATTTTAGTTCCAGCATGGACCGAAATTTTAATTCGGTTTTGGGGTGGTTTGCAGCACGAACGGTTACACACAAATATGGACGTGATTAGGTGTGAAAAAGTGATAAAAAATTGAAAATAAATGGAGACCGAATTTTATTTTCGGTCTGGAAAACAGAGACCGAATTCAAATCTCGGTTCTTATGGTTTTTCAAAATTTTGAAATACTAATGTTGTTTTGGTAAAAATATATTTTTTTAATTATGGTTTATAAAAAAATCTCCTCCCAATATCCTAAATTTGGCATCTATTAATATAATGATCTATTTCTTATAAATAAACTTTAAAGTTCATAGTTGATTTAAAATAAATATCTTAATTTGATCAAATACGATACTTGCACGAATTATTAATTAAAAATATTAAGCAAGTGACGAATAGGGGGCAAAAAAAAGAAATCGCATCTCTGCGGAGATTTTAACTGCAGACTTGTGCGGTTCTTTTAATCTTGTGCGTTCGTTTTTGATCAGACATACCAAATAAAATTTTGGCACAGATTTTAAAGCAAAATTAATACTGCCCCTTCCATCATCCGAGCACTCACCGGCTGAGTTTAAATCCGGTCTGTCCGATCAGCTCCGCACATCTCCGCAGCCCGCAGGGTGGAAACTCCGTAGAGGATATTGGTCCGCAAAAAAAAGGACATCTGGTTAAATATTTGTCACATATATATTTATATTTATATAGAGAGAGGTTGGCTAATATCAAATCAGTTGTTCTGAGCTCCCGTGCAACCAAGTAGTTTTTCAATTTTCAAAGTCCGAAACGTCGATCCAAACCGTTAGATGTGTTTTCTATATTAAAATGTGCTTGGAGACCAAATTTTACATTTTTTGGAATTGTTTTACTATTTATTAAGCCACTTTGAAAATCGGTGATCCAACGGTGGCTTAACCAAACAGTAAAAACAGAAGCCACCGTTGGATCACCGATTTTGAAAGTGGCTTAATAAATAGTAAAAGAATTCCAAAAAATGTAAAATTTGGTCTCCAAGCACATTTTAATATAGAGAACACATCTAACGGTTTGAATCGACGTTTTGGAATTTGAAAATTGAAAAACCACTTGATTGCACGGGAGCTCAGGAACAACTGATTTGATATTAGCCAGCCTCTATATATATATATATATATATATTTATATATATAGAAAGAGAGAGAGGGGGTTGTCTAAGCTCAAAACATTTGTTCCTGAACAAATGATTCGGTTCTTCGATTTTCAAAATCTAAACGGTCTATTCAAACCGACCGATATTTAATTTATATTAAAATGTGTTTGGAGACCATAATTTATATTTTTTGAAATTTATTTGCTATTTATTAAGCTGGTTTGAAAATCACTGTTTTTATTAAAATTTTAGATCATTGAAAACAACGATTTTCAAACCATCTTAATAAATAAATTTTTTTTTTCTAAAAAACTTAAAATTTAATCTCAAATCACATTTTAATATATATTAAACGAGTGTCGGTTTAAATCCACCATTTTAATTTTGAAAATCGGAAACAAATAATTTGTTCCTGAAACTAGGAAATGGAGCGTCAACATTTCTCGCATTCCCACTTTCCCTGTTCAGGACATAATATATCTCTTTACCTCCCATAGTAACCCTAGAGACTGTCAACCCTCTGCTGCTTATTTCCATTCTTACAGAAGAACAAATCACCCTCGGAGCATTCTCCGCTCCCATATTCTTACTGCCTCCATGTCGATCATCACTCTAAATCACGAAGCACAGAGCTTCATCCCTTACCGTCGCAACACCCTCCCCTTTGCTACTCCTTACACAAGTCCTCACCAAAACCCTAATCCCTTTCTAAGCTACTACAACTATCCTTTTTATCAATACTTCTCTTACCAGTACTTTAGCTTTCCTCTGTACGCTACTTTCCAGCTGGTCTCACCACCATGCACACCGACTTTACCTCCATCTGTCCCCAGATGCTCGATAGAAGATTTGGATGACAGTCAGGGCTCAGTGAAATCAAGCGCTGATGAAGAAATGGTCGTGCCAAAACCAATGGCAAGTACCTCGGTCGTTAAATGCCGAAGAACTCGGGCTCCGCGCTGTCAGGAACCGAGAAGGAGATCTTCAGTTAAGGTCTCTCATAGTATGTACGAAATCAGGGAGGATTGTGATTCGGAGATGAAAGGGAAGACAACGCTAATGATAAAGAATATTCCAGGGAAATTCAGGCAAGTTCTTTTTTCAGTTTGTTGTCATATTTTAGTTTTTTCTGTTACCAAATTTCACTGCTCGTGTTTGTTGGTTTTTATTTGTGTTCTGGACTGTGGTTAAATTTAGGAAGGAACGGTTGATCGCCCTGCTCCGTGATCATTGCATCTCTGAGAATCAGAAAGCCCTTGCTTCAGTGGGAGACGAAGCGGTTCTCTCTGAGTTCGATTACTTTTATCTTCCCATGGATTTCAGGTTAAATTTTCTGTTAATGTAGCATTTATCTTTTACTATTATTTTGTTTGCAGTTCTATTTTTTTGGGTGGATTGGCAGATCGTATATTGTGTTTTGTGCACGCGATGTAGATTTCATTGAAAAGACCCGCTTTTAATTTAATTTCACACAATACGTACGAGTTCATTAATGCGATGCACTTGCATTGAACAAACTGTTCAAAATGTTCTTAAAACCTTTTTTCTGTGTTCTTGTACCTCATTTTCGTACTTTAATTGATGTCCCTTCGTATATTTTTTTTGTAGGACAAACAGCAATTTTGGATATGCGTTTGTCAATTTTACGTCTCCAATTGGTGCCTGGCGGCTGTGCAAGTACTTGCATAATCACCGTTGGATCTCTGATGGATCTAAGAAGGTGTGCCAATTAAATTTTGCGCGGATTCAGGTATATTGTTTTGTTAGATTGATCCAAGTTTACCGTTTGTTTTTTCTTTTTTAGATTTTGGGTTTATGTGTTAGTCGTTGAATTGCAAATTGTGGAAAATTATTTTTGTAATTGAAGTAGCAACTGATGTAGGATTATTTCTGGCGAAGCAACTTGGATGGAGTTATCTTTTAGAATTGTTTTGTGTGTTGTTGGTTGGGAGTTTGTACTTGAGGTTTGGAGCTATATTAGCGTAGCTACACTGTTTCGCAAACTTTGCTTGTAATCTGTGGCGATATTAAGCTGTTTAGAATAACAATTTATTGTGGAAACTGTCCATATGTTGGATAATATTTTGTCTAATATTTACCGTACTGTATAGTCCCATCAAATGAGTACTCTTCTCATGTTGTTAATCTGAAATCTCCCTTTGTTATGTTAATTTTCAGGGACTTGCCGAGTCAGTTGATCATGCGGATGAGACAATATTCCACCCGAGTGTGCCGGACATGTTTCTGCCTGTGCATTTTGAGCCCCCCTATAACGGGTTAAATGAGTCCGTCGAGTACATCCATGGGAGGAGAGTGAGGTTCTAGAGGAATGTGCATGTAGCTTAAGTTGCTAAGAAGGCCAATTTTCTCACCTTCTATCTTTTCATTTAAGATCTACATATGCATGGATGGATAGAAGGAGAGAAAGTGTGGCCAATCTTACTATTCCATATCTATTAAGTAGATAATGTTGTAACTGTTAGAAAATATGACCGTACGTAGTTCGAGCTCTCTAAGTTTATTGTGTATGACTGTTATATATGTTCGTTGACTGCATGCAGTTTGCTAATGAAAGATTGATATGAAGTTTCCTTCTTTTTTCCCTTTGTTGGATTATTGTACCATCATAATTTGGATTGGGGGGTTGTACGGGACAAAATGGAAATAAATGGATAGCTTATTTTCTATTTTGAATTGAAACTATTTATAAGTTCTCTAATTGCAGTGGCTTCATGGTCATACTCTATAAATGATGCTCCCGTGTGGTACGGGACTTTCTGCGGTTCTAGTTTCAGTTAACATTATTTATGGGGGAGTGCTGTATTAAGGGTGCCAATTCAAGTTTTAGTTTTGAGAGCTGAGATAATAATTTGTTTCTAAATGTCCAATTTATCCTTAGTTTTTAATGGATGGCTTGATTAGTGGATCCACTTTCTCTCTCATCTGATTACTAATAGAATTAATAAAGAAAGTTTCTTCCCTGATATATTTTTCTTTCCTCTTTCTCACACCTAATTAATAATATCCAATTTTATTTCCTTCATACTAACTCAGAAAATCCAATGGTACCACTAGATTTCAACTACTTAGAAAATATCATCACGTCTGCTTTGATGAAAAAATAATTAATTAAATGAGAAAACGTCACATTTGGTTAATTCCTGCTAATTTTTTTCTTTAATAAAACTTTATTCAAATTATCCTTCTTATTCATTTTTTCGAGTGATACTTAATATATCTCGATTTGGTATACTATTTATTTATTTTTTTACATTTTAAGTAAAGCTTTGACTAACGCTTCGATTTCATAAACTTTAAACTGTAAAATATTGAATGTTTGCTAAATGTAGATCTGCTATACTCTTTTATTGTTTTATTTAAACAAAGTTTAACTATTGTTCCAATTTCATAAATTTTGAACGAAAAATATTTAATGTTTACTGAAATATATCTCAATTTGATATACCTTTTATTGTTTGGTTACATTGTAAGTTAAGTTTTGACTATTGTTATAATTTAATAATTAAATAAAAAATAATGTTGAATGTTAGTTTATTAAATATATCTAAATATGATATAATTTTTTATTATTTTGGTACGTTATAAGTTAAATTTTGGTTGTTTTTCTAATTTCATAAATTTAAACAAAAAATATTGAAGGTATACTAAATATATCTCAACATGGTATATTTTTTAATTCATTTTTTATACTGCTGTAAGTTTTGGCTATTGTTCTAACTTCAATATTTTCAAAAAGGAAATAACTATTAAATGTTTACTAAAATTTTATTCAATCCGATATGCTCCTATATTGTTTTGCTACATTGTAACACAAGTTTTGATAATTATTTTTTTATATAAATTTTAAGCCAAAAAATATTTAATGTTTACGATAATACAGACTAAAATTGGGCCTCTTTGTATAAATTCACGTTTGTGGAGCAATGTCTTCATGATTAATTGATTTAGTAATGTCATTATGCCAAGAGGAAGGAAAGAAATATCACGAAATGAACTTTCCTTATTACTTCTATTCTATTGGTAATCGGATGAGAAAGAATGTAGATCCATTAATCAAGCTATCCATTAAAAACTAAAGATAAATTGGACATTTAGAAACAAATTATTCTCTCAGCTCTCAAAACTTGAATTGTTGTTCTCAGTACAGCACTCTTGTTTATGGGACCTATAACAGTTGTTATTGCAAACTATAAATAGAATGCCTCTTCGAAGTAATCTAAGTTTTTAATTAGTTTTCGTGCAAAAAATACATGACAGCTGGGTCTCACAACGCACATACTATCACAGAATCCGATCGATGTAACAGAACAGAATCGGATCCATGCAAGGGATCAGACCATCATTATTATGTTAGCTGATTTTTAAATTGATTACGTATCACACAGTTACCTATGCATTGCACAGAATCTCTCTATGATTACAATCTGCTCTAGGATTGTTTTCGGATAATAGGTTATAGGCCGTTCCCCTGTATATATATTCTTAATTAATAATTTGATCTATGCAGCGTTTTCAAGATAGATGATAAGAAGTATCAAACTTATATCGGACAAGTAATCATCCTTTGTGTGTCCCTACTTCATAATATTTTCTAATTTGACTTGTTAAGGTAACATTTTGTCAATCCTTAATTTGGTCAAGGGAGAAAGTGGGAACTATAATTAAGGAGCTGGATTTTGATAAGAAAGTACATAATTATATTTTTTATTTTTTCTATCAAGATGCAGTAACCGAGTGCATGTAATGACGACAATAATATACCATTGTAAGTAGGTAAAATTACTACTTAAGTTTGTTAGTAATTAAATTTAAAAATTGTGTAGGCTTGGATTTTTGGTGGTTGAGAAATCATGGTTGTGGTCTTCTATGCTCTTTTTTTTTTTTGAGAGAGAGAGAACATCTAATTAAGCTTGTTTTTGTAAATAAGAATTTCTTACTAATAAAGGTTAGCAGGTCAAAGAGAGTACTAAATGTCATTTATTAAATGTAGAGTGTCTAGAAATATTGTGTTGAAATATCTACTTGGGTCTATGTTGCATGGATACTGGTACGGGTATCGTATCGGATACGATACGGATACGGCGATACGGTAATTTTCAAAAATCTAGAATACGATGCATTTATTATATATATTATTTTTAATTATTTTATATATTGTATTTAGATAATCACAAGTTAAATCAAATTTGTATAAATAATTAAAGACTTAATCTAAGAATATATTAAATATTATAGTTACTACATTAAAACACAACAGAACTTTGGTGGAGTGGCTAATGATTTTAGCGCTAACCTGGAAAAAAAAAAATTTGCGCAGTGCGTAGTCGCGGTTCATGGGTGCGAGGAGCGGTTCACGGTCGCGGTCTACGAGTGTGGGCGCGGTCCACGGGCGCTAAAACGGTTTCTGGGTTCAATCTGACCGTATCCACATGTATCGGGCCGTTTCAACAGAGTATCGTTTGACTGTATCGGCTAAGTAAGGATATGTCACGTAGGCGGATACGCCAGTTGGCTTATCGGATACGTATCGGTGCCGTATCAGGCACGTATCGGTATCGGATACGTGTCGGACATGGATACGGAGTCTAATTTGAAGTATCTGAGTAACATAGACTTGGTTGAGAAAGAAGAGAGTAAAAGACTCGTAATGAGAAATTCAGAAACAATTAAACCATACATGTATTTTCTTACCGTATTTCTTGGGAACTCTAAAAAGCATGTTACATGTGTGGATAAAATTAAAAACTACGTGACATTCTAAAAGGTAAACCCTCATAAATTCTGAAGTTGATTTTTATGTTCTAACATGGACTATTTGGTAGTTTAATTTAGTAAGTGCATGAACTTTTTCGCGCCACTGTTTCGTACATGCTATGCATTGCACTACATTAATTACGCGCACGTCTCTTTTGTGCTGTGCTGGGCTGTTCTCAGAGAAAAGATCGACCACTCTTGAATTTTATAACATGGAAGCTGACAAAAAATAACATGAAATATTATTTAAATTAACTAGAGCAGAAAGAACACATCGATTTTGTTCAGCTGGACACGATTTAGCTTCTTTTACTCTCCTTAAGTCCTTAATCTCCATTAATCTTTCCGAACGGTAGCTCTTTAGTAGAATTAAGACATCTTTCTTACTGCCGAATCTTAATCCAAAGTGCCCCTTCCTTGAGATCATGGCCTCCTTTAAACCTCCTTAAGGAGCAAAAAAAGTAACTTCTCGGACAATTAGACCCAAATAGCTGTGACTATTCGATGGACTATTGGGAATGGATATAAACACAGAAATTGAACAAAAATTTACTAGAAAAAAAAATTCAATTAGACTGAATTTTTTTTTCTACGAAAACAGTGGAGCGGCTGAACAGGACCGAAACTCTTTTACATTTCTTTCAATTTTTTATTCTCTCCTGCTCCAAGAGACGGAATGCTTCCCAAGATCAAGATGCAAGCAAGAAAGAAAGTAGCTCTACACCGGTGCAAATCGAGAGCTTTTCGACGAATAACTTCTGATTCTGAGTCCATGCTGACTTTATTGTCGGTGTGCTCTCTCCATTGACACCCATTTTGTTTATATTTCCCTTTTGATTTGCCACAGCCAGAGTGACCGCAATTCGTTAACTTTTGGAAGAGCGATTTGGATGGTTTTAGCAATTTTGATGAGAAATATTATGCTTTTTGGTGGTGCTGTTTTTATTGATTATATAGTTCATGCTAGCTACTATTTTCATTTCTCCAATTTTAGTTATCTAAAACTGTTTTGAATGTTTCTGTTCCTACCATTTTCGCACCATTGCCAAAATCAGAGCCACGGCCACTTTTGGTTGTGCAGTGGTGTCAAGGATGAAACCTAATTCAGCCATCTTTAGTTACATTTGTGAAATTTTGAATTGATTGATGATGGTATATGAATGAATTAATTAATTCCAAAAAATAGAAAAGATACATATTTATATATAGTATTATTGCTAACTTGTTACTTTTACAATATTTGCATTTTTTTAGTCTTCACAGGGACAGTTATAATTGAGTTGATTACAGTTAACTTGTTAATTGTTTAAGTTAACGAAGCTTTGTTAACTAGATGCTCGGTGCCTTGTTCAAACTTTGTTAACACAATTTACTTTAATGAAATATATTCAATTAAAATTATAATACAATTTATTTTATATAATGACAACAACAAGAGGTAACATAGTATTTTTCTCATTATATATATATTCTATTCAAATACATACTACTTTTTTAGGGTCTGTTTGGCTGCCATCTCACGTGTTACTGTTCACGCGAAAAAAAAAAATTCAGTTGAACTTTCAATTGAATTTTTTTTTTTCCCACGTGAACAGTAATCCGCTATTTACTATTCACCCGTTCCTATGCCCATTCCCATTCTCATTTTCGGACTGTAGCCGAACAAGCTCTAAATTTTTTCTGTATGTCAAACATGAGCTTTTTAGTGCTCCTTAAGTTTTTAATCCTTCTTTCCTTAATTATGTTGCCGAACGGGTCATCAAATAAATAAAATTGAAGTGATTGAAACATACATACCAATAGAAGTAGACATCAAAATATGGAATTCAGATCCAGTGAAGTAACTCAAAAGTTGGGTTTTAAATCGGGACTGTCTGATTCGAATCCGAGACCATCCAACTGAAAATGAGCACACATATCCCGAAACGTGAATTCGGATTCCGAGACAATCCTGAACAACAAATTCGAATCAAACGGTCCCGATCCAAAATCCAAAAATTGAGTTACTTTAGGGGATCCGGACCCCAAAATATGTCGAAGATCCCATCGCCATATCGTGCAGTAAGATCGAAGTAAATGATGGGGTGAATTAATGTAGGAATTCAAAGCGGCACGCGCTATGAAAAAGGGTTGAGGGTTCTACCGTCAAGGACAAAAGGTTAAGATTTAGGAGGCAGTGCTGAGATGAAAATTTTCTACAATATTCTACCTTTTCACCTTTTGAAATGGAAAGGACCATTCCATGGATGGGAAAGCGAATGATGATGAGGGTTGCCATTAATGGGATGTGAAGGGAAACATTTTCCTTTCTGCGACACCCGTAATTATAGGTATGCATGATGTATGAGTAAATAATAGGCACAGGCTATCGTTCCGACTTCGGAGAACATCCAACCCATATAAAATATATAAAACTATATAACATCCATATTGTTCCCTTTGCTCATAATATATAACATACTAATTTGGCAAATATTAAAGATTTAAACAGGATAACGAACTTGTGACGAATTAGCGAATTAATTAACTGTTAGGCTGTTTATAGTTTATTAGTTTTTCTTCAATTTAAAAATCATTCCTTACCTATCGAGCGATAAAAGAATATCAAATTAAGTACAAAAGATACACATCTACGTATGACAACTTTTCAAGATTTTTGTTATTAAATAATTAGATGTGATTTTTAGGTATGTGTTTAGGGTTTAGGGTTACTCTTGAAGATTTTTGTTATTAAATATAATTAGGTATGTGTTTTCAATGGGGGTGAAAAAGAGAGTATGTTTTTATTACATCTGAATTAATTCAATAGATGAAATTGATACAAAAGAATGATGTAATTGAAATCATGTGATTGATTTTAGATGATTCAGGTGGAAGAAAAAGGAGGATTCTATTTTTCTTAAGAAAATGAGTAAATTTAAATCATTTTTATGCTATTCAAGTTGTACAGTGATGTTTTTAGACATGATTTTTGAGTCTCTAGAAAGTTATTGAGTGTGTTTTGACAATACATATTAATAAGTAGTTGGTTGTAGCATTAAATTAATGTTGAAGTAGTTTTTTAGAGGATAAAAAATCTATGGAACAGTGCAAAATCAGACCGTAGAGGGAAGCTTTTGATTTATTATGAATTTTGTATGTCTGATATGAGTTTATCTGCTCTTCATTCTCGTGTTGGATAACAGAGAATGAGCTTACTCTGCAACTGCGAGTGATGTTTTATTTGAACTTGCTAATATCTTTGAGCATTTTTGACGTCAAACTTGGTCTCAAATCTCAACTCTGTCAGTGACTGGTTTTGAAATGATTTAGTGGAACTAGAAACAATGTTATAAGTGGAGGGATAAGTTGCTCTGATACCACCTGATGACAGGACGTCTCAAACTTTACTCCGCGTGTACAGGTTTTGTTTGATTTAGTGAGATATTGAACAATTTAAGAGAAAGATCAAAACAAGAACAGATAAATCACAAGAGAGAAAAAATAAATATTTCGTATATTAATCCAAGTCTTCTAAAAAAGATGACATGCTATCTCTTCTTATAATACATCAATCACGTATTAATTAATTTAGAAAAACTAAATGTCAAACTTAGAAACTAACACCTCATAATGAACTTAGAAATACTAACCAACTCTTAGAAATACTAACCAATTATTGGAAACTCTAGCTTAATCAAAATGACATAAAACTAATACCTCATAATGAACTTAGAAATACTAACCAATTATTGGAAACTCTAGCTTAATCAAAACGACATAAAAAAATATAAATAGTCAAACATAAAAAAATAACAACATAATAAAGTTTTATAGAAAACATAACACAATTTAATATTGCAATTATTCATCACAGAAAATGATAAATTAGTGGGACCGCCTTCTTAGGACTTGTACTTAACCATTCGAGAAAATTAAAGAACAATCAACATGTACCGAGTCCGAGTTCGAATTCGAGTCCGGATTTGAATCCAAGTTGAAATTATGGTTTTCGTCAATTTTCTTGACCGAAGCATGTCAAATTTAGTTGGTTTTTTTTATAAAGTAATTTCATAAATTTATCAATTAAATGACAGTATGCATTGCATAACAAGCATTTCAAAATTAGACTTTTGATACTATTGTACGAGATATTAAATATTTGAAAAATTGATAGCACCGTGATATTTTTTCATCTTGAAACACTATGCATATATTATAGCGATCGAGCACTGTCTAAATATTTGATTAACATGGGGAAAGTACCAGATATTTAATTAATTATACATATTTAATAATTCAAGATTCCCAATTAAATTATAAGAGAGAGATGCTCACACGCCTGTTATACATTTTTACCAAGAAATCCAACATGAATCAGTCTGGCAAGTTATCTGATACGGAAAAATGATTTGCATCATTGCATGCGGGTAACCGCGACCATTTCTGACTAGCGGCAATATTTTGCAAATACGAAGTCACATGTATTTTGCAAAATTGGTAATAATAAGATGGTTTCGATTGAATTGAACAATCCAATATATGTACAGTCAAAATTCAACATATAAATTGTACTCTTCTGCAATTTTTGAAGTGATAGTAGAGATGTGTACGGTCAAAATTCAACATATAAATTGTACTCCTCTGCAATTTTTGAAGTGATTGTAGAGATGGTATTGGAGACAAACCGTACACAGTCGGTCTTTGCAGGCGATTGTGCGTCAGCTTGGCACCATTTTCCGATTTCCTTTTGCTGTAGCCTGTAAACCTTATTTTTTGTTTTGAGGAGTTCGATCGGAAGAAAGTGCATCGCATTGTTCCAATTTCCAACCACACCAGTACGGCAATAAGTTAACTGCACTAGTACCTTTTGGTCCAATTTTCAACCTTTTGATGAATAGATTATCAACTTTTATTTTTGCGTCTCCAGTGGCGCTGGAAGATAATTATAGATAAATGGATTTATGTGTGGATTGAATACAGCATCACGTCGAATTTATTTATACAAAACTCATTTTATCCATTAAAATTAATACCTACAGATTTAATCTGTTTTTTTTTATTTTATGAAAGTGGAATATGTCCCACTAATTTCATTTGAGACCATAACACTTTAGAAAATTACAACCATGAGTTACAAGTAGCAGAATTACAACATAGTATCCTTCTACCCAGAATCGTCACATTTGCAAAATGCCCACAGATTTACTCCGAATTAATATCAAACAATACGTATCACACAATATAATTAAATTATAAAAAAATATCATTAAAGTATAATTTTTATCTTTACTCATTGGATCATATACGATACAAATCGAACAATCAAATAAACAAATTTTGCTGGCAACCCTGCAAGAGATGCTGTATATGGTTTTTAAGAAGAAACAAAAGCGCTTCACTTATGCACGACAGATGAATAAGTTTATATTCGTACGTTCCGTTACAAAATTTGAATAATTTTGTAATTTGCTGCCATTTTTCTTTCATACAGCGCTGATTAATAGTTTTAATTTTTTTCTTAAATTCCGACAATAAAGTAATATTATCTAAATAAAAGAGTAGTTTTAGACTTTTAGTGCACTTTTAACTTAGATAGTATATCGAATTAATATCTTCAAAAGTATTATTGAATCTAATACATCAGTGGACGTATTCCATTACTAAAATGTGTAAATTTCCGGTGCGTAAAGGATGCTAAGTTCCTTCTATAAAATGAAAATTTATATTTGTCCATTAGATTTTGTAATTTTTTATGTATTAATATCTTTTAGTCTCTTTTTTAAAATGAAATTACACTGTGTTTAACTTTTCAGCCTCCAATACTTTGAAACTACTGAAAAGAAGAAGAAAATTTCGGGGTGGACCAACTCTTCTGAAAAGAATAAAAAATTAATCATTTAAAGACTTAAATCGAATGGACTCCTATCATACGACAAATATACCTACGCTCTATACTTTGAAACTAAAAATTACAAAACATCAGTCTCACCCACTGTTGTAAAATACGGTCCATGCGGCCGTATATGCGTATGTAGTCCGATTCCTCATAAAAATTTTCATGCGGTCTCAAATAATGCGGTTTTGCATATTGGGCCGCATATTTCCGCATATTTCTGCATATGTGTGATTGAGCCGCATATGTTCGCATATTGGTCCGCATATGTGCGAATTTATTGTTTGAATGATTTTAATGAAAATATATTATATGTTTTGAATAAAAATAAATTAATATATAGTTTAAAATCCACATATATGAGTCCGTGTGAAATTTTGCATATGCGACCACATTCTGCATATGCGGTATGCAGTAGCCTTCCGTATGCAAAAACAAAACCGCATTTTACAACATTGGTCTCACCCATTAATAAGGAATTCGACTCCCATCTGAGCGACGAAATAACCAAATCCTGCATAAGCAAAAAAAAAAGAAAACTTGAATCTCACCCAATTTCTTTACGTCAGCGTACAAAATTCGAAAAATTGATTTCTTTTTATAGTCAAGATGAGAAATAAATTCTACTGACAAATACAGGTACTTTGTATTACCTCACTCTTCGAGTTTGAATTCGAATCATCGTATCAGAATCTGATAGAATTCATTCCACACCTGTACGCACACTGTATTGCACAGGAGCCTTTGCTAACAGGGGCAGATAGTAAGGGTCTCTTCAGCCTCCCAGCGGGAATAGGAATGAGCACAGAGTCAGACTCAAAATAAAATGCGTATTACTGTTTATGTGGAAAAAAAATATTTAGTGAACTGAATTATTTTTTTTTCCCGCGTAAACAGTAACAATTTGGAGAGTCACCAGACATACCCTAAGACCTAAGCATGTGCAGGAATAGTTAAGCTACCTTCAAGATTTTGAATTTTTTTACCGGATAATTATAAATCAACTAAAAAAATTATTTTATAAATGTTAGCTCCCCTATGAAGAATACAAAAAAATTCCTTTGACCGTGTAAAAAATATAAATAACTGAAAAGTTATTAGCGGTGCTAAATTAGAATAGGAAAAAAACGCTTGGAAAAAAGTTATTAGAACTTTTGGAATGCACACGGTTAGTCGGTCACCTTAAAAAAGTTTTCTTTTGATTTAAAATCCGTAGGTATTTTCATTAATCAGGACAAACCAATTACACATAGTTTCGTACGAGTACATACATCATTTGTACCAGTACATAAAATATTACAACTTAACCCCTTTACAAAAGTAGACAAGAAAATCAGAAAATAAAAACAGAATCAAAAGTTTCTGCGCTCAGATCGGTAGATATGTATTGAGCCTGCATGATTTTCTGTGCTCGTGCTCAGATTGATAGATTGTAATCCTGCATAGTTTCTTGTCGTTAGCACAAAACAGTGAAGTTGTAATCAGTGCGAGAGGGGTATCCAGGAGAGCCTTCGTGCTCAGATAAGGTTTGTAACTGAATTATTTAAAAAAAAGACAAGGAAGGAGGTAGGAAGAAGAAAGGGGAAGAAGAACGGGAGGAGGAAGAAGAAAGAGTCATCATCAACGCACCATCTTCATAATTAACCGTAAATGTACCTTATTCATATATAGTTATATTAGATGCTACGGCGGACGAAGCGAATTTACAGCACCCTCAGTTGAATCCGGATAGTCGAGACGGATTGAAGAGTAGTGATCAGATCCCTTGGACGGAAACACTTGCTCGGACGAAATGAGACAGAGCGTTGAACGACAACATAATCATTCGTTCGAAAGTAGCGAATCGAGATAGGTCGGGCGGACGAGGGGGGGGGCAGGTGGTGGGTGGAGAAGCGAAGCGGACAGACGGCTCTCAAAACTTCGTCTTCAAAATTTCGCAGTCTCTGATTTCCGGGGTTTCCTAACTGAAGTGGAGTGGAACTTACGAGAGTGAGAGCGGAGCTTACGAGGGATGCTTTTTTGGGAGCGGAGCTTACGAAGAGCGATGGAGAAGTTTGTGGTTGTCACCTGAAAAGAAAGTTATTGTAGATGTATAGAAATACGATTGAAAAGCATGAAAACCTTATTTGAAGAGAGAAAAAGTTAAAATTAAATGCTGAAATTAAATTGGTGCTAAGTGAAAAACGTGATATATTTTATTTCTTGAAATTGAGATTTATTTTCTGTTCGACAATTAATTACAAATTGTTAAATTGTAACTTTTGATAAAGGTTTCGTGTTAGTATTTTATTTGCATATTAAATTGTTAATATTATATTTTTTTTCTATTCGCAATGTCTTTTAGATATTTCATTTTTTGCATAAGAAAATAAAATATGTCAAAAATAATTTGTGTATTGAATTATTGAAGGTTTATTTAATTTTTGTGTTATATAGATTTTTTGTGTATGAAATTATTGAAGGTCTATACTCAAATTGCGAGTTCCGTCCCTGCTGGCTAATATATACTAAACGGACCGGAATAAAAGAAAGAAAGAAAAGCTTAGGTGATATAAATTCAAACGTCGAAGGGATTGGATTCTTCTTTCTTAGTTTTTATATTTGCTCCTTCAAACCCGTTACACGCTACGATGGGCAATTGTTTTCATAGAACATCTTGTAGATTAAATTCGATGAAGGAAATAGATCACATCCACGATTTTCATTTTCAAGTTTTTAGTTTGTTACGAAGTTGCGTGTCCTAATTTTTCCCCAGTTTCAGGCCTCATGAGCAATGGCCCATGGGCTTCAATATAATATCCTCTATAATAAAACTTTCCCGTGTTGGTCTTTGTTTTAAAAGGCCTTAATCGGACCCAGAGGAGCAGACCACAGCACACGTGCGCCATCTCCAACCAGCATTCTGTCCTGGAGATATCTTCCCGCCTGTGTGGCGCCACAGATATTGAGTGTGTGTGAGAGAGAAAGAGGGAGGTCGAAATGGCGACGATAAACGCCACGGCCTCTGTCCCCGTCAAATCACGGCTGCACTGTACTCAGCTGGTACTCTGAAATCTCATATCCAAATTATTAATATCTTTTTTTCTTTTTGTAATTTGTCTTGTAACGATAGTTGAATTCATGGTAGAGTAGGGTTTTGGTACATGGTACTGGGAGAGTCTGATTCAACCAAAGGAAAAATTCGGGAATTGTGGGCAGTCTCTCGTCTGTTCCAATCAGAGGCAAATGAGGTTGGATTTGTTGTTTCTTTATTTTTGAATGTCAAAGCATGGATTTAAGAATATTGAGGTGTTGGAAATGACTAGAATTAATTTAACAGGAGAACTGCGTTATGTGCAGTAAATAAAGACGCTGAAAAGGCGTTTATAAAAACTGTTGAGGTGGACCGACTAATTGACACGATGAGAGATTCTAATCCTCGCGAGGTTTGTAAAATATTTCTGTTGTTAGTTTACCATAATTTGACTTATTTGGTGTAAATTTTGAAAGTTGGGGTACACTAATTGTTTAAATTGGAGGAAAAATCGAGGATTGACTGTGGATCAACTGTACAATTGATCAGCTTAATTGATTCGCATTTACCTATTTCTTTGCTGGCATGGTGTTGAGGTGAAAGCCAGCAGTATTTTTGTCTAATTTTGGGTTAAAGAGGATGGATGATTAAATGAGATGTTAGCAGTAGTTGTGCCTGATTTATCAGATTGGGGATTAATTTTAACATTTTGTCTTTGCTTAAGCAGCTTGAGCAAGTCGTGGTTGAAAATGTGCTTTCATTAGACACAGGGTTCTGGATTCGACTCGCGACTCGAACTGACACATGCGAATCAGAAGATGATAAAGTACAGTTTCAATTTATATGTTTTCATTTGTTAATTTATTTTTGTTTCATTGTTAAATTTTTTTGGTTGGTTTGGTTTAAAATGTGATGCAATAGGCACTTTTATTGATTGATAATATTACTGATTGTATAGAAAGATTATGAAGAATTAGCTGCCTGTGTAATGAGCATTGTTGACCGTCTTGTTCACAAGACAGAAGTATGATTTTTTATTCAATTTCCTGATTTTCTTATTTTGTTGTTATTACACTAGTTGTTTGATATTTGCACATCTTATCTTGTTTTAGGAAAAAATAGAGACATCAACTGATGTCTTAAAAGCAATTTTGAACCCTGTTATGGATGAGCATAAAGAGATTGCATGGCCCCCGAGAGATCCTGAGGTGCTCGAGTTAATGGAAAAGGCAAGTCCAATATTTGTTTGTTTTTTTCAAAAAAGATCTCTGTTTTAGTTTGGTGGTGATAATTTATTTCTTGATCTGTCTTCTCATAGGAACTATCAACCAGAGAGCAAGAAGGTCACCTTGATGAAAGTTTTCTCTCCGAGGTTAATGCACAGTTACGGCAGGTTAGTATTCTTTCACATGTATCAAAGGAATTGACATCATTGGAACTTGAAAGAACCACATATAAAATGAATGTTGACAGTCACTACAAAAATTGAGTGATTTAGGTGAAAGAAGATGGAGACAAACCTGGGCTACAAGCAATGCTACAAAAAGTGTTGCAATTATACGCTTCCAAGGTTCTAAGGAAGCGTAGCTATGCTTATAAAGGTGTTTTTATTTTTTTCAAATTGTAACATTTTTTTTTTCTAATTTGAAGTTCAATTTTTGTGTCACAATTTTAAAATTCTCCAATTATTTCAGGCGGAGAAGTTATTCCGAGGGAGAAGTTCCTTGAATCTATAATTGAAGGTAAGACTACCAAGTGTTAAGTCTTTGGCATCTTTGACATGAAAGATTTTTTAAGATTATGTTTGTTAATGTTAATGCAGCTCCTGAGAGCAGCTGGAACAAATTACTGATTGATGGGTTGACAATTGGAAAAGGAGAAATAAAACCTGAAGATTTGTATGCTGCCATTAAAAAAAGGATCGAGAGAATCTTAATTCGAACAGTTAAGATTTACTAATTAGAAATAACCTTTTTTAGCTCTTATGATGAAAAATATCTTTGCAAATCTGACCCATTGTACACTCAATTTGCAAATTAATTTCCCACAAATTTAATGACCTCCCAATTGCTAAAAGATAGCTTCTGTGTAGCAGAAAATTACTAAATTGCCTTCCCTTTTTCTCATATACGAACTGAACCAATACCCTTTGAAATTTGTTGTCCAAGGTCCTAATCCACTTGTGTTTGTTTCTTACACTCTGTGCTTCTGAAAATAAATTTCGGGTTAGGCACAAAATTGTTAGTGTTTAACAAATGGCATTATCTGGAACCATCTCAAACAATTGACCTTCCTGGTATCTAACATAAAGATGTACCAGTTATCTTTTACAGCTAAGATAAAACTATTGAGTAAAGTTGCAAAAGAACCATATTGAATTGGTGACGTTTAGATTTGGCATTTTGTTAAAGGAACTGTGACCTTGTTAAAAAAACGAGACTAAAGAAATTATCACTATTGACAGGAAGGTGGGTCCTACGAGCAGCGTGTTCTTGTGGAGTACCTAAAAGGCATCCAGTCGAGAACAGAAGAAATTGTGCAAGCACTTCAAGGCGGACCCACACAATGATGTTTTGGTTCTCTAGCGTTGTTTCTTTTTGTACGCCATTCTCTGAGGCCAATGTTACGAGTAGAGGAAAGAAGAAATTGATGTCATTGATTGACTCACATTTTACAATTGTATATGGTTCAAATTTGCCCATGTCACAAGGATGGTCGGCAATTTTCACCTTTTTTGGTTGAAAATATCAATTTTTATCATTTTTGGTGGGGAAGTTATCTCTGCATGTTGGATTGTTGGCCCAAAATAGAATTCTCAGGGAACTAGTCATGTGTATATTGTAGATACAACAGTAAGTTCTCTATTGCAAAGTTAACTAGCAACATGTATTGACTACGCTAGAAAACTGAAGATCTAAACAATAAAAAAAGAGAGGATAAAACGTGTCAAAATATCCGAAGGCCGACAATTCAAGCCCAAGAGATCCGTACTTCTTTGATGACACCACGTGTCAAATTTTTATTGGACGAAACCATCCAACGCCTTGTTGCCAATTGCGTATCCGACTCTGCTGCTCTTCTCAGAGAAAAACAAGGTGCTGCTTTTCCGATCTTAACGATTAAATGTTTTTAATTTGCGTATCTCGATAAAAAGAAACTTTTACATGCACAGATCTCAACGAGAATGGTTGGGATCATAACGACCCTGCTTTTCTCTGAGAAAAGCAGCAGAGTCCGATTCTCCAATTGCGACCTTCTTTCTAGTTTCTATATCAGCACGCTATTCAACCTTTTAGATTTCCCCAAAAATCCAAAAAAAAAAAATTAACGACATATGTTACTTATCGCCATCCGTACATTGGCTCCGATCAAAATCCCAAGCCTCGCCTTCTCTCTCCGCCTAAACCACCAGCTCTCGGCCCTTTCTCCCATGGCATCGCTCAACAAAGAAGGAAGCATCGAGATCAAGAACTCAGACAAGGAAACCAAACCTGAGGTATCGAAGAAAACGTTGGAGCCGCCGGAAAAGCCACTTCCCGGCGACTGTTGCGGTAGCGGGTGCGTGAGGTGCGTGTGGGATATCTATTACGATGAGCTCGAGGAGTATAACAAGAGCTTGGCTTCGTTGAATTCTGATCCCGATTCCAAGACCAGCAATGCTTGATGCAAACATGCAATTACATTTTTTTTTCCTTTGGTGGAGAATGGAGATAGAATTGTAAAATGGGATTCCAATATGGGAATATTGGAGATTTTTATTGGATGGGATGTGGGCTGATTATTGATGGAAATTGGTTTTTTTATTGAAGGTCTGAAACATTGTCATTTGTCAATTGAAAAAAGAAATTGAGTTATTATCAGTCAGTACTGGAAGTGTTCCAAATTTTCATCGAATCATCTCAATTAACAATTAGAGAGCATAAAAATTATCTGTTGGATAAACCGTGATAATACAAGAAGACAGAGAGCTTAAATTACAACCTCATTTATATCAGCATTTAGTCAACTGGTAAACATACATTTGGGGCTTTGATCAAACTTTCCCTTGCCCTTTCATTTCACTAAAAGCAGTGTTTGTATAAAGACTTGCTACAATTAACTCTAGTTTCTTTTTGAAAAAAAAAGCTAAACTAAAGAAAGAAAGTACTCATGCATCAACATAGAAATCATCCACCACTATTCTAACTGCCAAAGGAATCTTCACAAAATGAATTCCATCCTCCCAAATCAAATTACCAAAAAAATACCTCCCTTGCAATTTCAACTTGGGCCGAAAAACTACCTTAAACTTCAACTTCGTTACACTCGAATTAAAAATTAAGACCTCTGGTTCTACTGATACTTCAACTCCCGGAGGTGCTTCTATGAGTGATTTGTAGATTGATGTAGGTGGACCAACATTTGTAACTGTTCTTGCAACTGTTATACGATCTCTTAGCTTTGAAATCAATATCGACGGCATGTTAAGATTGTGGGGGCTATTATGAAAATTTTGACAATTAACTTGATGACGTGCCATTAAGCTTACTGCCGAGTTGTTATATCCCATTAAGCACAGGAAATCTATGTAATCAGGTAGACCCGAATCAAATATCAGACCCGGATCGACAGCTTTGTTTGGGTCGACATGGCCCCCACCATAGTCAAACGGGTTGGCTAGTTTATATGGAGCTCCTTCAGCGACAATGTCAAATCCATAATCATCTTTTGTATAAGCTGTGATTTAAATTAATAAATCACAAAGTCAAATTCACACAAAAAATATTTAAAATTTTGTTTTTAATGTATCTGCACATCGTACCTGTGGTGACCAGTGCGGATTTTAAAGCAGCAGGACTCCAAGTAGGATGTACTGATTTAAGAATTGCCATAATAGCCGATACATGAGGGCATGCCATTGACGTGCCCGACTCAATATTAAAATGGACGGGTCCAGTAGAAGTTGATAGTGGTAGGGCTGGAGACCATGATGCCAGGATATTTACACCAGGAGCAACAACATCAGGCTGCAGTTGATTCGCAAACATCAAATGTTTATTTATTTTTTACTTTATATAGCAAAATGTTGAAAGTATATTGCAGAAATAGCTGATATAATTTATGCTATCTAGTTGTAATTATTTTAACCTTCAAGACAAATGGAGACAAAGAACTGGGGCCTCGAGAGGAGAAATATGCAACTTCAGGGGCCATTAGTTTACCAACAATAGTTCTAATTGATGTAAATTTGACCACTGGATTTCTGAAAGATGTAAAACCGAGGTGAATAACTCGAATAAAATGTTATACAGTAATATTTTTTAATCAATGGATTTCTTAGGTCGTTCAGATAATCATACTTTGTAGTGCCAATGTAAGATAACATAGAAGTTGCAGCCTCAAAGTCAACTTGCACACATGGTATGTCAAATGAAAATGCGGTATCTTTTGTCAGAGATTGGGCGAATATTACACCAACACCATGAGAGCTTTTGACAGTATCAGCAGCAACCGAGGCCATCCTTTGAGTTCTTGTTTGAAAACAGAGCACCACATTTCCTCTTACTAATGTGGAATTTAGAGAATCTGTATTGCAACTTCTGTGGAAATATCAGTTTAAATAAATAGAAGAGTAAATTGCAAGCATGTCCTTAACGGCCAGAAAGCAAATTGCATGTAAACTTTGAAGATCTGTAGATGATTTTTAAAAGGAGAAAACAAAGATGCAATTCAAATAACTATAGAAGTGTAATTACCTTGCATCAGATTCTGACACCTCAGAGGCTGCAACATCTTCGGCATAAACAATCTTGAAAAGTTTATCGTGATACTTTCCAGTAAACAAAGACTCTCCCTGAATTTTTATAAATCAAATAAGTAAATGTGTGACCTCAAAGTTTAATTTTTTTTCAGCCTTTTAAGTTTTAATATATATACTAACCACAAAAGAAAGGTTATTTCCAAGAACAACTCGTGAGAGAAATGTCCTATCAATTGAACTCGCTCCAACTGTTACAACCCAAGGCGCACCATTTATAACCGTCTCTGGAAAAGGCCCTGAATTTCCTCCCGAGCAAACCACTACAATTCCTTTTGCTGCTGCATGGAATGATCCGACAGCCAAGGCATCATCCACGTAGTCTGGGAGCGGCGGGGATTGACCTAGAGAAACTGAGATTACATCCACGCCATCATGGATCGCGTCGTCGAAGGCTGCCAAAATATCTGCTGAGCTGCAGTCGCCAGTTGACCAACACACCTTGGGGCAGTAAGAGATACAATTAGGGGTAGAGTTAGGTTTTAAGTTGTTTTCATTTCATTTAACTTTACAATGTCAATCACCTTGTAGACTGCTAGGTGGGCCCCGGAGGCACCGCCTCTAGCAATGCCAGAAGCAAGGTTGAGAAAACTGGCACTGTTGACTGGAGATCCGGCTGCTGTGGATGATGTGTGGGTCCCATGACCGGCCACATCCCGAGAAGAGAGAAACTCCATAGTGGTGGTTTTGTTTAATTTGCCGTTTTCGGCCTCATAGCCTTTTATGTACCACTTTGCCCCAATGATTTTCCTGCGAACCTAAGATATACTTTTTACTCACTACCTTATGATATCTTTTTTGTGAACAGATGCTGTAAATTTGAACTAGGGCCCTGAGGACATTGATAGGTAGTGATAATTCAGGAAATTTTAGCTTAACTGTTCTCTCTCTAGATGAAAAAAGAAAATTCAAAACACGACCGAAAATATAAAAATCATCAAATCATATAGTATTTGATGAACAATGGTCAATAGTTATTCATGGTAGAAACAACAAAGAAAGAAAGTAACCTATTGCAATTTGACAGGGTGAAATTTTCTCCTTCAACACATTTTCCTTTCCATCTAGATGGAATTTCTCCCATACCATCATCTCTAAAGCTCTCCGATTCAGGCCAAATACCTTTGATTGAACAAAGAAAAAGTAATGGCCAAAAAATCATAAAATCCCCAAATTAATTAATTTAGTCCTCATCAGAATTTGAAAAACTATGTAAAGCGATTACCGGTATCTAAAATGCCGATAATTGAGTTTTGACCAGGGTTGTTAATTGAAAGAGGCCCATCTGAAATTGTGGGACTCAAATGCATGAAATCCCAGCTCCTGGTGGTATGCAAATTAAGGTTCCGGTTCGGTAACACTCTTACAACTCCAGGAATATCTGTGTTACAAACTATAAAACCTAAGTACAAATTTATTTCAGAAAAAGAAAGTATATTTTGCAAAATTGCTAGTATTTCTACCAGCCAGAAGGGCAGCCTGAGATGGAGAGAGCACAGCTGCAAAGCCTGAGAAACTGTGTTTGTAGCTGTAAATAATTGATCCTTTTGCCTCTTTTGAACTACAAAAGGAGATGAATCATGATTAATTTTCAAAACTTGTCAGCTGGTACCAGTAAAATATCAACCTATTTCAATATTTTTGGCTCAATTAACCGCTGTCACAGAATGATACTTCCATTAGACAAAAAAGCCTAATAAATGAATTAATTAAGGAAAAAAAAACTGAAATGAGATCTAATTCTTCTAGATGGTCCACTACCTGTGTCTATAGTAATGCTAATAAACCTGACTGTTACCAGTGTATGAGAAGGAGACAGAGACAGAGACAGAGAATGTGTGGTGTGTGTGTGTTTTGGAGGGGGGGGATGAGAGAGATGAGAGAGAGAGAGACCTCCCAAGTACAGAGGCAAGGATACCGTGGTGTGTTTCTTGCACAAGATCTGGTTCAATATCTGGCTCCTTCACTCCCATATACACTATGTATACCTAAGAAAACAAATAAACAAACCCAATTCTTTTTACAATTTATAGAACCCAAATCTTTTTCCAGGCATTAAAACGGAATGCTAAAAGGAAAGGATCGATACATGAAATATAGCTCACATTGGATCCATGCGTACTCCCAAATATAAGTACCAAGTGTACCAGAAGAAGAAGGTACCCAGCCATTGCTAGAGAGAAAGAGAAGAGATCTGGAGCTTCAATTTGGATAGAGATGCGTATGATTAAGTAGTTCAGAGCTCAACCCGCAGTTGTACACTTGTACTATCTATTGTTGGTTAGTGGGACCATAAAGCAGGAGTGTGACAGTGTGTTGCTCTTTGTTCAAAGGACAAAATGCGATCATACTCGTTTTACTATTCTCGGTACTACCAAAAAGTAAACCAAATTTTATTTGTTGTTCCATATAATGCTTACCCACTTTATCTCAAAAAGTAAAAAAAATTTCTTGAGCTAAATAAAAGGGTTTTGACCTTTTGAGATGGTGGGACTAGCCGACTAGAAGTTGACTTGGGAGTGGAGAGGAGGAGACTTGAGTTGGAGATAGGTGGAGACTTTGGTAAATGGCGCTTCCATCTTTTCTTACTTAATAAATTTTTCTAATCAACATTTGGAAATTGGAAGTGCGCAATCAGAGGAAGAAACTATTGAATGTGGATTGTCCAACATATAGATCAACGCGCCATCAACTTTTTGAGGCGCAAAAAAATGAAATTTTATATTAGGTCATCTTGGGATTGTTGGGAATTCATGGAAATTCGTGGAAAATTTGAAGATTGGATTTAGTTAAATATGTTCTGTGCATTTTATTACATGGAAAAGAAGTAATTGAAGGAACATCAACCGAATGATAAACTCAGCAAGTTCTTGGGATTTTTAATCTGAAAATTTTCCTATTCGAAGTTTGTTTTTCTGAATCAATATAACAGTATTACCTGACTGTGTCCATGGGGTGGGGGGACACTTTAAAAAATGGTTGCCGCATAACTATATTTGGAAATTTAACGTTTGGTTGAGGAAGGATGCCACTTGATGATACATGCGTTGACACTTAATGACATATACATATAGTTTAGTCAACAAAATCTATCTGACATGGATAATTATGAGTTAACACTTATCAGAATTAGGACTGTGCAAGTTATAATATATATAAAAAAAAAAAAATATGTTCGGATCGCCAAGAATCTAAAATTGGTTCTTTTTTTGCTCTGATAGTTTGCATTAATATTTCATATTTAGTTGTGACTTGTGACTGCAAATTTCGCTTCAAACAAGAAATACACCTGTAATGCACGTGCACACCTCATGTATATATAAGCACGTATAATACAGAGGTTAAATCGAAGCAAAAGGTGAGTACATATCTTAATCTGAACCTGAACATATACTGGATGAAGATATAGCAACAATACAATCACAAAATATGCCGAACAAAATAAGATTTATCAATTATTGCCAGCATATATGAGTTAGCCATGAACATAGCTAAGCCATGATTACTAGACAGTATAATATACAGAGAAAAAAAAAAAATAAGATCAACACTATTAATAAGCTGCACAGAGAAGCTCAGCTATTCATAGAACTGATTTGAAGTACATCTATGATCTATCTCTATAGAAATTACAAAAATCAAGCATATCAAATGGAGCCTCCAGTTGGATGTATTATTTCAAAATAGAGCAGAACTATTTACTTGGGCCGTTTACGATATGGATACAGTATGTCATCTACGCTCTCTTTTACATAGCTACCTACCTTGCTCATGTTATTGGCTACACCTGACGCCACTAATCCAGAGCATTTCTGAAACCTGTATTCAATGAAACAATAATAGAATCATTTCTCTAGTTCTCAAGATCCTTGCTGATTATCGAATAAAGAATAGTAACGAGAAATGGAAAATGATACATTAATTAAGACATGGCATAACATACAAGGAAATTTTTTAATACAACATCAAAAAGGTTGTTTTTGAAAACATATCCAGCTTATAGAATAATAGGTGACTTTAAACAGCCAAAATGAAGCACAAACTAAATGTTACCAAACTATACCCTATATGCTTCTTGATAATCTACATCAGTTCTGGTCCAGAATACCTTTTTAATGTACTATCCAACACAGTACATTTTTCCAATCTCAATTCTGATTGGAGCTTTGGCTTTTCTTTTTCTTTCTTTAATTCCAAAAGAATACCGTCTATAGATATTTTACAGAGAGAAGAAAAAATTTCTACACTATTTAAGAATCTCAGAAAAGGTCCTACTTCTTTAATTATTGGCAAAAGTTCCTATAGCGGAGGAAGACTGCTCTATAAACTTCCACAACAATTTGAGAATTGTTATTATTATGCAATTTGCCCTTCTTGTACATGACAAATGCATAGTAAAATTGAAAATGAAGAAAAAAAGGACAAATAACAGTACCTCTCAAGGAACTCCATAGGAGAATTGAAACGTTTCTTCCTCTGTGGTTGAGGCTGTGGTTCATTTGCTATAGAGAAAACAAAATAGCAAAATCAATCAATTAGGTCAGATTAAGTGTACCAAGAAAAAAAAAAAACAGAAATAATATACAATGAAAACTTTCATACCTTCTCTATTAGCATGAGCTGCAGGATTCATTCTTTTATCTGCTAGGATCTGAAAGACAAGTTTTTTTGATAGATTAAAAAAACTGAAATTAAATGCAAAAGGAAACACTAAGAAAATGATTTAGTACTCATGGGAAATAAATAGTGGTTCGATCAAACAGAGATGTCCCACTGGAAAAATACTATCCTAGAAACCTGTAAGATGCTAAATGCTAAATAAATATCTAAAAGAAAAGGTACCTCAATTCCAACACAAAAGGGAAGGTCTACTTGTTCCTCTGACTGCTCTTTGCTCCTGTTTTTGTTATCGAAGTACATGGAATAACCAACACAAAAGTACTTAAAGTCTGTTAGTTGGTTTCCTTTAATTCTAGCTTCAGCTTCAGTTTGTTTTACGAGTTTGCTATTCACTGTGCAACCAACCACAAGAAAACAAGAACGCATGTTAGTAACTCAATTGAAACTAGAAAGACCAGTAAAATCTTTAAATTGATGGCCCAAAGATCCAAGGTTTTCCAAAATAATGGGACTAAGTTTTGCGATTGACAAATTGATCCATAAACTACTCATCCTGAGCAATCATGCACTCCGACTATCATCCAAGCGCAACACATATACACTAAGAAATCAATATTGGTATAATAATATAATACAAGAAAGGAAAAAAAAAAATCTGAGAGAGATAGCCCACGATGCTCGAACAATCCCCAAATTTCAATCCCGATAACAAAAAAAAAAAAACTTAGAATGAATCGAGAAAATAACCTTGTGGAAGCGACTTAGGGAAGCCCCAGCACAGGGGATTTTTTTCGCGAGATTTGCGGAGCGAAGAGTAGTAGAGAGTCCCTTTACACGACTTTCCCTTGTTTACCGGACGATCGTCCCCGGTACCGTTGGATCCTAGATTCGTCTCGCCACCGCCTTCCGGTGGTTGCTCCATCTCTCTCCCTTTCTCGGACGTTTTCTATTCTTTCTTTCTCAAATTCTCCATGAACCACGATCCAACCTAGTCCGGGCTTTCGAGGATGGACCCAAAGATAGTTAATTGAATAAACATGGAGCACACGTTGCAACTTGCAACAACTTCGCCAGTTGCTCGCAAGTAGCGTGTTAAATGGGAACTCGGATACTCCCGGTAGGGGTGGCAATTGGATTCAGGATTTCGGCCGGGATAGACATCAGACCTACCGGCAATTGGATTCAGGATTTCGGCCGGGATAGACATCAACTACTGATAATAGTTACCAGTCGTGACTCATATGATCTGTGCTGTGATCATTTGCATGGCGTGATTATCTTTCAAAAATTTGGCATGACACCTCATACGAAAGATTTAATCGCGGCACCGACGTGAGTTACGTATAATTGGAACTGTTAAATCTTGAATAAACTAATATAAATTATGAAAAAAAATGTTAAATATAATCAAGCATGACAAGCCGGTCACGTGCGGTCAAAACATGACTAATGTTCTGTGATAATCCTTCCAAATTTGATCACGGCACACCATGACACGTAAAAATCTAACTTGGTCACGGCATGACAAGTGATTCAAGTATAGGCACAAATTTAATTTACCACTAGATCTAATAAAAGTTTCAAATCCAGAGGTAGGCATGTGCCTACCCGGAGCCTCTCTAGATCTACCATTGGTGGTAACTAGTTGGCTCGTCACGAGCGAGCTGACTTTAGGAGGTTGAGCTGAAATTAAAGCATAAAATTGTCATGAACTGGATTGAATTAACTTGTGAGCTGGTGAGCGGCTTACTGGTTTTGGCTGAATCTTGTTTTAAGAAGAAAATAAATTTAACTAACTTTTTGGATCGAGCTGGAATGTGTTGTTTTTATAAATTTTACAAATTTACAAGTAAGTTTTAAAAAAATATATTAAGTTTCAATATATAATATAAAATGCACACAAATTTATACAAATTCACAATTTGATGTCTAGTCGAGCTAGCTTGCGAACTGACGAGCGAGCTAGGCCCCAGGTTGAACTCGTTAATTCTAGATTGAGCTAGGGGTGAGCAAGCTACTAGAGAGCGAGTCACGAGCTTTTTTGCTAGTTGTACTCCCCGGTACCGTAAAGGGGAATATTTTAGAATTAGTGGATCTAGATCGTTTTTTTTAACTTTGCATGAATCTCAAAGCACAATTAATACTGGCCCTTCGCCATCCACGAATAGACACCATTTTTGATACATACTTGAGAGTAGGACGGGCCAAAAAGATCGTGGCTCTATCAAGCTTGATTCGAAAACAAGCGAGCCACGAGCCACTTTTTTAGCTCGAACCTTAATATTAGCTCACTCATTGCTCGCTCATTTTGAAAATGAGCGGGCCATGAGCTATGTCTAGCTTGACTTGTTGCTATCTGGATGGCAAAAAAGCACATGGTTCGCTCTTTTTTGGCTTGGTCCGAAAACGAGCGAGCCACGAACCAATTTTGTAGGTCGAGCTTTAACGTTAGCTTGCTCGTTTTGAAACTAATTCAACTAAGTGTTGCTTCAGTTTTATATTTAATTTGGTTTAATTGTTCTTATTTTGATTTGATATATAGAGTAGACCTAGAGTGTTCCTAAGTTAACTGAGCTTCTTTGTGAATTAAACTCTAAAATCTATCGGATTATTTTTTTATGAAGAATTTGAACTGTTGAAACTCGCATATCGTAATGCGTCTCATGTGAAAAATTTAAAATTTAAAATTAATTTTGTTTAGAGTCAAGTAGTAAAAAAAAACTGAATTCGAATTAGTTTAAAATAAAACTGAATGCGAATTAATTTTGCGGGCTTAAAACTAATATAATTTATTTGTGAATAGAGTTTGAGATAATTTCTGAAGAGAAATGCATAAGGTAGCTCTAAATTTTTTCTTCTTCTTATAATTGTTGTAAAACCAAAGAATAATTTGTAACTTGACCTTAGTCTTGTCCTCTAAATATTTTAGTTGAACAATCTAGGTCTACATTGTTTACGAGCTTCTCTAAAATAATTCAAATATAAATATTTTCATACGCATTTTTAACGACCTAATGTTTAATCTTCTAAACTCTATTAGATATTCTTCACCATCTTAACAAATAGAAAATTAAATATGTTTCTTTCAACGTAGGCAAACTTCATTTACTGGGCTTATGATACAGACATCGGCCCCATTTTCCTCTTTATCTAATCAAATATTAGCATGCGATTGTAGTCCTTCCTATTGAACATAGATTTGTTGGATCAACTCAAATCAAATTTGATAGTAAGCCAGTTCCCAATCAATCGGTTCAGATTGGACCAAATGTAACTACAAAGCATGAATAATGTACTAAAGAAAAACAAAATATCACATCAGATAGTTGAGCGTTTCTTTCTTCATCACTCTACGTATGTACCTCCACAAATTTACTGATGAGGATTTAACATTCAAGGTACCTACTCAACCTAAAAGAAAGACGATAATCAGGAGAAAAAAATAACAAGTAAACAGTTCATGACAACTCAACTGCAAGGAGCCCACAAGGTGTCAAAACACCGCTCTCCAGCATTTGCATTTGCCACGTATGTACATAACATCATGTCAAAACTAACAAACTAACTATTCCACCAAAATATTATTTAGAAATTACAGCTATTCAGACTACCGCCTCTCCTCTGGTGGGTGATAGTAGTTACAACCAGAACCCTTCTTGCAATGCCCATTCTCATAAAACTTACAGACCCCTGGACGCAGGCCCCCCTGCTGCCAGGCATCAACACCAGTATTATCACCACCAACCGGAGCTACATTAGCATTCCCATTCCCTTGCACAGGTCCTGCACCGAGAATCTGGTTTTGGGTTGCATTAGGACCCTGTGCTGGTCCCACTCCCCAGTTGCTCACATTTGGTGTCTGCACTCCCCATGCAGGAAACTGATTTACTGGATTTGCACTGCCGGGCATTAGCGTACCCCAAGAGGCCGCTGTAGCTGGTTGCATAGCCTGTGGGCCCCATGCAAAGTTCATGTTTGGATTTCCTGGATTTGGCATGGCCATTCCCATGTTGAAATTAGGTGCACTCCACCCCATGTTCATGCTCATGTTCATGCCAGTGGGACCTACCATGTTGCCCCAGCTAGTGTTGGCACTTCCCTGGACTGGAATTTGTGGATTCCAGGCCATTGCCCCATTGGTGCCCATGGCAGCCATCTGCTGTGCCACGGCCGCTGCAGCTGTAGTCCAATCAGCATTGTTAGTCATCTGTTGTGCAGGACCCACAGATGCTGGTACTGCATTGGAAGTGCTGTTTGGATCTGACAAGACGCTGATGCTTGGATCTGACTTCTGTTGAATGTTACTCTGGTTCAGTGAGTGCTCGGATGGTGGATAGGAAACCTGGCTTGCATCACCTGGTAATCGACTTGTGCCTAAAACAATGGTAATAAATGAGATCCTATTAATCAGAATTTTGGATCTATGCACCATATATTATTGGCTTTAACAGTTAGAATGATTCAAGACTGCAGTGGCCACTAAAGGTTATGTAACACAATGGAAAGGTACTGTGTGATAAACTTTAGAGAGCTTGTACCTTCAGCAGAAAAACTCGCACTTCTATCAAGAACATGGCCACTTTCAGCCTTGACAAATGCAGGCGAAACTGATGCTGAATTCACAGCCCCGTAATTCACAACTAAATTGGTTTTCAACTCATTCCCACCTGCAGCCTTCTCACTTTTTGGTGGATTCTCATCACCAACACCCCTACGTTGACCTATTGTATAAGGAGAGGCAGTATTCCTCTCTTCCTTTTGAAACCTCCCGTTCAATGCATCTGTCAAAAGTATGGAGTCCTCTTGCTTCTCATTCAACCGCCACACCTTGAGGGTAGATGGGAAGTAACCACTTGAGTTCCATTTTCTCAGCTGGACCAGCGAAAAAGGGCCCTGAGTCTTTCCTGCAGGGTCCAGGTACTGCCATATCTTTTCTGACTCATCAACTGTCAACGCCTTAGTTTGACTTTGGGTATGACTACTTGACAAGTGTAAATTTCTCTCTCTCTCTCTCTCCCTTTCTCTATCCCTTTGCCTCTCTCTCTCCCTCTCTCTTTCTCTTTCTCTTTCTTTCTCTCTTTCTCTTTCCCTTTCCCTTTCACTGCTCCAAGGATGGGCTGACCTGTTTGCAGTGGGAGTGGTTGGGGAGGGTAGTGAGTTGGTGAAGGCCTCATTTTGGTTTCTACGTGATCCTTTCCAGCTATCACCAGAGAAGCCACCCCTCCAGTTGTCACCTGAGAAGCCGCTGCTTCCTCTGTGTGGTGAGACTGCCTCACTGCCCCTTCTGCCAAATGAATCTCCTCCTCCGTGTGGTGAAACTACCTCACTGCCCCTTCTGCCAAATGAATCTCGCCGGGTAAATTGATCTGCAATATTGAGCATGGAAGAGAGATATCAGTTGAATAATGATACAATAACACAATATGTATCTGCTACCATTTTAGGAGAATATTTCAATTAAAGTTTGACCTTTTTTGACAATCTCAGGTTCGATCTCCTCAGCAGATTCATAATCAGGATCCATGGTGGGGTCAGCATGAATTTCAGGCAGTTCTCTCAGCCTACGCAATCTTTCTTCCGGTGTGTTCAAAAGCTGCAGCTTCTCAACACATTCTCGCAGCGTGGAAGATAACCAAAGTCAAGGAATTAACAAACTCAAATTTAAACATAAATACTAAAATTATGCTGGTCAAGGTTGTGTCAGTATTATCTCTTACCGTTCAAAGTTTTTTTTCCTTCCTTTGTGTCTGTGTGGGTGGGTTTTTTTTTTTTTTTTTTTTTTTGGGGGGGGGGGTGATAAAAATATTTATGGCTCTATTGTATGGGGTTGGTGGTGTTTTAAATTTTTAATCCTCGGGTGGGATATACCGAAAAAGCAAGAACTGCATAACCATGCTTTGGCATCAAAATGCTTTTAAGATAATGATATCCTAACACTTGAAGAAGATGGGTAAAAGAAAGCAAACAGCATATGGATTGAAATAGCTAATTAATAAAAAAGATAATAAAGGCAAAACCAAGGAAATATGTGTCAATTAACAAATAACATTTTAGTCTTTAAAAGGATATTCTTTTCTACGTCCTGTTTCACTAGCACGGTCCCGAAGATGGCTGAGTCTCATTTTCTCGCTTTCAATCCACTGCACAATACTCAAGCATAATTAATCAAAACTCAATTCAGTGTAGCAACAGAAAAAAAAAAAAAAAAACATGACAAAAAGCTCTCATGTTACACACTTAAATTAGAATATATAAAATATTAACCACGGGACCTAAGCAAAAGTTCATTGTAGCTTAATGCAGTGTCCACTATCTGGTAAGCTAACCTAACCCAAAACAGTGGGTTCAAATTTTGGTTAGGTAATGGATAGAGATTTGAATCATCAATTCATAATAGCCTTTTAATAAAATTCCACTTATTCGACCAGTAGAATAAAACATTCATACCATCTTGCTATCCCTATCAACTCTTCCAAGCGAAACGCCAAAAAAAAAAAAAAAAAATCTGGTAAATCCTCTTAATCTTGCTCTTCATCAGTTTATCTCAACATTTTAGCTTAGCCAATTAATGATCTTTCGTTAAATTTTAATAGAACTCCCGCCACATCTTTTATTTTTAAGTACTCAGTTGTTATATCACCTTCAAGTATGTGTTATCTTCACTTTGAGGGCGGAACCTTCCAGGTGCCTTAAATTATTCTAGTTTTCCTTTCTTTTTTTGAAATATAAATTATTCTAGCTTTCTTAATATACATATTTCCGTCCAATTTTAACTGGTTGTATAATATTGTACGATCACAAGTAAAAACCTGAGATTTTCTTCGACCTGTGCATATATGAATAATATATGAGTAATTACTTCTTACTAACTATTCTTGAGCCCCCTTGATTAGAGAAGGCCATACCTTAGTGACTTAAAAAAAACGAACAAATGATTTACATATAAGATACAGAAAAATACATGATGGTATAGGGGTCGAAGCCATGTTGTGGCAAGGGGGGGGGCATCCCTACCCTAGGGCCCAAAATAAATATGCTTGTAAAAGTATAGCTGTAACCAAAATTATTTGCACAAGTATGTCTTATTTCCAAAATAATTGCAAAATTATGCCCCATCCTGGATTTTTGCCTCACCCTACCATTTATGCTGGCTCACATAATAGCTTGAGCCTCATCTAGTTCACAAAATACTAAAGTTTATCCCAAAGAATACATTAACCTAAGTTTTTTACTCGAAAAATTATACATTTATTCACTATATATCAGTGTTGTAAAAAACGCTGTTAACGGCCGTTTAAACGGAAACGGTTGCCAAACCGTTACGCACATTGTTACGGATCCATATTTGCGGTTTCGAACGTTTAATCGGCCGTTTATTCCCGTTTTTCCCCGTTTATTCCAGTGAAAAATTATTTTTCACATTGTTTTTTTTTCCATGATAGTGTGTGATAATAAGGTTTATAAATTATGTATTGTAATTTTATTTGTGCTTGGATATACATCCAATATTTTTTATATATGTTTTTTTTTTCTTCTTACTTACTTTGAAATTGATTAATTCTTCCATTATTTATATACCATATATTTTTGTTTACTTACTGATGTAATTTTTTCAATTAGTACGACATGTTTATTTATGAAATTAAGTTATTATCATAAATTAAATTTAGTGATTTTATGTCAGAATGTTTTCTTTCTATCAAATAATATGTTATTAGTATTTGAAAAAACTTAATTCTCAAATTTATTTTTCATTAAATAAATATGTTACTTGCACATGCAAAATGCTTATGTGTTAAGAAGAAATAAGCATAGTGTCATGTTATAATAATAAAACTAACTTAAATTAAGTTTATTTGATAAGTTTAATGAGTTAAATAAATTATGATATATATACATAAATTTAATAAAAACGTTAAATTGTCCGCATAATTCCGATTAATCGGCCGCATGCCGATTAATCACTTGGCGGCACCCCATCCGTCCGACGACCGCATACCGTTATTTACAACACTGCTATATATCCTGTTTACTATTTTAAAATTTGCCATCATTCTTTATTTTTTTTTTCAAATATTTATAAGAAATCACTGCAATCCCTGTGCAAGACAAGATAAAATGCTAGTTTAACTTCAAGCAATTATGCCATGTAGTTAGGTTCACCTATGGAAAAACACTTTAGTAGAGATTTACTTACATCATTCACTTTTACGGTCTGCAGCACTCTGGCCTTATCTTGAATTTCTCCCTGAAAAAGGCAATTAAAGAAGGATCAGTCATGATCTGAAACTTGTAGCAATCTCAAAGATTTTACTATAAATGAGTCAAAGTTCATTCTATTTTTCTTACCACTGTTAAGCGTGGTATGAAATTATATTTAATGCTCTGTCTCAGGCGCTTGCATTCCTCCTACAAAACCAAATCAAATTACATGCTAGAGCAATTTATTAAAAAAAATCATCAGAATAAAATACTTCATATAGAAAACAACTAGAGTTACCTCAGTAAATTCCTGATTGGAGATGATATCAATAGTAATAAACTCCTGCTTGTCCAAATTTAAGATCTCCAAGGTTATATCTGTCATCTTTTTACCCATCTTATACTTCTCTGCCGCTCTACCAGTTCCTGAAATTCAAATAACTCAGTGACAATGCATATTCAATACAAACGGTATAAGGGGTTACCACAGGTTATAGCCAATATTAAACAATATTTTTTCAAATGATATTAAACATCTCTCTTTGCATACAATAACCAATATTTTTTCAAAATTCCAATGCTACTTAACATCTCCTTTTTTTAATGCCCAAATTAACCTAGAATTAAGAGAACAAATTAAATAAAGAGCACTGAGTTTGCAAAAATTATTATGAAGGAATTGTCCAGTAAATAGCAAAACGTTCAGGAAAAATAAGTCTCTGATGTATTGCTTTTAATAATAATTCACTTCTAAAATGACCAAAGCAATTTAGATATATTATATATATGAGGAATGTTGGGTGTTTCCTACAATACTGCAAACTTAATGGGCATATTTTGCAAGAAATATGAGGATCTAATAAGCAGAACTTCTTTGAGGAAAAATATCCATACCAACAACTTGCACAAGACGATATATATCCTGGCGCTGCTGACCTGAGCTCGAGATTCTAATCCTGACAAAGGACCCCACTACCTTTTCCTCAAAGTCGTCAGGTTCACTGTCAACAATCTCCTCCATCAAATTACGCCTTAGATAAATCAGCCCTATATTGTGCATATCTATTGCTGCATAGTCATCCAAGTTACCCTGCATGGCCCTGGTCCCCTTGCCTCTTCCCTTCCTTCTCTTTTCCGAACCTGTACCCAAAGCAGATCCTTCACTGTTTTCAGGTTCTGGGTCAGGTTCTGGGTCAACCACTCCACCCCCTTGGTTATCATCCATCACAGTAGGGGGCACTTCGAAAAAGTGGGATTCTAAAAGCTTCAGCATTTCAAAGTGGCCAACACGTGGTTTGCCAAATAGATTCTCCAGCATGCGGTCACAGATTATCTGGCTCTTTCTCCGTGGGTCCCGAAGGTTTTTCCTCTTGATGTACTCTAACAGGAGGGCTTGTACATCAAATTGTGAAATTACTGATCTGTCCCCATCACGCATGTGTGCAACAAAGTCAAGTAATTCTTCAGAGGCCCAGTTGGTGCCGCTAGACTTGTTGTTACTAGTGCGAGTGCGCTTCTCCGAGCACTCAGCAAGCCCAATTTTGTCTTTTCGCATTTTCTTCAACCTTTTATTTGTTGAAGAGGGAGAGGGGGTAGTCTTTGGTTGTTTCAGTCTCTTTCTAGATTTTCTCTTGGACAAGGTTTCTTCTGCTTCAGTACGACGGGCAGAGGAGTTGTCGGAGCTGACATGCTCATCAGAGGTTTCCTTTTCTTTAGCAGCAGTGGTCACTGGGGTGTTTTGTTGAGATTTGGCAGCCAATATCTCTTCTAGTGTCAGCAACTGCTTTCCTTTTGTCTCAAGCCAATAGTCTCTAAATAGAAACTCCCAACTACTTTTGTCTTCAAAATTTATATTTTCCTGTTAAATAAAAAGGCAAAAATATCATAGAGTCAAGGGTGCCAAAACCACACAAAATAAGACATATTTTTATGGAGAATTTGTTACTCCAAACCATTGTTTGGATGCAATCACTTCCTAAAGGAAGAAATGGTGAGGATCCCAGTGATCATTTTCTCTCTAGGACAAAGCAAATTCCAAGAACAAGTCATTGTTTATTCTATAACCTCGCTGCAAAGGAATTTGACCGGAGAATATAAATTACAAAATCTCATTTGTTCACGTATCCAAATAGGTCTTTTAGTAAAACAAGAATAAGAAGCCAACAAAGCCGAGCAAAATCATCCTTTCTCATTCTGACCCAATTGCCCAGGAAAAAAACAACCCAACGTGGAACTAGAGATATTTATTAATAAAACAGTATAAAGGAACATACCGTAAGAGCATCCTGCTCTCCTCGTTCATATTTCTCAATCATTGTTACAGTGGACAGACAAGAGGGACAGAAGCCCATGTTCCCTCTGACACTCAAGAACTCTGCTCCTTTCATGCACCCCTTGCAAAGGGAATAGGTGCACGTGTAGCACATCAATCGAGCTGGCTTCTGACATTCACTGCATATGTGCCATCCTGCCATATTGTCATGCATCAGTTATAGAATGGCCAATGTCAGAGAGGGATATTCAAAAAAATTTCTGAAGTTCCAATGTCAGCCAGAAACAGACCAATAAGGTCTCCATAATGTGATTAAGCGCATATATTGCCTTGACTATACATCCTAATTTTTATAATTAATATTCAACTCAATCCAATATTGCCCTGATAACCTCAGGATCAGAAGCAAATAGCACTTACCACAATTCCATTTGCCCTTTGCACGGAAGAATGCCTCGTCTCTATTGACACATGACGGATGATACACCTTCGGACATCCCCTGCATAGCAAAAGGATAGAACAAAAGGTTAAAACAAAAACAAGGAAGAAAGCCAAATCCACAGTTCAAAATATTTGGTGAGTTATATTGCTAGCAACAAGCAAATCCTCCAAGGACACTGAAGATAGGTAGTTGCAATAATTAGTGTGAGTTCTCTTCGTGGAGGGGGCCAAATGTGCAGATGACAATTTACAAGTATATACAACTACAATTAAGCAAGGGAAAAATA
The DNA here is from genome assembly GCA_024447775.1 of Carex cristatella. NCBI lineage: Eukaryota > Viridiplantae > Streptophyta > Magnoliopsida > Poales > Cyperaceae > Carex > Carex cristatella. The sequence continues at coordinate 3,556,069 of JAJHPF010000030.1, read as the reverse complement.
AGGACATAAGAGAGCAAGCACAGAGTGAAGAAGTGTGCAGAGGTGCATAGGGAATTTCCAAAGGAACTTGGTACGAGTTGTTATGTTACTGATTTTGTAATGAAACAAAATATTGTCAAAATTTAAAATGAGGATGTCTCTACAGAAACCTAGACCAGATTTACTGCTTGACAAATTAATCCAAGTGTTAAAGTTTATTTATGCCAACAAATAGACACCCAATCTAGTCTTAACGGACTTGACAAGTTGTAGGGATATCAATTTTTTCAATTCTGTTTTGCATTCAACTGGTACAATAGTCAATGTGAGCTTCAAAGCCTCAACTGTATAGATTGTCATAGGTCTGTAACCATTGAGAATCAATTCAACAGATGCTCCTATTCAACCATATCAATTCGGTCAGAAGTAGATCAGATTTTGACTAACTTTGAGCTATTGGACAACTAAACTAAATACGAGGGTTTTCTCCTTGTACAGTAAAAGATTTTGTTCTTGTTACAAGGTCGGCACCGATAAAGAAATGTTTTGTCTTGTTACAGTAAATTACAAGAAAAAACAAGAACACGATCTACTCATCTGACCTGCGATCACACACAACAAGCTCGCCACCATCAAAACAAATAAAACATAATTCCTCCTCTCCCTTTTTTATCCTTGGTGCCCGGCCCCGCTTCTTCCTCCCCCCACCGCTTTTCTTCACTGGCAATGGTGGGGGATCATCCTCTTCTTCATCCTCCTCTCCATCATTCGTACCCATCACTTCTTCCCCATGTTTAGCCTGATCATCATCAGTGTCATCATCTAATCCACCACCATCCGCACCCGTGGAGAGCTCATTCATTGCCTTATCTACATCTCCATCATGTGTCAAATCCTCATCCATTGCCTTATCACCATCTCCATCTTGTGTCAAATCCTCATCCATTGCCTTATCACCATCTCCTCTTTGTGTCAAATCCTCATCTGTTGCTTTATCGCCATCTCCTTCCTGTGTCAAATCCTCATCCGGTGCCTCATCACCGTCTCCATCTTGTGTCAAATCCTCATCAGCTGCCTTATCACCATCTCCATCTTGTGTCAAATCCTCCATTGCCTTATCAACGCCATGATCATCATGCATCAATGCATCCATGTTACTTTCTTCATCTTGAGTTGGGTTGCTATCTTCTGGTTGCAACTTGTCTGTGACTTCAATGTTTGTTTCTGACTGAACCATCTCTGGGTCCAGATGTTGGGCCTCCTCGTCAGTCCGAGTAACATCTTCTTCTTTTCTCTCAGTTTCATCCATCAGTTCCACCTCCTGTTCTAATTCAACTTCATCTTTTGGCATTGTATCATCATTTCCAGCTACCATCACCTCCCTAACTGCTCCTGCTTCACTAATAGAACCAGTGTTGACTGCTGGACCCACCTCTTCCTTCATGGAAATCTCCATCTGATCATCATCTCCTCCTTTTTTAACTGCATGGTCAATTTGAGAGCCCTCTTCTTTCAACACTTCCTCTGTACCAGCAATTACTGCTGCGTCCAAAGCTGCTGTTTCCACAGGATGCAAACACTGGACTGACTCGACCTCAGCCGGGGCGACCTCCCCAGCCTCAGCCTCCTCTTCTTTCACAGAAAGATTCACATCTCCAGCCATAGCAACCACTTCCTCTTTCTCTTCACCTAGAGTGACATTTGCAATGGAACTCAGTTCTCCCGACAAGCTCACGGTCCCCTTATCCTCCAAATTCGTTGCTGACACCGCCACCTCGTTGGTCGAATTTGGGGATAGCGGCCCGTCAGTATCTCGATTAATGTCATCCGCTGTTTCGGTGTTCTCGCATTGAGGAACTAGGGTTCCTGGCGGAGCGCTTGGTTCGCCCTCTGGTTCTTCCATGGCGGAGTTGGAGAGAGAGAAATTAGGGTATATGATCCAAACCCTAGGTCAGTGTCCTTTGTTTTTGTTAAATCTGGCTCGATCTTGAGCGGTTAAGGCGAGACAGGGCCGAGCTCGGAATTTTATATTTTTCGGGTGGTTTCTTGTTATTATATGTTAATATTTTAAGAGGTTTTGAAGATACCCAATTGACCCAAACATCGATGGGAAAAAGATTATCTTCCCCTGATATTTAAATACATTGAGATTGAAACTGTTTCAAAATTAACAGTTTCTGTACGGGTTTTTTTTTTTTTTTACCACAGTAAAAATTTGGAATTAAATAAAAAACACTGAGTCCATATTTCTATCACATTTACCACCCCTGCGGACTGGATCTGCGTATCCAGATGGGCCGGGTACGCGAGCTGAGAGCGCGGAACCGGGTACGCGTAACCGATTTGGCTGCTATATTTTGAGTTTTTTTGCACTGTTTTCATTCTACAATCAAGAGGGCAGATGCTCAATAGAAAAAACAATAACCGTGAGTTTTTTTTTCCACTTTAGTCCCTTAGTTTTTAAGTTTAATTTTATATTTTTTTTAATTTGCTGTAAATTTATTAATTATTTTTAATTATTAGGTTTGTTCCTCATCAACCAGTTATGATTGGAATTGCTTGTTATTTTGGTGGTGAAGTTTTACAAGGGCCAAATGGTGCTTATTACAGTACTCAACCTTCAAAAATGTTCAATATCATGCCAGATTTAGATTTTAGATGTATAACTAGAGAAGTGTACCAACAAATTGGTATTGATCCGAATTATTATGAACTGGTAATTTCCTCAAGGACCAATATTGGTCAAGCCAACCAAACATGGTTCCAACGACTACCGATACAAGATGATAATAGCTGGAGGTTGTATACCCAAATGACAATGAATTTGACCACTCCTTTCAAGTTCCCAGAGTTATATGTTGTAGCTAACCCTAGACAGAACCCTAAACGTAACCCAAACCAAAACACCAGAACTATGCCACAAATCACCAAGGGTCGGGTTCGTGAGCAATCTGTAACGGGTCCTGTCCGGGCCCTAACGTTAGGGAGTGCTAGCCGGTCCTCATCTATAGGGGCTGGACCTAGTCGTTCCCAACCTGACCGAGGACGTACTCGGGTTCCATCTACTAGTTCTAGCCGGGCCGAAACTGATAGGAATCGATCTCCCACCCCAGAACCGCTTTATTATGCTGAAAAAAACAGATGAAGATCCTGAAGAGCGGGAGGCAGAGGAAAGTTGGGATGCCAGTGACGGCGGTGGGGCAACTGATTTTAGTGATGTGGATACAAATTTTCCTGTACTTGGTAGACGACAGTGGCAGGTGTCGGGTGGTGCATCAGGACACCCGTTCGAGCAATTTCATGACACATCGAGGTTTGAAGAAGCTGACTGCTCTTTTTTTGCAACTTCTGAGGTGTGTTTCATTTTTAATTAATTAAAAAAACATTTATTTATATTTGTTAATTTTTTATTTTTTTAAATAGGGTGAAAAACAACATGAATTGTCTGAGGGGATGACGTACTCCAGCAAAGAGCAAATGCAAGAAAAAATTTACCGTTGGCATATAAAGAAAAATATCGAGGTGAATCAGACACACGTGACAGAAAAAGGTTGAGGTATAAGTGCAAGAGCGACCGTTGCCAGTGGGGGATGGCTGCGAGAGCTACAGGTTTTGGTGATGACTGGGCGGTCATGACATATAAGGGACCTCACACATGCCACGCTGATGCAACAAGGTCAGATCATGCGCAGTTGATGTCCTCAATGGTCGCCAACTGCATAAAGTTATCATTACGAAAAAATGCTGATATTAGTATCAGCACCATCAGCGATCTGGTTGCTGAAAGGTACGAGGGCATCTTCCCTAAGTACAACAAATTGTGGCGTGGTAGGGAGTTAGCCATTGCTCGGTCATTTGGTAGTTGGGAGGGGTTTTACAGGCTTCTTATCCCTTTGTTGGATGCAATCAAAAGGGCAAATCCGGGAACCCAATATAAATTTGTTTCAAAACAAACTAAAAGAGATAGGTACCGGTATTTCATGAGATTAGCATGGGCTTGGGGGCCATGTATTGAAGCAGTGAGTCACCTCAAACCAGTCATCAGCATCGATGCTTGTTTCCTATCAGGTAGATACAATGGTAGATTGTTGATTGTAACCAGATATGATGCGGAGAACCAGTTAATCCCGCTAGCATTTGGGCTGGTAGAGAGTGAGCATTTTGATAATTGGGGGTGGTTTATGAAGTGGGTGAGGCAGGTTGTAATTGGTCCAAATAGATTCACGTGTGTCATATCTGACCGAGCCATGGGCATAAAAAAGGTGTTCATACAGGATGATCTGGGTTGGTCTGAGGAGAACGGGGAGTGTGTTCACAAATACTGCTCTCAACATGTATTTGAGAATTTTGGTAAACACTCCAAGGATAAAGTTGCTTCCAAATTTTTCAAAATCTTGGTGAAAAAGAAGAAACCAAGAAGAATGGTAGAAGGCCTCGATGCAATCAGAAGGAGAAATCCCGAATGGCTGAAATACTTGGATACATGTGGAAAGTACAATCCTGATGACGAGGCAAAACTGTCTAAGCCATGGAAGATGTATCAAGCTATGGATAACGGGGCTCGTTGGGAAATCATGACTAGCAACGGTTCTGAATCGCTCAACAATGTCTTCAAAACTTTCCGAAGGTTTGAAGACACATACAGAGTCGTACTTCAGGACAACAATCGCATGGAATGCACTTGCCAAAAGCCGCAACTAAGTGGAATACCATGTGTTCATTTGATGTCTGTGTGTCGTTTAAGGTACCAATCTCTGATGATAATTTCATAACCATTGCATAATAATTTGATAAGATTGACATAATTTGTGTGAAATTGTAGAAACTTCGATCCAAGTATTTTCGTACATTACTACTACAATATTGATCATTTAATCGCCACATGGAGTGGTCAATTCACGTGTATGACAATCAAAGTGATTGACCGCCGCACAAAGGCCCGATCTTAGTTCCGGAGCGGAGAATGATTAAATTGGGCAGAAGGCGACATAATTGGATCCGAATGTGGATGGATATACTAGAAGGAAGTCCAGCAAGTAACCAGCCCAACAGAGAAACCCTGGAAAAGAATGCGAGAACGAGAAGGAATGCACGGGGCAATACTCAATAAGGATTTTTGAATGTGATATTTGTATTATTTATCATGTTTGTATGTTGTATTAGTTATTAGCTGAGTGAGATTAGATAATATTATAAGGAAATAGACGTTAAAATATCATACATAACAGTCATAACACAAAATACTAAATAACAGTCACTACTCGTAAGATCAGTGGGTGGAAGGTGTGAATATGACTCGGGGCCTCTTAGTCCTCTTGCCGTGTCCCTGCTCGTCCTCCTCCACTATCTCCTCAACATGGCCCTGAAATATCTCTTGAGAGCCGCCCTCGGGTCCATATAAGGGAACCTGCTAGGACGGTGCAACCTCCTGCTGCAAGAATATAGGAGAATTTGGGTCATCTTGAGAAGCGAAATCATCGGGCTGCGTGTAGTCCCCGTACTGAGATCCCAACTCAAATGCAAAGTCCTATGCCGGATCCTCCTCCTCTATATCCCCATCACATGGACGCCGTGTACATTCCTGAAATAAAAGGATGATTACGTTTCACATTGAAGATAATACAACATAATTTTTTATATTGAACACGTACCGCCACATAACCAGCTGCCTCAAACGCCTGCTCAGCAGTCGCAATTGCATGAATATTTGACAAATCTGGTTCGGGGGTGGTCATGGCATCTGCAGAGTCGTCACTATTAATGTATTGTAGATCCTGATAGCATGGCAAATCTGACAATCTGAGGATCTTCTCCAGCTGGTCCTGATATCCGGTGACTACGACTGGCGGTGCAGCCATGCGCAACCATCTCTTCCCGTACTTCTTCCATCCTCTCGTGATTGCCATTCTTGCACTGATCAAGCATTGCTTGATGTTCATCAATACCTTGAAATAAATTGTATCAAAGTTAGTTTAGAATGCAATTTATTAACGTAAACATTTAGAAATAATAAATGAATAATTAAATCTTACAATCTGTCCAGTCGGACCGCCGCAGGGAATATAGCCGTACTCCTCAGTGTTCATGTCACGTCGTACCTCGAGCGGTTTGTCATTCATCTCTGATATCTGACCGTGCACGTACACCGTAAATGCACAGTTCTCTTGATACCAACGACGGTAATCCCGGTCGTATGCCTCGAATGCGTAGGTCTGGAGATGCTCAGGAATCATATCCTGCGGGTCCATGGCCTCAAGTCTCTCCACATGCTCGATGTGCACTTGTCGCCAATTTTTATTAAATGTTAAGTCCTTGGCCCTGTGGAGCTTGTACCACTCGTCTTTGGTAATCGCTTCGGGAACAGGAAAATGCTGAGTCATCCCGAACTGCCTCATGACCCGTCCGGGATAATAGTGCTCAACAACCTGGAAGTACACAAGCGGTACCTGCAAAGAAAAAATTAATAACTTTGCAAATAATAAAGTTTTAGAATTAATTACACATTGATATTACAAGTGGTACCTGAGTAAACCAGAATCCACTTTGAGCCAAGCAGATAGCAGGCAGGGAATGTAGGAGAGGGCGGGGGCTAGCACCATCGTCAATAACAGCATCACGATCGTCGTACGGACTCCACTCGACGTGTTTGTCTGGCCTCATTTGCTCGAACTGACTCCGGAAAAAAGCAACCCTCGTAGGTTGTCCATGAGGGTACAGAAAAAAGTCTTCCTCGAGCAGAATCTTTGAGCATACACTGGGCATGTCTGGGGGTTGGGCTTACCCCAATCTAGAGCCCAACCTTTATTTCTGGGCTGTGGACACCCGAATGAAAATCTCGTCCATGACCAATGATGGAGGAGACCAATCGGGCCGTACATGCCATGCTTGGTGGCCTATTTTGGTACAAGTTGCAGTTATTTTTAATACAAACAAATAAAAAAATTAAACACAAATTTAAGAAATTATTTATACCTGACAGGCAGTGCATAACATGCGATACAGACATGCCAACACCGCTGCACCCCAATTCATCTGTCGGGGATTCTCCAAGTCCACCGAGAACTGAAGTAGACATGCAGGAACAGTGTTACCAGATGAATCTGGAAACATCCAACAAGCGAACATCTCCGTGATGTAAGCCCGGGTCCACCGAAGTACCTCATCGGGATCTGCTGCAGCGTCCAACTCTCCACTGAAAATTTGGTCAAATTTAGTATACAATGTAATGTGTAAAATAAAATGATTATTATTTAATTTAAAACTCACCTGAAACGCGTCCGCAGTAATGGTATACTAATGTCGTTCTTGGAGGTCACCGGGCCCTTCTTTGTCGGCCTCTGCTTCATCAACCCTTCACTCGGAAGATCGGTCACGAGTTGTGAGAAGTCTCCATACTGCACTGCCCGTCACGGCGGCTCCGGTAATGGGCGGGCCCCATAGACGCCTAACGTCCCCGGAGAAAAACTGTAATCTCTCAAATGGGCAAGTGGAATGTATGTGTCTCCGGCCGCCACCTCTCGACCAGTGCAGAGACGAGGGCGTCATCTGAATTGATGGGGGTAAGCTGCGACGCATGCCACAGACCCATTCTCTGTAATGCTGATGCAAATCTCGAATCGTATTTTATGGCCATTTAATTATTGCGGATACTGTAATGTCATGAGTCTACAAAGAATAAATTTCAAATGAAAAAAAAAAAAAAAAACCTAAATGTTTATTCAAATAAAAGATATGGACATTTCAAATGTGAACTTACGTATGCTTTCGACATCTTGTGGCCCTCCCTCGGGAACCAGCAGATAGGGCTAATATACTCCTTTGTCAAGTTCGGAAACATAGTAGACGTCAATTCCTCATTCCAATCCCAATTATCGAATGGTGTGCTTTGGGTACCGCTAGTTGACGCCATACTAAAAGAAATTTGGTCAATTTTGTTAAATATTGATGCAATCTGTATTTTCATACACCAACGACAATAAATATTTTTTTGGTCATTTGCAATTTATTCTAAATCAATTAGATGCAAAACCATGATAAAAGAAATAATTTTTTGGTTTTTCGTCCAATTGGGTGCATTTTCAATCAATTGTGGTCTACAGTACTACAACCGCGCTAAATTTAAAATTTGATAATTTTTGGACACTGTTGGTACAATAATACAACATAAGCATAGTTCCGTACACATTCGGTAAAATAACTACTTTTGTATACCATTTATGATATTTGGTACAATTTACTACCATTTAAGATACAATTTACTACATTCAATTTATTCGGACACCATACAACTATATAAAATAATTAACTACAACTATCTAAATTATATCTAAACTATCTAATTTATATCTAAACTATATCTAAATTATCTAAATTATATCTAAACTATATCTAAATTATCTAAATTATATCTAAACTATCTAATTTATTAACTACAACTAAAAAAATTAAATTAAAAAAAAAATTACCTTTTTACCGCGGAGGGGGAAGGCTTGCTGCTGTGAAAAAATCGGATACGCGGACCCTGTATATAGCAGCCAAATCGGTTACGCGGACCCAGATCGCGTATCCGTCGGTTACGTGGATCCAGCTCGCGTATCCGCCCCTACGCGGATCCAGCTCGCGTACTTGGTTCCGCGCTCTCAGCCCGCGTACCTAGCCCATCTAGATACACGGATCCAGTTTGCGGGGTGGTAGATGTGATAGAAATCTGAACTTAGTGTTTTTTATTTAATTCCGATTTTTTACTATGGTAAAAAAAAAATCCGGTTTTTGTATCTGGAGTTAACACGTGACATATAACATGTTAAACTTTTTGTTTCGATTATTACCTGGATTTTCTCAGGATATTGCAGCAGAGAGATCAGAGAGCCACGTAGTGAAGAAAATACGTGACACGCCGTGATGTGACGTGACAAATATGTTGATTTGGTTACGTGATGTGACGTGACGTAATTAACTTTTTTTTTCACGTGACGTGGTCAAAACAGTGTCGGATGGTCACGTCACGCGTAGTCACGCCGTGACCAGACGTGACGTGTCGTGACATAAATTAGTCACATCAATTATTTTTATATTTTAATTTAAATTGTTGAAAATTTAGAAAAAAAAATATAAAAAATATGAATTTTTTTAAAATAAGTAAATAATGTTGCAAATATTATTATTATTTTCAGGAAAAACTATTGGGTATCTGATATTACTTTAAAAATTCAAATTACAAATCTTCATTAGACTAAACTAGAGAAAATAAAAATAAGTACTACATGAGTACCAGTATTACTGAACCTACATTGAAAGAAAAATCTGACTACTTTATACGTACTAAAAAAGTTAGATACTCTATGTTTTATACCGTGACGTGACTGGTTCGCGTGACGTGACGTATAATTTTCACTCGAATGCAGTCACGTCACGTGTCACGCGAATCACGTCACGTAATTGACATACATGACGTGACTAGTCACGCCGTGACAAATTTTCTTCTCTAGAGTGAAGTTCAACAAATTCTAAGGCATTATTTCTCTGTCATGTTTAGTTTGCGTTGGATTATTTTCGAGGACAAGAAGTAAGAATATTTAAAATAATATTTATCCGCTCTCGCGAAAGAATTTTATTCGCTAGTCTTTTTTTCTTCTTCAATTATTGTTTTATCTGATGCTGTAAATGTATGATTGGAAATTTTGATTTCGCATCAGCTATAAAATTTATTTTTTCATTATTAAGTTGGAAGTTTGGGACTAAATTATCGGATTATTGTTCTAATAGTAACTATACAATCATTATATTATGAGCAGAATTAGAACTAGTCTTTTTAAGCTCACTAAATTCTTTGGTCAACTTAACTTCAAGACATATGAGATTGGCTTCAAATGGTGAATTCAAAATCATAAAACCGATCTAATTCATGAGTAGTGATTTTAAATGCGGCTGAATGGAGCGTATGCGTATCCAGTTTGCTGCCGCATCAAAAATGTTCATACGGATTGCATAATGATACATGCAATCTATCAAAATATTTTATTTATTTAACAAAAAAAAATCAGAATTGATTCGGATATGAATAAATTTATTAATAGAAATATGAATCGATATTAACTGAAGTCCAATTCCAAACTCTCATCCGCACTGTACCCAATTGAGTGACATTCTCAGTTTTTTTTTTTTTTAAGGCTTGGAGAGGTGGAACTAGGGCTGCAAATGAATCGGATTTATTCTAGTTTAAATTTGTATTGAATTAATTTCAAACTAAGTTTTATTTGAATTAATTTCGAATCAAATTTTTACGAACTCAATTTTGAATCTCTTACGAACTTTTTTACGACAAGGAATAGTAATCGTAGTCGCCGAAAGCAAGGGATGAAAGTCATCTAGGGTTTCAGAACTAGGAGCGAGGGTTACGACTTGCGAGTTATGACTTATGACGGGCGTTCTTATATTTTAACTTTTAAGTCATCAGCAAACATAAATCATCAGCAGAAATCAACGCGGTTCACGCTACTTTGAGATTCGAACTATAATAGTTTGTGAATCTATTTTGAACGAACCAGGTCTAGTTTGAGTTTAGCTTGAATTAATTTCGAACTATTTCGAATCGAATTTTTTATGAACTTTTTCAAATCAAACTCGAATTGAAATACAAACTACGAATTTTTTGTGTAGCCCTAGGTGGAACTAAAGAAAATGTATATACTGGACGGAGCCTTCAGCCCTTTACGTGGTTTTCTTTTACAAAAATCAACTACATTAGGCCACGCTGCTCGATTGCGTGCTTTTTCCCTTTATATATATCTAGTTATTAATAGAAATGGACCAGATGGCCAGTCCGCATATATAATAGAAAATAGTACTCGTGATTTTGGACCACGCTGCTAGATTTTGGTCCCTGATTTCTCAATTTGTCGGTATTATTTTGGTCATTTCACATGTTCAATCTGCATATGTAGTCTTCATATGCAATTTTTAAAACATTGTTCATGAGTGATACATTTATATTCAAAATATATAATTTTCTAAATTTAGTATAAAAAATCAAACTATCAAAATATGTTAAAAAACTGAATATATTAAAATTAATTTATAAATCTTATTTTTATCACCGTTTAATTTTATACTAAATTAATCTAATTTATTAGAAAAATTTCTAGTGTGCCCATAAAAATGTTCAAAATAGCCTATATCCCTATCAAAACACCATAACATCCAATATCTCTATTAAAACTTAACATTATTTCTTCTATCTCTCTTTTATTTACTTAACTTTTTTATTTAACTTTTTTATTTAGTTATTTTAAAAATTAAATTGACATATATACAAACAAATTCACAAAATTGACACATATACCCTTTCATTTCAATCCATCCTCTCCTCTCTACTCCACGGTACACACACAAAATCTGAAACTTAAAGCATCTACATCTCTGAAACTATTAGAGTTTCTAATCTGACGTGGCAGTTTGTAATTCAGTTTCAGGAATGTGGGATAGTTTCTAATTTAGAAACTATGCAGTAAAGTTTATTATTATGAAATTGTTTCTAAACTCCATGCAGGCCAAATGACTGGCTCAGATTAATTCTCATTTTTAATTTGTTGCTAACATGGTTTAATAGAAACTCTAAAATTAATTTTAGAGATGTGAGAGTTAGAAACTTTAAAGACTCTAATTTCTAAAAGAGGAGGGTTCCAATGCATCCAAATCTTATGCTCCCATTTGCTCTCAATCTTTTATCTTCATTTTTAAAGTCCGAATAGTCGATCCGAACCGTTCAACATGATCATCATAATAAAATATGCTTGGAGGCCAAATTTTATATTTTTTTGGAATTTTTTTTACTATTTTTTAAGATATGTACAAAATTACTTTATCGGATGGCCCATAATCTCTTTAAAACAATAATTTTGTACCTATCTTAAAAAATAGTAAAAAAATTCAAAAATATATAAAATTTGGTCTCCAAGCATATTTTATTATGATTATCATGTTGAACGGTTCGGATCGACTATTCGGATATTGAAAATGAAGATAAACGAGATAAAAAATTAGAAGTAAATGGGAGCATAGAAATTTGGGTGTATTTGAACCCTCGTATTTCTAAAAAGTTGTTAACAAATATTTAGAAATTTATTGGAGTTACAGGGACGTAGATGCTCTTAGAATTTAGATAATAGCTAAACAAATTCACAAAATTAGCGAACTAGGAAGTTTAAAATGCCACCCCTCCTAAAACATGACTATCTCACTTCACATTTATTGGTCACAGATCAAGTTTTTAAAAACAAATTAACAAATTTTAATAAATTAATTATTAAACAGATTATACAACTTTTAAAAAGAACTTAAAAAATTAGCACCTAAGCCAAATGACCAACCAGAAACTTAAAAAAAAAACGCGTAAATGATCTCCATGGTAATTACAATGGAGGTGCAAAAACTACCTCGCTGTTGTGTTTCTTTTTCTTTTTGTAAAAGAATGAGGGAGAAAAGATGGATAGTATGGGTACTTCCGAAGAAATTCAATAAGGTAATCTTAGAGCTCATTCATGTTTTTTATTATTTTTTCTTGCTTCTTCTTAGCACGGGTCCCTAGGTGTGGGAACAAAATTGTCTCCTCCTTGAAGATTTTGGGGTCTCGGGCGAAAATCCGACGTTAAAATCGAATGCCACTTGAGATGCTCTCTCAGATCAATTTGATTAGGTTATTTTGACTAATGGTGGTTGGTTATTTTATTTTTGTAACAACCTTTTTTAATGGATGTGGTTGTTCCCTTCTTGCTATGAATTCATATTTCGGTAACTCTTTTTTTGGTATTCGGGAACCTTTCTTTAATCATTTTTGTAAGCACTTTTTGCAATGAATATTTCGCTTTTATAAGTCCAGAAGGCATATATCCATTTGTAATTTTTTTCGGGAAAAAGAAAGTTCGAAAGAGAATAGTGCCAAAATTTGCACTATTGGTCTAGATGCAAAATTATATCCATATTAAAAACATAGTTGGAGACTATATTTTAATTGTAATTTATTGGTCAAATTTTTTTACTTTATTTTTTAAGATAAATAAAATCTAATAACAATTAATGAAAATTTTTTGTATACTAAAATGTATATTTTATTAACATTAAGTCTTTGTTCTTAATCCATAAAAAATAAAGATTTTTTAAGCCTTCATCCTTAAAGGAAGGATAGCGAACACCCCAATAAAAAAAAATGGGATAAGGTTTGGTCCAAATGACTTTGGACAAACGCATATGTGGACACTTGCGTCCAAAATCTCCACACAAAAAATGCCAAATGTCAACATATCACCATGCAATATATAAAGTAAATAATCAGTATATAATTTGTCCTTTTGAGTACAAATATATCAACCCTCGTACTGATGTATTACAAGGGTGCAAAACTACCTGCTGTTGTGTTTTTTTTTGTAAAAGAATGGGGAGAAAGTGGATAGCATGATTTTCAAAATATTAAAATGTGCTTGGAGACCAAATTTTTATATATTTTTTTTTGAGTACGTTTTTATAAGTACTTCAACACTATATTTTTAGAAGTATTTTTATTTTCAGTTCAAACAATAAGATTTATCATTGTTATATCCATATTAAAAACATAGTTGGGCTTTTTCAATTTTTGGAATTTTTTACTATTTTTTAAGATAGATAGAAAATACATTGATTCGAAAGATTCTGGACCATAAAAAATAATGATTTTTTGCCTATCTTAAAAAATAGTAAAAAAAAAAAAGGGTAAGGTTTGGTCAAATGATTTGGACCCCAAAATTACGATTAAAGTAGCAAACAATTTCCTTAAAAAAATTTTATATAAAATTTGGTCTTGGAGACCAAATTTTTAGTTTTTTTAATTATTTTTGATACGTACAAAATCATTGTTTTTAGACAGTTCAGAAACAATGTTGTTGTGCGTGTCTAAAAAAAATAGCAAACAATTTCCAAAAAAATATAAAATTTGGTCTTAACATTTTAATATGGAAATATTTTAGAGGCTTTTTGTACAATTTTTAGAGTTGGTGTCTAGTCCAAAGCCATTTTGACCAAATCTTATTCCTTAAAAAATATGTAAATTTGGTCTCCAAGCACGTTTTATTATGGATATCATGTTGAACGATTTGGATCGACTATTTGGACTTTTAAAATACAAAAACGACTTATAAGCATATGGTGTTCAAGTACTTATGAAAGTTTATTAGTCATTTTTATTGATATGTCAATATATTGTACCTATTTACATAAAAATTTGAACCCTTTATATATAAAAAATTCGAGCTTTAATGTTTTATTTATTTTTAATATATACAGAATTTTTTTAAATATATACAAACTATTTTTTTTTAGAGGCCCCTTGAATTTTTAGGCCTGGGGCGGTCGCACTGGCTGCCCAGCCCCAGGGCCGCCTATGAGAGGGGCTTATGGGAATTTTTTATATATCAATGACTCAAATGTTATTAGTCCAGAAAAATGAACTGCAGGCTTGATGATAATCTTTCTGGTATATCCTTTTGATGCTATTTTATTCCTTAGGCAGCATCAGAATTAATAAGAACTTCAGTTGAATCGACTCTTGAATAATATAAACCTGTTATATTGGCCTTCTCTTAAATTCTCAAAGTAGACTCTTGGTACAGTCGACCCACAATTAACCGGTATGTATTTATGCTTGGTCAATTCTAAATTTCAGATTTTGCGTGTATACTGTGAAGAAGAGAATGGAGATGATGATTTGAAATGAAAGGGTATGTGTGTTAATTTAATTTTTAAAATAATTAAATAAAATGTTAAGTAAATAAAAAGGTTAAAAAAAAAAGAATGTTAAGTTTTGGTGGAGATATTGGATATTATGATGTTTTGATGGGAATATTAACTATTTTGGAAGGCGGGTCCAGCGAGCCTGGAAATATTAACTATCTTGGAATCGGGAGCCACATCTGGTTGTGGTAGGCGGGTCCAACGAGCCTTACCGCAGAGCAGAGGAGAATTTGGAAAACGGCATGGGCATCCGGGCTCTGGGCGCTATGGCTGGAGAGGAACAAGAGAATTTTCAGTGCAAATTCCAGGACAATCGCGATATTAGTGCAGGATACAGAGAGTGAAGTCAGACAGTGAATTAGTCATTGCTGAATTATTCACATACTGTTTGGTTTTTTTTAGAGTTTTTCATTGTTTATAAAT
The DNA here is from genome assembly GCA_024447775.1 of Carex cristatella. Taxonomy (NCBI): domain Eukaryota; kingdom Viridiplantae; phylum Streptophyta; class Magnoliopsida; order Poales; family Cyperaceae; genus Carex; species Carex cristatella. Next base: position 3,540,907 of record JAJHPF010000030.1, on the reverse strand, counting down.
AGATCTAAAAGACTTTTATGTACATATTTTTTTTAATCAATACAAAATCATAAGATGGCAAGTTGCCACCTTACCATAAAAAAAAAAAAAAAAAAAAAAACTATTTTGGAAGTTTGTATGAGCACACTAACAATTTTTTTGTAAAATTATCGTAAAACAATTTTTTGTATGAGCACACTAACATAGCTTAGATTTGTCTTTTAAATCTGATCTCATGACTTTTAAATCAAAATTATCGTAAAACTTGATGAATGATTAGGGATGCCAACGAAAATCATTTACCCATTTATTCTACCCGTATCGTATTCGATAAGATGGGTATGGATAAGGATTTTTTTTCGTTAGCTTATTGGGTATGGGTATGGGTAAGGATTTTTTCGTTAGCTAAACGGGTACGGGTACGGGTAAAGGTAACGGGTAATTATATAAAATAAATTACATATAGATATATAAATATTATATTCAATTGATTCAATTTTATGTTTCTCAAATTATTGTATCAACATTAATTCATGAGAAAATGTATGCATTTTGGTGTAAGATGAATATAATATTAAACATATTATTTTTTTATTTGAATATTTAATTATTTAATTAACGAATTGAATTTTGAATTTGTTAGAAGAGATATTTGAATTTTTTTTTTCTTTATAAAAAAGTTATTAGTTAGAATTGATTGCATATTTGTATTTTGATTTTTATATTAGTAATTGTGATTGCATATGTATGACATGATGAATTTTGATAGTATATTTGTAAAAATAATAAAACTATTATAATAGTGTTATTCGTTATTCACCCGCTACCGTTTCGTTACCCACTAATCTTAACGGGTACGGGTAGAGTAGGATAAGACAAATTCTTAACGAGTAAGAGTAGGATATGGATAAGGTCAACTTTTAATGGGTATAGATATGAAAATGCTTCCACCCTACCCGTATCGTACCCATTGACACCCCTCAGAACGATGACCTTATAGAAAACTCCTTGTATTATTATATCTCCCTTCAAACTAACAAAATACCGACAACGAAAAGCATTCTTCCTAGTGCTATGCATCTACACAGTCATTTTCCATCAATATTAGGTTAGTTTTCAAATCTAATGAACGGGATGCACTGATCATAATCTCAACAAATTTTAAATTCAAAATTTGTGACATTTTGTGGGGCGGATTTTTATAGAATACCTCGAGGAAAAGGATAGCACATAAAGTGATAAAGGACCCGATTTTTTTATTCATAACACTAAAAAAAAAAAAAAAATTAAACGGACATCATCATATTTATATAATCTTCAAAATCAACACGGTTGTAAGAATTTATTGGTATCAGAGGGGGAAACGAAGGGTGCTGAACTGCTGACCGCTGAGCGCCGAAGACCAATTTTTTGCAACAAAAATCTTCTTTAGACATAATGTTGAAGTCCGAATGAGTACATTTTTTTATCAACGGATTCAGGCTAAGTTGTGCCCAGTAAAAGTGGAGATGAGCGCACATATTAAACAGAGCTAGAGCGGGTAGGTCTAATGAGCACCAGACCTACAGTATGCACAAATATTAAAGCGAAGCACAGGATCTCAAATCGAATCAGACGTTTTTGAAGCCCGTCAAACCTATAGAAGGTAGGACCTACTCCGCTCTAACAATAAATAGACAGGATAGTTATACCTTATAGGCTTATACGGCTGTCTAGCCTGTAATATCTGTACCAAAACTATAGTTTGCTCAGTGTCTAGCTACTTATAAAAAAGATATTTGGAGAACTTTACGAATTTCATTCACATTTAGTTGACATATTATATAGTTTCTTATATACAACAACATTATCAAACAAGCTGAACCTTTACTCTTGTAGATGCGGATTATGGTAAATATATAAAGTTCTCTCACACATAAAAATCCTTGTTGAAGTATTAAACTTCTGTGGCTATGAGATAAAGGGGAGTTTTCCTGGGAACAGAAATCCCAACACCTTCATCCATATCCAAATCCGTACCCGGTAATCTCCAATCAAACCGGTACAAAAGATTTGCTAATGCGAGTTCTATTGTCACCATGGCGAATTTCATCCCGGGGCACATCCTTCGCCCTGCACCAAATGGGATGAACTGGAAATGATTTCCCTGGAAATCCACTTCGCAGTTGATGAACCTCTCTGGTCTGAACTCCTCTGGTGCCTCCCAGCTCTGCGGATCTCTGCCTATTGCCCATCCATTGATGATTAATTTTGTTTTGGGCGGGATCTCGTACCCATGTATTTTTATGGCAGTTGTTGATTCATGCGGAACTGACAGTGGAGCAGGAGGGTGCAGTCTCATTACCTCTTTTATTACTGCACGAATATACTCGATTCCATTCAAGTCATCTTCTGTGACCATAGGTTTCTTATCTGTGATTTTTCTTATTTCGGCCTGTGCCTTGGCCATAACATCTGGGTATTTTATTAGCTCTGACATGATCCATTCAAGTGATATGAAAGTTGTGTCAGTTGCAGCTGCAGTCATGTCCTAAAAATAAAATAATGAAATTAAGTATCAGTTAAAATTACAAAAATCTTGAAATTTAATAAGTACTGTATAGATGAGAGGAAAAATAGACCAACCCTAACAATTGCAATTATGTCATTCTCAGTAAGATCGAATCCGGCTGTTCCATCATTTCTAGCCCTTAGCAGAACATCAACAAAATCTTCTTCCTCGGTGTTCACTATTTTCTTCTCATGCTCCTCTAGAATTCCAGCCATGAACTGATTCCAATTCCGATTGTAGCCCTCAAACTTCGCATTGAGTCCTGAAACTTTATTTATTAGTTTCCCTATTGCTGGAAACACCTCCGCTGCCAGCCGATAAAGGGATCCCTGTGCTAGTACTGCTGAGATGTCCCCCATCAATTCCCTAGTATTTTTCTTTTACAATCAATTTTTTAGTGGGACAAATAATTCAAGAAATATATGAGCAGCATCACTTTATCTCTACTTGGCCCATATTCCTTGATAGGTATCTAGTGTCAATTATGAAATGATTCAAATTTCTTATAAGCATGTACCTGGGTAACCCACTGGCACTCTTTAGTGCGGGGGAGGTCCAAAGGCATCGGACCAGATTCGGTTTGATGCCTGGTCATAGCCGTCTGATCCACATCAATGTTCGTGCGCACTTGATCCGCAGAAATTTTATTATTTCAACATGAATCTAAATGCGGATTGGATGGCTATGACCTGGCACCAGACTTTGTCCAATGCCCATCAGACAATCTCGGATTCTGGCACACTTCTGGTTAATCAAGTGAATTTCAGATGATGCATATGTAAATAAACAATAAGAAAATATAGGAGAGTTGCACTACCTGAACTTGTCTGCATTGCTTTCCTTCCCAGCAACTGCACGGCTCACCACGCCGTTTGCATATGCATAGAAGCAGTCACTCAAGTTCACTTCACCTTTGTTGGTAGATAAATGAGCCATCATTTTGGTCAATTCCTTGGTGCGCGCTGCCCGGAAAGGGGCTGAAAAGACACGTTTCTGACTAAGAAGGTGAAGTACAGTAAATTTTTTGGATTGGCGCCAATAGTCCCCATACTCGGAGAACGATACATTTTGTCCGGTTCCATTCACAAGAGTACCTGCAAGGGAACAATTATCAATAAAAAGTAAAAAAATTCTGCACTCTTACCCAATTAGCTATAACAAATCATAAAAAAAAAAAAAAAATTAGATTCTAGTCCACTTTAATCAGTAAACTAGGAAATATTTTGCCTAAGATTGAACAAGTATTTTAAACCTTCTGATAAGGAGGCAGGGCGGGATGCAAATGCTAAATCATGGGTCTTGAGCATGAGTTCAGCAGCTGAGGCGGTCGATACAACAAGAGTTGGACTTGGCAAATTGAGGAGCATGATATGAGAGGAATCAGCTCTTCCATAGCGTAGAGACAGCGAATGGAGGGAGCGGTGTGGGGAGCGGCTGTTGAGGAGATGCAGGTGGCCGATGAAAGGAAGCGAAGCTGGTGATGGTGGGAGGTTTGGTTTTTTGGAGAAGAATGATTTGAAGAGGAAGAAGAAGGGGATGAGAAATAGGAGGAATAGAAGAGGAGACATTGGAACTATGCAAGGGGGATAAGGGAGGAGGAAAACTATATAAAGAGAGGTTTAATAAATAGCTTTTGATTTTATAACTGCACTTGTTTGATTTTATAATTCAGGACTGCCGTACGTGTCCAGTCATCAGTGATCCCTCTGTTGTTTGAACTTTGAGGAATAGAACACTATTTTTTTTTTTAATTGACAGATAAAATCATTTGTTTTATTGATTTATGTGGTGGAGTTTAGTTAGAAGTTAGAACCGTAAATGAAAAGCAATCCCATATACTCTCCAATGGATGGCCCAGTGATGCATTAATTTTGGCAATAATATCATGGAGCTGTACATGTCCCTTTCTCTGGCCTTTTTCAAAGCCACGCTTATTAACTGATATATAATTGGATGTTAACATAAATGGAATTAATAAATAAACAACGAAGTCAACTCATGGATATTTAGCATATTAGCCGCCCTGGTCAATTCATGTTTTAACTGTTTTCCAGATGAGGTCAAGTATGGTCGACATTAAATGGAAAATCAATTATGCAAACATCTCAATGATCTCATTTTTTTTGTGTGGAAGAAATAATCTCATGTCTACTCTGAAGATTGATGGTTATCTTTTGCTGTACTTAAATTTGGTGCTTAAAACTTGTGAAATTAAACAAGAGGATGCCTCAAATTTAATCCTCTTTGAATGCTGTGAAAAATTGTTCTGCACCAATTATCTATTTCTATTATTGAAGGTTTGTGATATGGCCTTTCAATGGGATTTGTCAAATAAGGTACAGATTCATTTGCTTGTGAGTTTCAGAAATTAGACAGTAAGAAGGCAGGGTATGAAAACCCAAATTTACCCCAGCTTTTTAAACAAATTTTATTTCATGGAAAAAAAAACAATCAATTCTCTATACAAGTGGATTACTCAAAAAGTCCTTTAATCCAATCCAAAATCCTATGTAGTTTAAACTGTGCTATCTACATCTTCAATATATATTCAAGTAAGTTCTCACCAGAGTCAAGGGTTAGTAATTAATTAGGGTTAGCAACAAAATAACCTAGGACTCCCACTAATGGTGCATTAATGTAAGTGGTGGGTTCCGATTTGCGAAAATCAGCTCGATCATCCTCAAAAACATCATCATCACCGGGTCCACCAACAATTGCCCCAATATGCGGGTTCGGGTTCGGGTCAGGCGATCTGTAGTAGTCCGACCCATCTTTGCACCCGATTGGTTGTGGATGGTTTGAAATAGATGGTAGAGATGAGCCTCGGTGGTGGATCCGTTGTGGATATCGGGTTCCATACCCAACCATATATGACATGTTCATTGGGTTATCTCCTAACAAATAGTCCACCTGGTTGATTAAAAAGTTATTTATCAACTAACATAAAGAAGGATATAGAAATATCTAACTTGGTGCTATTACTGAACTAGTTAGTCAAAGACTGACATTGACAAAAAAAAATCCAAACAAATAAGTAAATTTAGTTTGGTACTGTATAGTCTGTCACGTACCGCCTGATCAATTTATCTAAAAAGAGAAATAAGAAAGGAGCATATTCAATGCATATAAGTTTGGAGCAATCCTCTTGTTAAATGGGGCCACAAGTAGTGATGGAGTCAAAGGGAGTGATTAAGGGTAGACAAAAAAAATATAATCCAATTTGAAATACCTGTTTTTTGGCTTGTGATACAAGTGCAGTGGGACCGACAGTTATGTTGCCACAATTGACAGTCATAGAAGACTGAGAGAGGTATTTTGCATATGTGAGAAGAAGAAATGAAATTGAGGTGACATGCTGCATGTTACTCCCTCCAGGCTTGTAGATTAAGCCTCCTGGTGTGTATTGTATGTGAGATGATGTAGATTCTGGTACTAATGTGCACATGAAACTATCTGCTGAACCCTTGTAAGATTCCATAGAGAGCACCTGACCCTCCATAAATTCCTACAAAATTATAGACTTTTGTGCATGTTTCTCTTCTTTTTTTCCAAAATTTTGGTATATGATAATCATAGTGTGCTTAGATTTTTTTTTCTTTATTGAAATTTTGATGCTTGTAGCCTCATTTTTGTTTGAAGGAGCTTGACTTTCATATTTTCAATATTGTCACTAAGGTTCAACCTATCAGTATGCAAAACCTATAATTCAACGTAACAGGTCAGCTCTAAACTATACCAGTTATGCTCATTACTGGTACTACACCTTTTCAGTATGCAAACAGTGAGCACCCAGAAATTCAACCTGTATTGAGCTGTCATCCAATTTTACCTTAGAATTAATGTAATATTAACATCTGGAATCTCAACCAAACACCTATCCATTAACAAACTAAAATGAAAGAATATTCCATCCTGACTGGTGCAAAAATTGTACCGATCATTATGTATGGTGCCGAGAACAGACACCATACATAACCAACCCTAGCCCCTAGGTGTATCATATTGTACCTTGGAAAGTAGCACATTGAGGCCAGCATGCTTGTTATCCCAACCAAACTCATTGATGTTCTCCTCTGCGCCAAGTGTCTTGCCATTGTTTTGTATGTACTCCAGATAAGTATCTTCTTCAGAGGCTCTGCGCAGCCATGCTGCTCCCCATAGCAATTCATCCTGTATTCATTCATTTTGTATGGTTACATAAAATGGGAGCAGGATTTTGATTCTGAATCTGGGTGTTTTTGATGGTGTTCAGTTGGGCTGGTTTTGGTTAAACCTGGGCCTGTCAATGGGCTATCTGGCTATCTCAAAACTAACTTTGGGCCTTAAATAAAATTTGATCAATCTAATTAAGCCCAGTAAATGTAATCATACAATGGATTAGAAATCTGACTAGTTTAATTAGCCCAGCCCCACCTGCCACCTCCCGCTGGCGGAGTCAGAACCTAAATTAGAAAGCCAGGAACTTTTTTTTTTCCTTTTAGAAGAACAGTACCAAAGCCCAAGGAAGCAAATACATCACAGTAACCAGGTTCAAGAGATACAAAAATATTTAAAAAGCAGCAGCGGAAGGAAGACAGGAAATCAAAACAGTTAAGTAATAAGCAAATTAAGCTTGCCTGATAGCCATCAAAATCACAATAGAAAGGACAGACACCAGCTTTCAGACCGGGGTCATCGCTATACGCCCCCTTGTACGTGTCCGCAAAGTTGAATGCTTTTCTAGCACCGGCCATAAGCATGTCTGCGTACTCCGGGTTGGTCTCCCTAAAGACCATTGAAGCCGCCGCCAGTGCTGCTGCAGTTTCACCGGCCACCTCAGACCCCGGCTGCTCTGCACTCACATTGTACACAGTGCGTGTCGTGTCCATGTCCTCTGGTCTCTCCCAGCAGTTGTGGTCATTTATGGGGTCCCCTACCTATTAATTGTTACAAAGTTACAGGGATTCAGATTTCAGGTCACATGTATATGCAATGTACTGACATCGGTGATTAATCGGTGGGCAAGCAATGAATTACTAGCTAATGTTACTAGAGCATGCATGTGTATATTTATTTGCATATTGCCTTTCCTTCTCTGTATTAGTTTAGAATATTATAAGGACGAGAATTCATGCGGTCACTACTTTTATGGATATTATATATAATACTTAATATTTATCTTCAACTAGACGAGAAAAAAGTCAATGTGCTAATACGTACTGATGTTATCTTAATTCCGTACGAAATATGCTGAGCAAACAATCTAGAGCAAAGATATGTAAGATATATTTGTTTATTTCACCTCCATTTCACCCACTACAATGTGTTGTGGATCCTCATTTAACAGTGGGCCCCAGCAAAGATATATATATAGGAGGTGGGTGAAAAGGAGAAGTAAAACAACGGGCATTAAATATATTTTTCCAAATTAACTTTTGATTATATACATGTCGTATGTTGCTCACTTGAACGAATATCAGGCCAGGATGTGAAATTGTCTTAAGGAGGTAATCTGTTGCCCAACGAACCGCCACCTTAGCATTTCTCAGTTCATCCGGCGGCATCAGTTCCCCGAACTCGGCCACGCCCCATGCGAGCATTGTTGTGGTGAATGCCAAGGGAAAACCAAATTTCACATTATCCCCCGCATCGTAATAACCTCCCTCGAGGTCTACTCCCGCTTTCATCCCATCCGAGACGGCTGAGTCACCTCGCCATGTAGCTCGCTGATCAGGTGGCAGCCGACCTGACCGCTGCCCCTCGAAAAATAGGATTGACTTGCTCAATGCATCATGGTAGTCATGGATGGAGGTGGAAAGGGGTAGAAAAATGGAGGAGGCTAAGAGTACTAATAGGAGGAGGGCTGAAGAGTGGGGCCACATATTTTGGTGTTTGTAAGTTTGAGAGCTTGTGAGCAAATAGGCTCGTAGGCATGCTGAACTGAGGCTTATATAATGACAACATTAGAAAGGAAAGGGCCATGTATAGAATAAATTATTCCCTAGAACCGGTCTACTATATGATGCCAAGAGCAAATTGACAAAAGGAGAAGTGGGCCGATTTTTATTAGATGCGAGATCTTACTAACTAAACATAAAAATTTGTTTAGCAGTTCCGCAATGATTTATGCAATCAATAACAGGAATTGATGCTGCTGCATGCATTGTACATATAAACTATTATTATATCTCATGTGATATCAGATACAAAAATGATAATTTTCAATATGTTAGGACACAACTTGTGTAATAGATATATACTTTATTATTTATAATATAAAACTAAAATAATATTATATTAGCATATATATACTAAATTAACAAAAATACAGATTACTAATATAGCCAGGAACTTACTTTATCTATAAAAAATAATAGGAGAGTTTAAAATTAAAATTGGTTGTCAAAAGGAGAATAATAGAAAATTAAAATTTATAGTACAAAATATGCAAAAACTTTAAATTTATTAAATATACTTTTCAAATTTCAAGTATAATTAGTTTCACACTCTTTTCACCTGTGAGAAGATGCGCTATAATTTGCATACAAATAGGAATAAGCACATATTTTGTTGAATACATCAATAGCATAGCAACATGATTGTATATGGCCTCTTACATCTTACTTTTGTGTATCTACAGTATTCTTAAACTATTTGTTGGTTCAAATAAATAAAAATATTTTGTAAAATGGCTAGTAGAGATGTGATATTGAATGCACCATATAGTCAAATTTTTATTCATGTAGATTATATGTTCGATCCATTTATATGATGACCTTTCTAGTATTGAAGTAATTAGCATAGTCATATAATTACACTTGAAATGAACCATTCTCATTAAATAATAATGATCCTTAACTAGATATTTTCCAAGTGATATTTTAAATGTAGCTCTGAACAACATGAACAACACCAACAACAATAAAAACAACAACAACAATAATACCTAGTGAACACCATATTTCCATTTTTATGATTTTTTTGTAAAAAAATAATTAATATAATAAATAATATGATAGTTGCTCCGATATATCTTTTGTAGGAATTGAATGGAGGGATGGGAGTATGGAAGAGGAAATAGGGGTTAAATAGGACAAAGGTGGAGAATCACGGGAGCAATAACTGCTGGTTTGAGTGCTCTTTGGGTTTTCAATCAAGGCACGAGCTCAATTGTCAGCGACTCACAAAGTCACATGCAGCTACAGCCCCTTTGCACCTCTCCGGCTGGTTTTGTACCCATTCTGTTCACAGGTCACGACTTGGTTTAGTGTTTGTTTGAGGGATAAAATTGTGAGAGATATGGTTAATTTGTTTGGTTTGCTCCCCAATTTTGATCTGAATGTTTTTTTTTTAAAGAAAGATAGAGGTGTATTTTTTTCGCATTATAACGTTTATAAGAATTTTCATTTGAATTATGAACCCACGATGTTGTCGATTGTCACTAAATCAAAACCCCTTTTTTGTACAGTGTTAAGAACCAACCACTTCTCTTATGATTAACTACCCTTTTTTCATTTAAATTAATCTTCAAATTAACTATTTTTTCTAAACCAACAGTAAGTACTACACGTCCACATCAAATTATCCAGAAATGTCAATTGTGAAAAGTATTTATATAAAAAATTAAAATGGAAAGTTTTTGCCTAACTTTTTAATGTGATGTTAATTAATTCAAAATTCAGGCGTCAAGAATCAATCCGAACACTTGTGTTTTTTCTATGCTTTAGTAATACATTAATTATATCAAAATTAATACCATTCCTCATCGAATGTGATGCATTATTGTTAAAATCTCAATAGTGAATTTTAAGAGTAAAAAAAAAATATCAGTGAAATTTAGTAGCTACATAAAATATATTAATTTTAAACTAGTTGGATCAAGACAATTAATTGTTCTCGGCAAGAGAATTAGATTTGACCGGAGAAGACTAATTACGTTTTACAGGTATGGATGAATTTGCACGTAGGACACAGGTGCTGATGTATATTTATGTTTTTAGAGTGCATGAGACCTTATTTGTTACCGATTTGAAAGAATGAAGTTAGAATATTATTAGACGCTCTCACATTTAAATTAAGAAGCCTTTAAATTTTTAGCTATATATGTCACGTCATTATATTTTTTTTATCCGTTCAATTAGATTTCTCTCTTCTTAAAATTAATCATTGGATTGCAATAATTTTTTTTTTTCTGAATTCTATGGAAATTGTTATACCTTTAAAATTAATGCTTTCTTTAATAGATATTTTTTTTGAGAAAAATCCGAAAAATAATTTTAGTAAGAATATCAGAATAGTATGATTTTCCACGATAGCAATGCATTGTATGAATTTGAGCAAGTATCTCATTAATTTCTTCATAGTGATCCAGTGATAAGGGGAAAAAAAAGAAAGCATCATGTTTCCGTTTTATTTAACCTTCTTTTTAATTTATTTTTCGACTGCATAGCTAATTAAATTTGTCCGTCCGAAAACAGATGAACTTCCAAATTCATCTCCTTCATTAATCCATTTCTCATTTCATTTCTCTTTTATTATTGAAATAGGATGCATCAAAACAAAGTGACTTACAGTAAGACATGTAACATAGGTTCTTCTCTGGCCTTGTGTTTTAATAAAGGCCACCATAATCGATGAATAAGCATCCAAGTTATTCATGAATTTGTAGAAAATACTCTTGTAACTTTTGTAAACTGATCAGCTGGTATCTCACCCAATAGGGAGCAGCTTGGGTCCGATGCCCATTGGACTCAAACTGAGTTCGATGGATTCTGTAACTGTCCGATTTGCTTTAAGATCCGTGAACAAGAAACACGCACGGATATTAAAGCAACTTGTACATATCTTAAATTAAATCGGACGGTTATAGAACCCATCGAACTCAGTTTGAGTCCGATGGACATCGGACCTAAGCTGCTCCCAACCCAATAAGCATGTAATAAAGCATTATCGTAGGAAAATATTTAGTTTTAACCATACATTTTACAAGGCTGCTGATTATATAAAAAACCATCCAAATTCACTCTGTATTCATCCAGATTAGTACTTAATTATACCCTCGTTATATTAAATAATTATTGAATTAGATAAATATCTTTCATAAAAAAAAATCGACAAAAGAAATACGCTAGATTATAATATAATACACACTCGTCTATTTCAAATGGTACATACATAATTATTGACAATTATTATTCGTTTTGACCAAGTCAAACCCGTTTTGGACAACTATCAACATATTATTACAATTTCTGAACTCATAATTGATGAAATACAAAATTGACTATTACAAACTGCACACTTGATTATGGTATAATGAATATATATCAATTTATTTTTGTAAATGACCAGAAAAAATTGAGTTTTTGAATATGATAACTAAACATATTATAGTATTTTAGTAATTATTAACTATCCGCAACGAAAAGATCGGTGATAAATATCACTCATTTCCAGAAGAAAAAAAAAAAAAGCATTCGTAGCTTTCTAATTGAATGCTTTTACAAAAATTAGACAATGGGCATAGATCTATTTTAACACCACCATTTGTTCTCAAAAGCTTACACAAAACCCTTTTCATCTACAACCACTTTGCTTGTAAGAGCCAAAGCATCAGATACTACATTGGTATGGATCTCAGCAAAGATTGACATATCTGTGTGCAAATCCACCAGAGAGGAATGTGATTTCTGACGCCTTTTAATTTTGGATTTTTTTTTATTTTTTTTAGGAGAAATCTCGGATTTCTCTCTTTCATCCCAGATCGTGTCTCTAGTTTCAGAGATGTAAATGGATTTCATATTTAGTAATTTTATTCAATAATTTCTAAATATGAAATTATTTCAAAACTTTAATATGGCAAAATAATCTACCCGTATTCGCTCAATTTTTAAAACTGTTTTAATTAAATGCTAATGTGACAATTAAGAAACTCTAATTTTAATTTCAGGAGATATAGAGTTTTAGAAATTCAGAGAATCTAAAATTTCTAAAATTTTATTAACAGTTATTTAGAAACTCTAAGAGTTTCATAAATACAGATGCTCTAAGGGGTCCGAATATGTTACTCTTTTATAAAAAAAGCAGGAACTAGTTTTTTTTTCATCCTAACCTTTCAAACCAGTCTTTTTTCCATCCCATCCGTTCAATGTTGGAATTAATTTTAATTGATTACAATATATATAGGTTTATATGTGATATAAATATATATTGAATAATAGACTGTCAAATATCTAAATAGACCCATTATGAAGTGATCAAATTAAGTATTAATTATCGGGTTCAGTATGTGTCATGAGAAGTGGGACCTTTAATGTGTAGAATGTGTATTAATAATTTTATGATTTAGTGATGGTCTACATTATATAAAATTTGGAAATAATACAATTATGTTATTGGTATCTGGGGAACACAATTAAATATGACAATATTCTGTAAATAAGAAAATACCCAATAAGACAAGTTCTGAATTCAGACTCGCTAAGAATCCAATAAAAAATAGGCTATGGATCCAATAAGAGAAATAAGATCAATTAATTAATTAATTAATAAAATGGCGCCTATTTGATTTGGATAAGATAAAGGGGTATGTATCCTTTGAAAAGGATAATTTATGGCTCTCTCTCTAATTTATCTCTCTACTGAAGAAATAAAATAGAATTTTATTTGAGTGGATGATAAGGGATTTTCAATTCAGAATTTGAATCGGGTATTTCTCTCTTTGTACGGATCAAGAACGTTGTTGTTGTTGCCTCTTTTGCTCTCTTCATCGGATTTGAGAGGGATCAATTGGAAATCTAAAGACTTCCGGTGATCAACGGTAATTGTGTATCTTTGGATGACCATGGCTACGAATCAAGATAATCTATAATTTCAAATTAGAGGTTCACTAGAAGATCATGGCATATCTAGAGTTTACGAATTGCGGTATGGTTTTGCATGAATAAATCAATTAATTGGTATCAGAGCCTACACTACCTGAACCGATTAATTTCCGCACAAACAGACTTCTTTTCAGAAATTAATTATTTGAAAATTATGATTTCGTGATTCTCTGTTTTGACCGAAAGGTTGATTGCAAATTGAAATTTTTTGTACGTTACTCTGTTTTCTGTTTTCCGCATGGCGAAAGACCAATAATTAATTTCCGAAATCTTGTTCTGGTGTTTTACTTAAAATCATGATACGAATGATTAATTGATTCGTATGACCAAAATTGATTTGTATAATTGCTGTGTCTGACACTTCTTTATAGTTTTGAAATCAATCATGGTCAATGTTTTATCATCAAGAATTTATGGTCAGATGTTTTAATAATAGCGCTATCCATTAATTTTGATTCTGTTATCAAAGTTTGGAATATTTGGTTAAGCCATAGTTTAGTATTCCGCTGCACAATTATTTTTGGCCAATCCAATTACAGTTGCAATTAAATTTTCGGCCAGAACATAGTGTAATTATCGGTCAAACTATAGAAATTGACTTTCTGTAAGACATTATACTAGCCGAACCAGAACAAAGAACTAGAACAGAGTAATAATTCAGTTAAGCCAAATTTTATTTGATAATTTTTTTTTCGAAAAATATTAAATCATTATGAAGGCTTCAGATTAAGATATATTTTGAAGAATGATTGATAAAAGTATCATCTTGTCAAAGTAAGCTCTCATACTAGCGTTAATCATTTGCCAATTTATACACAATTAACAACTTAATATATATATGATGTTTGGTTATTGGACTGGCCCAAAGGAAAGACAATAGTCAGATATTGTATGTGTATACTTGTGGTAATGAATATGTAATATTCATTAAGTTTTGGATGTAATTAGTTAATCGGCACAAATGAAGATTGACTAATTGACATCAAATGGACTGTTATATTCATTTGCTACGCCTATTTATCTTAGAATAATAATTTGACTTCAAAGAGCACTTATTGTTCGAAGATACTTAGTTGATGGAATATGTCTTATTTTGATTTATTATTTTATTATGATTCGGTAATTTGATTAGTTCTTTGTGATATTTTTTAGCAAAAATTACTGATCTTACAACCGGCATCAATAACATTCCGATGCTGACGGGTTCTAATTACAAGGATTGAAAAGATAATCTTGAGATTATCCTTGGGTGCCTTGACACGGACATAGTGTTGCAGGAGGCTAAACCACCTGTGCAGCTGTGCCTAGTGCTACTAGTTCTAACAAGGAACAAACTGCACATGCACAGTGGATGAGGTCAAACCGCTTATGTCTCCGGGTCATGCAAAAGACCATTCTGAAAGTTTTAGAGGACCAGTTTCTGATTCTACTCTTGCTAAAGACTATCTTAAGGAACTTGAGCAGAGGTTTGTTAGGAATGAAAAGGCTGAAATAGGCATTCTATCGAACAAACTCTGCACAATGAAGTACAATGGTAAGAGCAATGTTAGGGAGCACATTTTTGAAATGATGCATACTGCTTCGGAATTGAAGGGACATGCTTATCAACATCATTCGCATTAGTTCATGTGCTGAGCAACTTCAATTGCCCTTGTTCTTGTAATTAGGAACGTCATTTGCATTAGTACATGTACTTAACAATCTTATTTGTCATTGTTTTTAAGCTTAGCAAGGTTATTTGTTGTTGTTTTTGCGCTTATCAACCACTTTTGCTTATGTTCTTATATTTAGCAAGCACATTTGCCAAGGTTCTTGTGCAAAGAAACCACTTTTGCCCTTATTCATATTCTTAGCAACCTCATTTGCGGTCGTTATTGTACCTAATAACATCATTTGCCCTTGATCTTCTTGCTTATCAACCTCATTTGCATTAGTTTTTGTGCTTAGTAACCTCATTGACCCTTAAGCACACGAACAACGATAATTGAGGTTGTTAAGCACAAACAAGAAAAAAATAGATTCCTAAGCACAAGAATAAATGCAAATGAGGTTCATAAGCACAAGATCAAGTACAAAATAGTTTGTTAAGAACACGAACAACGCCAATTGAGGTTGTTAAGCACACAAACAAGGAAAAATGAGGTTCCTAAGCACAAGAACAAATACAAATGACGTTCATAAGCACAAGATCAAAGCAAAAGAAGTTGTTAAGCACACGAACAACGTCAATTAAGGTTGTTAAGCACACAAACAAAGGCAAATGAGTATCCTAAGGACAAGAACAAAT
This sequence comes from Carex cristatella, assembly GCA_024447775.1. Lineage (NCBI taxonomy): Eukaryota > Viridiplantae > Streptophyta > Magnoliopsida > Poales > Cyperaceae > Carex > Carex cristatella. Next base: position 3,525,228 of record JAJHPF010000030.1, on the reverse strand, counting down.
GCAAATGAGGTTCATAAGCACAAGATCAAGGGCAAAAGAGGTTGTTAAGCACACAAACAACGCTAATTGAGGTTGTTAAGCACACAAACAATAGAAAAAGAGGTTCTAAGCACAAGAACAAAAGCAAATAAGTTTCATAACCACAAGATCAAGGACAAAACATGTTGATAAGAACACGAACAACGCCAATTGAGGTTGTTAAGCACACAAATAAAGGAAAATGAGGTTCCTAAGCACAAGAACAAATGCAAATGACATTCATAAGTACAAGATCAGGGCAAAAGAAGTTGTTAAGCACACGAACAACGCCAATTGAGGTTGTTAAGCACACAAACAAGGGAAAATGAGGTTCCTAAGCACAAGAACAAATACAAACCAGGTTCATAAGCATAAGAATAAGGGCAAATTATGTTGCAAAGCGCAAGAACAACTACAGATGAGGCTGTCAAGCACAAGAACAGGTGTTAATGATGTTGCTAAGAACAACCACAAGGGTAAAAGAAGTTAAGAAGCATATGAACAACGACAATTGAGGTTGTTAAGCACACGAACAAAGACAAATGAGGTTCTTAAGCACAAGAACAAATGCCAATGGGGTTCATAAGCACAAGATCAAGGACAAAAGATGTTGTAGCACACGAACAACGCCAATTGAAGTTGTTAAGCACACAATCAAGGAAAAATAAGGTTCCAAAGCACAAGAACAAATATAAATAAGGTTCATAATCACGAGATCAAGGACAAAAGAGGTTGTTAAGAACACGAACAATGCCAATTGAGGTTGCTAAGCACACAAACAAGTGAAAATGAGGTTCCTAAGCACAAGAACAAATGCAAATGACGTTCATAAGCACAATATCAGGGCAAAAGAAGTTGTTAAGCACACGAAAAACGTCAATTGAGGTTGTTAAGCACACAAACAAAGGCAAATAAGGTTCCTAAGCACAAGAACAAATGCAAATGAGGTTCATAAGCACAAGATCAAGGGCACAAAGAAGTTGTTAAGCACACGAACAATGCTAATTGAGGTTGTTAAGCACACAAACAATGGAAAATGAGGTTCCTAAGCATAAGAACAAAAGCAAATGAGTCACATAATCACAAGATCAAGGACAAAAGATGTTGTTAAGAACGCGAACAACGTCAATTGAGGTTGTTAAGCACACGAACAAGGGAAAATGAGATTCCTAAGCACAAGAACAAATGTAAATGAGGTTCATCATCACAACATCAAGGGCAAAAGAGATTGTTAAGCACACGGACAACGCCAATTGAGGTTGTTAAGCACACAAACAAGGGAAAATGAGGTTCCTAAGGACAAGAACGAATGCAAATGAAGTTCATAAGAACAGGATCAAGGTCAAATTATGTTGCAAACACAAGAACAACGACAAATGAGGCTGTCAAACACAGGAACAAGTGTAAATGTTGTTGCTAAGGACAAAAACATTGGTAGAAGTGGTTAAGAATCATATGAACAACGATAATTGAGGTTGTTAAGCACACCAACAAGGACAAATGAGGTTCCTAAGAACAGGAACAAATGCAAATGAGGTTCATCAACACAAGATCAAGGGCAAAAGAGGTTGTTAAGCACACATACAAGGGAACATAAGGTTCCTAAGCACAAGAACTAATATAAACGAGGTTCATAAGAGCAAGATTAAGGGCAAATTATGTTGCAAAGCGCAAGAACAACGACAATTGAGGTTGTTAAGCGCAAGAACAAGTGTAAATGATGTTGCTAAGCACAAGAACAAAGGTGAAAGGGGTTAAGAAGTATATGAACAATGACAATTGAGGTTGTGATGCATACGAACAAGGGCAAGTGAGGTTCCTAAGCACAAGAACAAATGCAAATGAGGTTCATAAGCACAAGATCAAGGGCAAAAGAGGTTGTTAAGCACACGAACAACGCTAATTGAGGTTGTTAAGAACACCAACAAGGGAAAATGAGGTTCCTAAGCACAAGAACAAATGCAAATGACGTTCATAAGCACAAAATCAGGGCAAAAGAAGTTGTTAAGCACACGAACAACGCCAATCGATGTTGTTAAGCACACAAACAAGGGCAAATGTGGTTCCTAAGCACAAAAACAAATATAAAATGAGTTTCATAAGCACAAGAACAAATGCAAATGAGTTTTATAAGCACAAGATCAAGGACAAAAGATGTTTTTAAGAACAAGAACAACGCCGATTGAGGATGTTAAGCACACAAAGAAGAGAAAATGAGGTTCCTAAGCGCAAGAACAAATGTAAATGACGTTCATAAGCACAAGATCAGGGTAAAAGAAGTTGTGTTAAGGACACGAACGACGCCAATTGAGGTTGTTAAGCACACAAACAAGGGAAAATGAGGTTCATAAGCACAAGAACAAATGCAAATGAGGTTCCTAACCACAAGATCAATGACAAATTATGTTGCAAAGCGCAAGCATAACGACAAATGAGGTTGTTAAGCATAAGAACAAGTGTAAATGATGTTGCTAAGCACAAGAACAAGGGCAAAAGAGGTGAAGAAGCATATGAACAACGACAATTGAGGTTGTTAAGCACACGAACAAGGGCAATTGAGGTTGCCAAGTACAACAACAAATGCAAATGACATTCATAAGCACAAGATCAGGGCAAAAGAAGTTGTTAAGCACACAAACATGGGAAGATGAGATTCCTAAGCACAAAAACAAATGCAAATGAGGTTCATAAGCACAAGATCAAGGGCAAATTATGTTGCAAATCGCAATAACAACGACAAATTAGGTTGTTAACCACAATAACAAGTGTAAATGATGTTACTAACCACAAGAGCAAGGACAAAAGAGGTTAAGAAGCATATGAACAACGACAATTGAGGTTGTGAAACACACGAACAAGGGCAAATGAGGTTCCTAAGCACAAGAACAAATACAAATGAGGTTCATAAGTAGAAGATAAGGGGATAAAGAGGTTGTTAAGCACACGAACAACGCCAATTGAGGTTGTTACACAAACAAGGGAACATGAGATTCCTAAGCACATGAACAAATGCAAATGAGGTTCATAAGCACAAGATCAAGGGCAAATTATGTTGCAAAGCGCAAAAACAACAACAAATGAGGTTGTCAAGCACAAGAACAAGTGTAAATGTTGTTGCTAAGCACAAGAACAATGGTAAAAGTGGTTAAGAAGCATACGAACAACGACAATTGAGGTTGTTAAGCACACGAACAAGGGCAAATGAGGTTCCTAAGCACAAGAACAAATGCAAATGAGGTTCATAAGCACAAGATCAAGGGTAAAAGAGGTTGGTAAGCACACGAACAACGCTATTTGAGGTTGTTATGCACACATACAAGGAAAATAAGGTTCCTAAGCACAAGAACAAATACAAACGAGGGTCATAAGCACAAGATCAAGGTCAAATTATGTTGCAAAGTGCAAGAACAACGACAAATGAGGTTGTTAAGCACAAGAATAAGTGTAAATGATGTTGCTAAGCACAACAACAAGGGCAAAAGAGGTTAAGAAGCATACGAACAACGAAAATTATGGTTGTTAAGTACACGAACAAGGGCAAAGGGGATTCTTAAGCCCCAGAACAAATAGAAATGAGGTTCAGAAGCACAACATCAAAGGCAATAGAGGTTGTTAAGCACACGAACAACGCTAATTGAGGTTGTTAAGCACACGAACAATGAGAAACACAAGAACAAATGCAAATGAGGTTCATAAGCACAAGATCAAGGGCAAAAGAGGTTCTTAAGCACACGAACAACGCTAATTGAGGTTGTTAAGGACATAAACAAGAAAAGATGAGGTTCCTAAGCACAACAACAAATGCAAATGAGGTTCATAAACAAAAGAAAAAGGACAAAAGAGGTTGTTAAGCACACGAACAACTCTAATTGAGGTTGTGAAGCACACAAACATGGGAAAATGAGGTTCCCAAGCACAAGAACAAATGCAAATGAGGTTCATAAGCACAAGATCAAGGGACAAAGAGGTTGTTAAGCACACGAACAACACTAATTGAGGTTGATAAGTACACAAACATAGGAAAATGAGGTTCCTAAGCACAAGAACAAATGCAAAAGAGATTGTTAAGATTATGGGCAAAAGATGTTGTTAAGAACATAAACATGGGAAAATAAGGTTCCTAAGCACAAGAACAAATGCATATGACGTTCATAAGCACAAAATCAGGGCAAAAGAAGTTGTTAAGCACAGGAACAACGCCAATCGATGTTGTTAACCACACAAACAAGGGCAAATGAGGTTCCTAAGCATAAGAACAAATACAAATGAGTTTCATAAGAACAAGAACAAATGCAAATGAGTTTTATAAGCACAAGATCAAGGAGAAAAGATGTTTTTAAGATCAAGAACAACGCCAATTGAGGTTGTTAAGCAAACAAAGAAGTGAAAATGAGGTTCCTAAGCGCAAGAACAAATGCAAATGACGTTCATAAGCACAAGATCAGGGCAAAAGAAGTTGTTAAGTACACGAACAACGCCAATTTAGGTTGTCAAGCACACAAACGAGAGAAAATAAGTTTCCTAAGCACAAAAAAAAAATACAAGGGCAAAAGAGGTGAAGAACAAGTGGAAATGATGTTACTAAAGACAAGAACAAGGGCAAAAGAGATGAAGAAGCATATTAACAACGACAATTGAGGTTGTTAAGCACACGAACAAGGTCAAATGAGGTTGCCAAGCACAAGAACAAATGCAAATGACGTTCATAAGCACAAGATCAGAGCAAAAGAACTTGTGAAGCACACGAACAACGCCAATTGAGGTTGTTAAGAACACAAACAAGGGCAAATGAGTTTCCTAAGCACAAGAACAAATGCTAATGAGGTTCATAAGAACAAGATCAAGGGCAAATTATGATGCAAAGCGCAAGAACAACGACAAATGAGGTTGTTAAACACAAAAACAAGTGTAAATGATGTTGCTAAGTACATGAACAAGGGAAAAAAGGGTTAAGAAACATATGAATAATGACAATTGTGGTTGTTAAGAACACGAATAAGGGCAAATGATGTTCCTAAGCACAAGAACAAATGGAAATGAGGTTCATAAGTACAAGATCAAGGGTAAAAGAGGTTGTTAAGCACACAAACAAGGGAAGATGAGGTTCCTAAGCACAAGAATAAATGCAAATGAGGTTCATAAGCACTAGATCAAGGGGAAATTATGTTGCAAAGTGCAAGAACAACGACAAATGAGGTTGTAAAGTACAAAAGCAAGTGTAAATGATGTTTTTAAGCACAAGAACAAGGGCAAAAGAGGTTAAGAAGTATATGAACAACGACAATTGTGGTTGTTAAGCACACGAACAAACACAAATGAGGTCCAAAGCACGAGAACAAATACAAATGAGGTTCATAAGAACAAAATCAAGGGCAAAAGTGGTTGTTAAGTACACGAACAACGCCAATTGAGGTTGTTAAGCACACAAACAAGGCAAAATGAGGTTCATAAGCTCAAGATCAAGGGCAAATTATGTTGCAAAGCGCAAGAACATCCACAAATGAGGTTGTTAAGCACAAGAACAAGTGTAAATGACGTTGCTAATCACAAGAACAAGGGCAAAGAGGTGCATATGAACAACGACAATTGAGGTTGTTAAGCACAAAAACAAGAGCAAATGAGGTTCCTAAGCACGAGAACAAATATGCAAACGAGGTTCATAAGAACAAGATCATGGGCAAAAGAGATTGTTAAGCACACAAACAACGACAATTGAGGTTGTTAAGGACACGAACAAGGGAAAATGAGGTTCTTAAGCACGAGAACCAAAGCAAATGAGGTTCATAAGCACAAGATTAAGGGCAAAAGAGGTTGTTAAGCAGACGAACAACGCCAATTGAGGTTGTTAAGCACACAAACAAGGGAAAATGAGGTTTCTAAGCACAAGAAGAAATACAAATGAGGTTCATAAGCACAAGATCAAGGGCAAATTATGGTGCAAAGCGGAAGAACAACGACAAATTAGGTTGTTAAGCACAATAACAAGTGTAAATTACGTTGTTAAGCACAAGAACAAGGGCAAAAGAGGTTAAGAAGCATATAAACAACGACAATTAAGGTTGTTAAGCACACAAACAAGAGCAAATGAGATTCTTAAGCACCAGAACAAATATAAATAAGGTTCAGAAGCACAAGATCAATGGCAATAGAGGTTGTTAAGCACACGAACAATGACAAAAAAGGTTTCTAAGCACAAGAGTAAATGCAAATGAGGTTCATAAGCACAATATCAAGGGCAAAAGGGGTTGTTAAGCACCCGAACAACGCTAATTGAGGTTGTTAAGCACATAAACAAGGAAAAATGAGATTTCTTAGCACAACAACAATTGCAAATGAGGTTCATAAGCACAAGAAAAAGGACAAAAGAGGTTGTTAAGCATACAAACAACGATAATTGAGGTTGTGAAGCACACAAACATGGGAAAATGAGGTTCCTATGAAGAAGAATAAATGCAAATGAGGTTCATAGGCACTTGATGAAGGGTAAAATAGGTTGTTAAGCACACGAACAATGCTAATTGAGGTTGTTAAGCACAAAAACAAGGCAAAATGAGGTTCCTAAGCACAAGATCAATGGCAAAAAAAGTTGTTAAGCAGACGAACAACGCCAATTGAGGTTGTTAAGAACACAAACAAGGGCAAATGAGTTTCCTAAGTACAAGAACAAATGCAAATGAGGTTCATAAGTACAAGATCAAGGGCAAATTATGTTGCAAAGCGCAAGAACAACGACAAATGAGGTTGTTAAGCACAAGAACAAGTGTAAATGATGTTGCTAAGCACATGAACAAGGGAAAAAGAGGTTAAGGAGCATATAAAACAATGACAATTGTGGTTATTAAGAACACGAATAAGGGCAAATGATGTTCATAAGCACAAGAACAAATGGAAATGAGGTTCATAAGCACAAGATCAAGGGCAAAAGAGATTGTTAAGCACACAAACAAGGGAAGATGAGGTTCCTAAGCACAGGAACAAATGCAAATGAGGTTCATAAGCACAACATCAAGGGCAAATTATGTTGTAAAGTGCAAGAACAACGACAAATGAGGTTGTAAAGTACAAAAGCAAGTGTAAATGATGTTGCTAAGCACAAGAACAACAACAAAAGAGTTTAAGAAGTATATGAACATTGACAATTAAGATTGTTAAGCACACAGACAAGGGAAAATGACGTTCCTAACCACGACAACAAGTACAAATGAGGTTCATAAGCACAAGAACAAGGACAAAAGAGGTTGTTAAGCACACGAACAACGTTAATTGAGGTTGTTAAGCACACAAACAAGGGAAAAAGGAGGTTCCGAAGCACAAGAACAAATGCAAATGAGGTTCATAAGTACAAGATCGATGGAAAATTATGTTGCAAAGCGCAAGAACAACGACAAATGAGGTTGTCAAGCACAAGAACAAGTGTAAATGATATTGCTAACCTCAAGAACAAGGAAAAAGAAGTTAAGAAGCTTATGAACAACGACAATTGAGGTTGTTAAGCACACGAACAAGGGCAAATCAGATTCCTAAGAACAAGAATAAATGCAAATGAGGTTCATAAGCACAAGATTAAGGGCAAAAGAGGTTGTTAAGCACACGAACAGTGCTCATTGAGGTTGTTAAGCGCACAAACAAGGGAAAATGAGGTTCCTAAGAACAATAACAATTACAAACGAGGTCCATAAGGACAAGATCAAGAGGAAATTAATTTTCAAAGCGTAAGAACAACGACAAATGAGGTTGTTAAGCACAAGAACAAGTGTAAATGATGTTGCTAAGCACAAGAACAAGGGCAAAAGAGGTTAAGAAGCATATGAACAACAACAATCAAGGTTGTTAAGGACACAAACAAGGGCAAATGAGGTTCCTCGTACAAGAAGAAGATGCAAATGAGGTTCATGAGTTTGTATCAAGGGCAAAAGAGGTTGTTGAGCACACGAACAAGGTCAATTGAGGTTGTTAAGCACACAAAAAAGGGAGAATGAGGTTCCTAAGCACAAGAACAAATGCTAATGAGGTTCATAAATACAAGATCAAAGGCAAAAGAGGATGTTAATTGCATGAACAACGCTAATTGTGGTTGTTAAGTACACAAACAAGGGACAATGAGGTTCCTAAGCACAAGAACAAATGCAAATAAGGTTCATAAGCACAAGATCAAGGACAAAATAGGTTGTTAAGAACACAAACAAGACATTTGTGGTTGTTAACCACGCAAACAAGGGAAAATGAGCTCCTAAGTACAAATAACAAATGCAAATGAGATTCATAAGCACAAGATCAAGGGAAAAAGAAGTTGTTAAGCGCACGAACAACGCCAATTGAGGTTGATAAACACAAACAATGGAAAAGGAGGTTTCGAAGCATAAGAACAAATGCAAATGAGGTTCATTTGCACAAGATGAAGGGCAAATTATGTTGCAAAGCGGAAGAACAAGGACAAATGAGGTTGTTAAGCCAAGAATAAGTGTAAAAGATGTTGCTAAGCATGAAAATAAGGGCAAAAGAGGTTAAGAAGCATATGAACAACGACAATTGTGGCTGTTAAGCACACAAACAAACGCAAATGAGGTTCCAAAGCACGGAAACAAATGCAAATGAGGTTCATAAGAACAAAATGAAGGGCAAAAGAGGTTCACAAGCACAAGATCAATGGCAAAAGAGGTTGTTAAGCACACGAACAACACTAATAAGCATAAGAAAAAGTGTAAATGACGTTGCTAAGCACAAGAACAAGGGCAAAAGAGCTTGTTAAGTACACGAAAAAGGGCAAATGAGGTTCCTAAGCACAAGAACAAATGCAAATCAGGTTGTTAAGCACACAAAGAACGGAAAATGAGATTCATAAGCACAAGATCAGATCAAAAGAAGTTGTTTAAGCACACGAACAACGCCAATTGCGGTTGTTAAGCACACGAACAAGGGCAAATGAGGTTCCTAAGCACAAGAACAAATGCAAATGAGGTTCATAAGCACAAGTTCATGGGCAAAAGAGGTTGTTAAGCACACGAACAACACTAATTGAGGTTGTTAAGCACACAAAAAAGGAAAAATGAGGTTTCTAATTACAAGAACAAATACAAACGAGGTCCATAAGCACAAGATAAAGAGGAAATTAATTTACAAAGCGCAAGAACAATGACAAATGATGTTGTTAAGGACAAGAACAAGTGTAAAGGATGTTGCTAAGCACAAGAACAAAGGCAAAAGAGAGAAGCATATGAACAACAACAATAGAGGTTGTTAAGGACATGAAGAAATTCAAATGAGGTTCATAACCACAAGATCAAGGGCAAAAGAGGTTGTTAAGCACACAAACAAGAGAAAATGAGGTTCCTAAGCACAAGAACAAAATGCAAATGAGGTCCATAAATACAAGATCCCGAGCAAAAGAGGTTGTTAATTACACGAACAACGTTAATTGAGGTTGTTAACTACACAAACAAGGAAAAATGAGGTTCCTAAGCACAAGAACAAATGCAAATGAGTTTCATAAGCACATGATCAAGGACAAAAGAGGTTGATAAGAACACGAACAACAACAATTGAGGTTGTTAAGCACATGAACAAGGGCAAATGAGGTTCCTAAGTACAAGAATAAATGCAAATGAGGTTCATCAGGACAAGATCAAGGGCAAAAGAGGTTGTTAAGTGCGCGAACAACGCCAATTGAGGTTGTTAAGCACACAAACAAGGGAAAATGAGGTTCCGAAGCACAAGAACAAATGCAAATGAGGTTCATTTGCACAAGATCAAGTGCAAATTATGTTGCAAAGTGCAATTACAACGACAAATGAGGTTGTCAAGCACAAGAACAAGGGCAAAAGAGGTTGTCAAGTACACGAACAAGGGAAAATGAGGTTCCTAAGCACAAGAACAAATGCAAATGAGGTTCATAAGCACAAGAACAAATGCAAATGAGGTTCATAAGCACAAGATCAATGGCTAAAGAGGTTGTTAAGCACACAAACAACGCTAATTGAGATTGTTAAGCACACAAACAAGGGAAAATAAGGTTCCTAAGCACAAGAACAAATGCAAATGAGGTCCATAAGCACAAGATCAAGAGAAAATTATGTTGCAAAGCGTAAGAACAACGACAATTGACGTTGTTAAGGACACAAACATGGGCAAATGAGGTTCCTAAGCACAAAAACAAATGCAAATTATGTTGCAATGCGTCAGAACAACGACAAGTGAGGTTGTTAAGCACAAGCACAAGTGTAAATGATGTTGCTAAACACACGAACAAGGGAAAAAGAGGTTAAGAAGCATACGAACAACGACAATGGAGGTTGCACACGAACAAAGGCAAACGAGGTTCCTAAGCACTAGAACAAATGCAAATGAGGTTCATAAGCACAAGATCAAGGGAAAAAGAGGTTGTTAAGCACACGAACAACGCTAATTGAGATTGTTAAGCACACAAACAAGAGAAAATGAGGTTCCTAAGAACAAGAACAAATGCAAATGAGGTTCAAAAGGTCAAGATCAAGGGCAAATTATGTTGCAAAGCGAAAGAGCAACGACAAATGAGGTTGTCAAGCACAAGAACAAGTGTAATTGATATCGCTAAGCTCAAGAAAAAGGGCAAAAGAGGTTAAGAAGCATATGAACAACGACAATTGAGGTTGTGAATCACACGAACAAGGGCAAATGATGTTCCCGAGAACAATAATAAATGCAAATGAGGTTCGGCAGCACAAGATCAAGGGCAAAAGAGATTGTTAAGCACACGAACAACGACAATTGAGGTTGTTAAGGACACGAACAAGGGAAAATGAGGTTCTTAAGCACGAGAACCAAAGCAAATGAGGTTCATAAGCACAAGATTAAGGGCAAAAGAGGTTGTTAAACACACGAACAACGCTAATTGAGGTTGTTAAGCACACAAACAAGGGAAAATGAGGTTCCTAAGCACAAGAATAAATACAAACGAGGTCCATAAGCACAAGATCAAGGGGAAATTAATTTGCAAAGCGCAAGAACAACGACAAATGAGGTTGTTAAGCACTTGAACAGGTGTAAATGATGTTGCTAAGCACAAGAACAAGGGCAAAAGAGGTTAAGAAACATATGAACAACAACAATTGAGGTTACTAAGGACACAAAAATGGCAAATGAGGTTCCTAAGTACAAGAAGAAATGCAAATAAGATTCATAAGCACAAGATCAAGGGCAAAAGAGATTGTTAATTACACGAACAACGCTAATTGAGGTTGTTAAGTACACAAACAAGGAAAAATGAGGTTCCTAAGCAAAGGATTAAGGACAAAAGAGGTTGTTAAAAACACGAACAACGACAATTGAGGTTGTTAAGCACACGAACAAGGGCAAATGAGTTTCCTAAGTACAAGAACAAATGCAAATGAGGTTCATAAGCACAAGGTCAAGGGCAAAAGAAGTTGTTAAGCTCGGGAACAACGCCAATTGAGGTTGTTAAGCACACAAACAATGCAAAATGAGGTTCCGAAGCACAAGATCAAGGGCAAATTATTTAGCAAAGTGCAAGAACAACGACAAATGAGGTTGTCAAGCACAAGAACATGTGTAAATGACGTTGCTAAGCACAAGAACATGGGCAAAAGTGGTTGTTAAGCACACGAACAAGGGCAAATGACGTTTCTAAGCACAAGAAGAAATGCAAATGAGGTTCATAATCACAAGAACAAATGGAAATGAGGTTCATAAGCACAAGATCAATGACAAAAGAGGTTGTCAAGCACACGAACAACGCTAATTGAGGTTGTTAAGTACACAAACAAGGGAAAATGAGGTTCCTAAGCACAAGAACAAACGCAAATGAGGTTCATAAGCATAGGATCAAGGACAAAAGAGGTTGAGAAGAACACGAACAACGACAATTGAGGTTGTTAAGCACACAAACAAGGGCAAATGAAGTTTGTAAGTACAAGAACAAATGCAAATGATGTTCATCAGCACAAGATCAAGGGCAAAAGAAGTTGCAGCACACCAACAACGCCAATTGAGTTTGTTACGCACACAAACAAGGGAAAATGAGGTTCATTTGCACAAGATCAAGGGTAAATTATGTTGCAAAGTGCAAGAACAACGACAAATGAGGTTGTCAAGCACAAGAACAAGTGTAAATCACGTTGCTAAGCACAAGAACAAGGTCAAAAGAGGTTGTTCAGTACACGAACAAGGGCAAATGAGGTTCCTAAGCACAAGAACAAATGCAAATGAGGTTCATAAGCACAAGACAAATGCAAATGAGGTTCATAAGTACAACATTAATGGCAAAAGAGGTTGTTAAGAACACGAACAACACTAATTGAAGTTGTTAAGCACTCAAACAAGGGAAAAATGAGGTTCCTAAGCACAAGAACAAAAATGTAAATGAGATCCATACGAATAAGATCAAGGGGAAATTATGTTGCAAAACGCAAAAACAACGACAATTGAGGTTGTTAAGGACACAAACATGGGGATGAGGTTCCTAAGCACAAGAAGAAATGCAAATGAGGTTCATAAGCACAACATCAACGGTAAAAGAGGCTGTTATGCACACGAACAACACCAAATGAGGTTCCAAGCACAAGAACAAATGCAAATGAGGTTCAGAATCACAAGATCAACGGCAAATTATGTTGCAAAGCGCCAGAACAACGACAACTGAGGTTGTTAAGCACAAGAACAAGTGTAAATGATGTTGCTAAGAACAAGAACAAGAGCAAAAGAGGTTGTTAATGACACGAACAAGGGCAAATGAGGTTCCTAAGCACAAGAACAAATGCAAATGAGTTTCACAAGCACAAGATCAAGGGCTAAAGCGGTTGTTAAGCACATCAACAACGCCAATTGAGTTTGTTAAGCACACAAACAAGGGAAAATGAGGTTCATAATCACAAGAACAATTGCAAATGAGGTTCATAAGCACAAGATCAAGGGCAAATTATGCTGCAAAGGCCAAGAACAACGATAGATGAGGTTGTTAAGCAGAAGAACAAGTGTAAATGATGTTGCTAAGCAAACGAACAAGGGCAAAAGAGGTTAAGAAGCATACGACCAACGACAATTGAGGTTGTTAAGCACATGAACAAGGGCAAATGAGGTTCCCAAGCACAAGAACAAATACAAATGAGGTTCATAAGCACAAGATCAAGGGAAAAAGAGGTTGTTAAGCACACGAACAACACCAATTGGGATTGTTAAGCACATAAACAAAGGAAAATGTGGTTCATAAGCATAAGAACAAATGCAAATGAGGTTCAAAAGCACAAGATCAATGGCAAATTATGTTGCAAAGTGAAGGAACAATGACAAATGAGGTTGTCAAGCACAAGAACAAGTGTAAATGATATTGCTAAGCTCAAGAACAAGGGCAAAAGATGTAAAGGAGCATATGAACAATGACAATTGAGGTTGTTAAGCACACGAACAAGGGCAAATGAGGTTCCTAAGCACAAGAACAAATGCAAATGAGGTTCATCAGCACAAGATCAAGGGCAAATTATGATGCACGGGCAAGAACAACGACAAATGAGGTTGTTAAGCACAAGAACAAGTGTAAATGATGTTGGCACACGAACAAGGGCAAAATAGGTTAAGAAGCATACAAACAACGACAATTGAGGTCGTTAAGCACACGAACAAGGTCAAATGAGTTTCCTAAGCACAAGAACAAATGCAAATAAGGTCATAAGCACAACATCAAGGGAAAAAGAGGTTATTAAGCACACGAAAAATGCCAATTGAGGTTGTTAAGGACACAAACAAGGGAAAATGAGGTTCCTAAGCACAAGAACAAATGCATATGAGGTTCAATAGCTCAAGATCAAGGGCAAATTATGGTGCAAAGCACAAGAGCAACGATAAATGAGGTTGTCAAGCACAAGAACAAGTGTAAATGATATTTCTAAGCTCAAGAACAAGGGCAAAAGAGGTTAAGAAGCATATGAACAACGATAATTGAGGATGTTAAGCACACAAACAAGGGCAAATGAGGTTCCTGAGAACAAGAATAAGTGCAAATGAGGTTCATCAGCACAAGATCAAGAGCAAAAGAGGTTGTTAAGCACACGAACAACGCTAATTGAGGTTGTTAAGCAAACAAACAAGGGAAAATGAAATTCCTAAGCACAAGAACAAATACAAAGGAGGTCCATAAGCACAAGATCAAGGGGAAATTAATTTGCAAAGCGCAAGAACAACGACAAATGAGGTTGTTAAACACAAGAACAAGTGTAAATGATGTTGCTAAGCACAAGAACAAGGGCAAAAGGGGTTAAGAAGCATATGAACAACAACAATCGAGGTTATTAAGGACACAAACAAGGGCAAATGAGGTTCCTAAGTACAAGAAGAAATACAAATGTGGTTCATAAGCACAAGATCAAGGGCAAAAAAGGTTATTAAGCATACGAACAACGCCAATTGAGTTTGTTAAGCACATAAAGAAGGAAAAATGAGGTTCCTTAGCACAAGAACAATTGCAAATGAGGTTCATTTGCACAAGATCAAGGGCAAATTATGTTGCAAAGCGCAATTACAACAACAAATGAGGTTGTCAAGCACAAGAACAAGTGTAAATGACGTTGCTAAGCACAAGAACAAGGGCAAAAGAGGTTGTTAAGTACACGAACAAGGGCAAATGAGGTTCCTAAGCACAAGAACAAATGCAAATGAGGTTCATAAGCACAAGAACAAATGCAAATGAGGTTCATAAGCACAAGATTAATGGTAAAAGAGGTTGTTATGCACACGAACAACGCTAATTGAGATTGTTAAGCACACAAACAAGGGAAAATGAGGTTCCTAAACACAAGAACAAATGCAAATGAGGTCCATATGCACAAGATCAGGGGGAAATTGTGTTGCAAAGCGCAAGAACAGCGACAATTGAGGTTGTTAAGGACACAAACATGGGCAAATGAGGTTCCTAAGCACAAGAAGAAATGCAAATGAGGTTCATAAGCACACGAACAAGGGCAAAAGAGGTTAAGAAGCATACGAACAATGACAATTGAGGTTGTTAAGCACATGAACAAGGGCAAATGAGGTTCCTACGCACAAGAACAAATGCAAATGAGGTTTATAAGCACAAGATCAAGGGCAAATTATGTTGCAAAACATCAGAACAACGGCAACTGAGGTTGTTAAGCACAAGAACAAGTGATGATGTTGCTAAGCACAAGAACAAGGGCAAAAGAGGGTAAGAAGTATGCGAACAACAACAATTGAGGTTGTTAATGGCACGAACAAGGGCAAATGAGGTTCCTAAGTACAAGTACAAATGCAAATGAGTTTCACAAGCGCAAGATCAAGGGCAAAAGAGGTTATTAAGCACACGAACAACGCCAATTGAGGATGTTAAGCACACAAACACGGTAAAATGAGGTTCCTAAGCACAAGAACAAATGCAAATGAGGTTCATAAGCACAACATCAAGGGCAAATTATGCTACACAGGGCAAGAACAACGACAGATGAGGTTGTTAAGCACAAGAACAAGTGTAAATGATGTTGCTAAGCACACGAACAAGGGCAAAAGAGGTTAAGAAGCATACGAACAACGACAATTGAGGTTGTTAAACACACGAACAAGGTCAAATGAGGTTCCTAAGCACAAGAACAAATGCAAATAAGGTTCATAAGCTCAAGATCAAGGGAAAAAGAGGTTATTAAGCACACGAACAACGCCAATTGAGATTGTTAAGTACAAAAACAAGGGAAAATGAGGTTCGTAAGCACAAGAACAAATGCAAATGAGGTTCATAAGCACAAGATCAATGGCAAATTCTGCTACAAAGGGTAAGAACAACGACAGATGAGGTTGTCAAGCACAAGAACAAGTGTAAATGCTGCTGCTAAGCACACGAACAAGGGCAAAAGAGGTTAAGAAGCATATGAACAACGACAATTGAGGTTGTTAAGCACACGAACAAGGGCAAATGAGGTTCCTAAGCACAAGAACAAATATAAATGAGGTTCATAAGTAAAAGATCAAGGGAAAAATAGGTTATGGAGCACACGAACAACGCGAATTGAGATTCTTAAGCACACAAACAAGGGAAAATGAGGTTCCTAAGCACAAGAACAAATGCAAATGAGGTTCATAAAAACAAGATCAACGGCAAATTATGCTGCAAAGGGCAAGAACAACGACAGATGAGGTTGTTGAGCACAAGAACAAGTGTAAATGCTGTTGCTAAACACACGAACAAGGGCAAAAGAGGAGAAGCATACGAACAACGACAATTGAGGTTGTTAAGCACACGAACAAGGGCAAATGAGGTTCCTAAGCACAAGAACAAATGCAAATGAGGTTCATAAGCACAAGATCAAGGGAAAAAGAGGTTATTAAAGCACACGAACAACGCCAATTGAGATTGTTAAGCACACAAACAAGGGAAAATGAGGTTCCTAAGCAAAAGAACAAATGCAAATGAGGTTCAAAAGCTCAAGATCATGGGCAAATTATGTTGAAAAGTGCAATAGCAACGAGAAATGGGGATGTCAAGCACAAGAACAAGTGTAAATGGTATTTCTAAGCTCAAGAACAATGGCAAAAGAGGTTAAGAAGCATATGAACAACGACAATTGAGGTTGTTAAGCACACGAACAAGGGCAAATGAGGTTCCTGAGAATAAGAATAAGTGCAAATGAGGTTCATTAGCACAAGATCAAGCGCAAAAGAGGTTGTTAAGCACACGAACAACGCTAATTGAGGTCGTTAAGCAAACAAACAAGTGAAAATGAGGTTCCAAAGCACAAGAACAAATACAAACGAGGTCCATAAGCACAAGATCAAGGGGAAATTAATTTGCAAAGCGTAAGAACAACAACAAATGAGATTTTTAAGCACAAGAACAAGTGTAAATGATGTTGCTAAGCACAAGAACAAGGGCAAAAGGGGTTAAGAAGCATATGAACAACAACAATCGAGGTTATTAAGGACACAAACAAGGGCAAATGAGGTTCCTAAGTACAAGAAGAAATACAAATGTAGTTCATAAGCACAAGATCAAGGGCAAAAGAGGTTATTAAGCACAGGAACAACGCCAATTGAGTTTGTTAAGCACATATAGAAGGGAAAATGAGGTTCCTAAGCACAAGTACAATTGCAAATGAGGTTCATTTGCACAAGATCAAGGGCAAATTATGTTGCAAAGCGCAATTACAACGACAAATGTGGTTGTCAAGCACAAGAACAAGTGTAAATGACGTTGCTAAGTATAAGAACAAGGGCAAAAGAGGTTATTAAGTACACGAACAAGGGCAAATGAGGTTCCTAAGCACAAGAACATGCAAATGAGGTTCATAAGCACAAGAACAAATGTAAATGAGGTTCATAAGCACATGATTAATGGTAAAAGAGGTTGTTATGCACACGAGCAACGCTAATTGAGATTGTTAAGCACACAAACAAGGGAAAATGAGGTTCCTAAACACAAGAACAAATTCAAATGAGGTCCTTATGCACAAGATCAGGGGGAAATTGTGTTGCAAAGCACAAGAACAGCGACAATTGAGGTTGTTAAGGACACAAACATGGGCAAATGAGGTTCCTAAGCACAAGAAGAAATGCAAATGAGGTTCATAAGCACACGACCAAGGGCAAAGAGGTTAAGAAACATATGAACAACAACAATTGAGGTTGTTAAGCACATGAACAAGGGCAAATGAGGTTCCTACGCACAAGAACAAATGCAAATGAGGTTCATAAGCTCAAGATCAAGGGCAAATTATGTTGCAAAGCGCCAGAACAACGGCAACTGAGGTTTTTAAGCACAAGAACAAGTGTAAATGATGTTTCTAAGCACAAGAACAAGGGCAAAATATGTTAAGAAGTATGCGAACAACGACAATTGAGGTTGTTAATGACACGAACAAGGGCAAATGACGTTCCTAAGTACAAGAACAAATGCAAATGAGTTTCACAAGCGCAAGATCAAGGGCAAAAGAGGTTATTAAGCACACGAACAATGCCAATTGAGGTTGTTAAGCACACAAACACGGGAAAATGAGGGTCCTAAGCACAAAAACAAGGGCAAATTATGCTGCACAAGGCAAGAACAACGACAGATGAGGTTGTTTAGCACAAGAACAAGTGTAAATGATGTTGCTAAGCACACGAACAAGGGCAAAAGAGGTTAAGAAGCATACGAACGACGACAATTGAGGTTGTTAAGCACACAAACAAGGTCAAATGAGGTTCCTAAGCACAAGAACAAATGCAAATAAGGTAATAAGCACAAGATCAAGGGAAAAAGAGGTTATTAAGCACACAAACAACGCCAATTGAGATTGTTAAGTACACAAACAAGGGAAAATGAGGTTCCTAAGCACAAGAACAAATGCATATGAGGTTCAATAGCTCAAGATCAAGGGCAAATTATGTTGCAAAGCGCAAGAGCAATGATAAATGAGGTTGTCAAGCACAAGAACAAGTGTAAATGATATTGCTAAGCTCACGAACAAGTGCAAAAGAGGTTAAGAAGCATATATGAACAACGACAATTGAGGTTGTTAAGCACAGAAACAAGTGCAAATGAGGTTCCTGAGAACAAAAATAAATGCAAATGAGTTTCATCAACACAAGATCAAGGGCAAAAGAGGTTGTTAAGCACACGAAGAACGCTAATTGAGGTTTTGAAGCATACAAACAAGGGAAAATGATGTTCCTAAGCACAAGAACAAATACAAACGAGGCCCATAAGCACAAGATCAAGGGGAAATTAAATTGCAAAAGGCAAGAACAACGATAAATGAGGTTGTTAAGTACAAGAACAAGTATAAATGATGTTGCCTGAGCACAAAAATAAGGGCAAAAGGGGTTAAGAAGCATATAAACAACAACAATCGAGGTTATTAAGGAAACAGAAAAGGGCAAATGAGGTTCCTCCGTACAAGAAGAAATGCAAACGTGGTTCATAAGCACAAGATCAAGGGCAAAAGAGGTTATTAAGCAAACGAACAACGCCAATTGAGGTTGTTAAGCACACAAAGAAGGGAAAATGAACTTCCTAAGCACAAGAACAAATGCAAATGAGGTTTATAAATACAAGATCAAGGGCAAAAGAGGTTGTTAATTACATGGACAACGCTAATTGGGGTTGTTAAGTACACAAACAAGGGAAAATGAGGTTCCTAAGCACAAGAACAAATGCAAATGAGGTTCATAAGCACAGGATCAATGACAAAAGAGGTTGTTAAGAACACGAACAACGACAATTGAGGTTGTTAAGCACACGAACAAGGGCAAATGAGTTTCCTAAGTACAAGAACAAATGCAAATGAGGTTCATTTGCACAAGATCAAGGGCAAATTATGTTGCAAAGCGCAAGAACAACGACAATTGAGGTTGTTAAGGACACAAACATGGGCAAATGAGGTTCATAAGCACAAGAAGAAATGCAAATGAGGTTCATAAGAACAAGATCAAGGGTAAAAGCATAAGAACACAGGACAAAATTGTTGTTAAGCACACAAACAAGGGAAAATGAGGTTCCTAAGCACAAGAACAAATGCAAATGAGGTTCATAAGCACAAGATCATGGGTAAATTATGCTGCAAAGGGCAAGAACAACGACAGATGAGGTAAATGATGTTGCTAAGCACACGAATAAGGGCAAAAGAGGTTAAGAAGCATACGAACAACGACAATTGAGGTTGTTAAGCACACGAACATGGGCAAATGAGGTTCATAAGCACAAGAATAAATGTAAAAGTGGTTCATAAGCACAAGATCAAGGGAAAAAGAGATTGTTAAGCACACGAACAACGCCAATTGAGATTGTTACGCACACAAACATGGGAAAATGAGGTTCCTAAGCATAAGAACAAATGCAAATGAGGTTCAAAAGCACAAGATCAAGGACAAATTATGTTGCAAAGCGCAAGAACAACGACAAATGAGGTTGTCAAGCACAAGAACAAGTGTAAATGACGTTGCTAAGCACAAGAACAAGGGCAAAAGAGGTTGTTAAGTACCCGAACAAGGGCAAATAAAGTTCCTAAGCACAAGAACTAATTCAAATGAGGTTCATAAGCACAAGAACAAATGCAAATGAGGTTCATAAGCACAAGATCAATGGCAAAAGAGGTTGTTAAGCACACGAACAACGCTAATTGAGGTTGTTAAGCACACAAACAAGGGAAAATGAGGTTTCTAAGCACAAGAGCAAAATGCAAATGAGGACCATAAGAACAAGATCAAGGGGAAATTATGTTGCAAAGCGCAAGAACAACGACAATTGAGGTTGTTAAGGACACAAACATGGGCAAATGAGGTTCATAAGCACAAGAAGAAATGCAAATGAGGTTCATAAGAACAAGATCAAGGGTAAATGCAATTGTTAAGCACACGAACTACGCCAATTCAGGTTGTTAAGCACACAAACAAGGGAAAATGAGGTTCCTAAGCACAAGAACAAATGCAAATGAGGTTCATAAGCACAAGATCATGGGTAAATTATGCTGCAAAGGGCAAGAACAACGACAGATGAGGTAAATGATGTTGCTAAGCACACGAACAACGACAGATGAGGTAAATTATGCTGCAAAGGGCAAGAACAACGACAAATGAGGATCAAAAGCACAAGATCAAGGACAAATTATGTTTCAAAGCGCAAGAACAACGACAAATGAGGTTGTCAAGCACAAGAACAAGTGTAAATTATATTGCTAAGCTCAAGAACAAGGGCAAAAGATGTTAAGAAGCATATCAACAACGACAATTGAGGTTGTTAAGCACATGAACAAGGGCAAATGAGGTTCCTGAGAACAAGAATAAATGACAATGAGGTTCATCAGCACAAGATAAAGGGCAAAAAAGGTTGTTAAGCACACGAACAACGCTAATTGAGGTTGTTAAGCACACAACAAGGGAAAATGAGGTTCCTAAGCACAAGAACAAATACAAACGAGGTCTATTAGCACAAGATCAAGGGGAAATTAATTTGGAAAGCGCAAGAACAACGACAAATGAGGTTGTTAAGCACAAGAACAAGTGTAAATGATGTTGCTAAGCATAATACCAAGGGCAAAAGAGGTTAAGAAGCATATGAACAACAACAATCTAGGGTGTTAAGCACACAAGAAGCGAAAATGAAGTTTCTATGCACAAGAACAAATGCAAATGAGGTTCATAAATACAAGATCAAGGGCAAAAGAGGTTGTTAATTACACGAACAACGCTAACAGGGGTTGTTAAGTACACCAAACAAGGGAAAACGAGGTTCCTAAGCCCAAGAACAAATGCAAATGAGGTTCATAAGCACAGGATCAATGATAAAAGAGGTTGTTAATAACACGAACAACGACAATTGAGGTTGTTAAGCACACGAACAAGGGCAAATGAGTTTCCTAAGTACAAGAACAAATGCAAATGAGGTTTGTAAGCACAAGATCAAGGGAAAAAGAAGTTGTGAAGCACACTAACAACGCCAATTGAGGTTGTTGAGCACACAAACAAGGGAAAATGAGGTTCCGAAGCACAACAACAAATGCAAAAGAGGTCCATTTGCACAAGATCAATGGGCAAATTATGTTGCAAAGCACAAGAACAACGACAAATGAGGTTGTCAATCACAAGAACAAGTGTAAATGACGTTGCTAAGCACAAGAACAAGGGCAAAAGAGGTTGTTAAGTACACGAACAAGGGCAAATGAGGTTCCTAAGCACAAGAACAAATGCAAATGAGGTTCATAAGCACAAGAAAAAAAATGCAAATGAGGTTCATAAGCACAAGATCAACGGCAAAAGAGGTTGTTAAGTACACGAACGACGTTAATTGAGGTTGTTAAGCACACAGAGAAGGGAAAATGAGGTTCCTAAGCACAAGAATGCAAATGAGCTTCATAAGCACAAGATCAAGAACAAAAGAGATTGTGAAGAACACGAACAACGACATTTGAGGTTGTTAAGCACACGAACAAGGGCAAATGAGGTTCCCTAAGCACAAGAACAAATGCAAATGAGGTTCATATGCACAAGATCAAGGGCAAAAGTGGTTGAAGCACACGAACAAGGGAAAATGAGGTTCATAAGCACAAGATCATTGGCAAAAGAGATTGTTAAGCACACGAACAACGCTAATTGAGGAATAAGGGAAAATGAGGTTCCTAAGCACAAGAACAAATGCAAATGAGGTTGTTAAGAACACGAAAAACAACAATTGAGGTTGTTAAGCATACGAACAATGGCAAATGAGATTCCTAAGCACAATAACCAAAGCAAATGAGGTTCATAAGCACAAGATTAAGGGCAAAAGAGATTGTTAAGCATACGAACAACTCCTATTGAGGTTCTTAAGCACACAAACAAGTAAAAATGAGGGTCCTAAGCACAAGAACAAATGCAAATGAGGTTCATAAGCACAAGATCAAGGGAAAATTATGTTGCAAAGCGCAAGAACAACGACAATTGAGGTTGTTTAGCACACGAAAAAGGGCAAATGAGGTTCCTGAGCACAAAGAACAAATGCTAATGAGGTTCATAAGCACAAGCTCAAGTGCCAAAGTGGTTGTTAAGCACACGAACAACACCAATTGAGGTTGTTAAGCACACAAACAATGAAAAACGAGGTTCCTATGCAAATGACTTTTATAAGCACAAGATCAAGGACAAAAGATGTTTTTAAGAACACGAACAATGCCAATTGAGGTTGTTAAGCACACAAAGATGGGAAAATGAGATTCCTAAGCACAAGAACAAATGCAAATGACGTTCATAAGCACAAGATCAGGGCAAAAGAAGTTGTTATTAAGCACACGAACAACGCCAATTGAGGTTGTTAAGCACACGAACAAGGGCAAATGAGGTTCCTAAGCACAAGAACAAATGCAAATGAGGTTCATAAACACAAGTTCATGGGCAAAAGAGGTTGTTAAGCACATGAACAAGCGCCAATTGAGGTTGTTAAGCACACAAACAAGGGAAAATGAGGTTCCTAAGCACAAGAACAAATGCAAATGAGATTCATAAGCACAAGATCAAGGGCAAATTATGTTGCAAAGCGCAAGAACAACGACAACTGAGGTTGTTAAGCACAAGAAGAAGTGTAAATGATGTTGCTAAGCACAAGAACAAGGGCAAAAGAGGTTAAGAAGCATACGAACAACGACAATTGAGGTTATTAAGTACACGAACAAGGACAAATGAGGTTCCTAAGCACAAGAACAAATGCATATGAGGTTCATAAGCAGATGATCAAGGGCAAAAGATGTTGTTAAGCACACAAGCAACGCCAATTGAGGTTGTTAAGCACACAAACAAGGGAAAATGAGGTTCCTATGCGTCAGGGACAGCTGTAATTCAGTTCAAAAATGGTTGGTTGTGGGATGAATTGTTGCAACCTCACTCACTTATCAAGGTCTATAGTCCTTTAATCTGATTTTAGCTTATCAAGGACTGCCAAGGCATAGGCATAGCATAAGGGTATCATGACTGGGAAGACACCACAACTTCATCCATTTTCGGATTTGTTATATGTTGTTTTCGCATATCCAGAGCTGTCAGTACCCATCTCTAGTAATTTTTCCTTAAATGCATACCAATTAATGGGTAGTCTCACCAGATCTTTGTGAGCCACTGAGGAAGCCCTACTTATAACAGACTTGCTCCGATTTTTTTCTCTAACTTGTTCAATTAATCGGGTAAACATGTTTGACTCGGCCAACCCTTCTTTTCCTCAATTGAACGATCACATAGTGTCACGGCGAGGTGAGAAGTTGTTCTACATTTGGCATTTGGTGCGGTGCTTCACCGGATTCTGCCCCTCTCATTTTTTCTTCCTTCTTTTCAATATCGCTAGAGCATCATTTGAGGCCCAAATTAGTGAGTTTAAACCAGTCGCTAAGTAGAGCATTACTTGGGTTCATTAGGAATTGAGCAGATTTTATCTCCTCTTTCTTAATTTCTCTCTTCTCCATTGATATGCTGGTTATCGGAGTAGTTCCAGAGGAAGAAGGTGAGAAACGCACAGCGCGAAGGGGGAGCCCATTTTGTTTTCTTTTAATTTTATCTACTTGGCTCGTGATTGCACTTGTTTCACCGAGGACCGCATATTAGGTTGTACTGGTGTATGGTGCTCTGTGTACATGCACGGTGAGGGGTCACTGAAATTTGATTAAGTTCATTCTTCATTTTTTTTATTCAAACACGATGTATTGTAATCCTTTGATTGCTTCTTTAATCTGTATGACTTGGATTACGTGAAACTTGTTCAGCCGCCTTAGCAAATCCAACAAAAATTTCATTCATTAGACTGACCAGCGGGTCCTGTTTGGAGGGTTTCATTAGGCATACCCATTTTCTTTTGCATACACACAGTTTGCTTAATTTCATGACTTCCCGACCAATTCGTGCTAAACAGGCGATGTGCATGAAAACTTATTACCTTACATATGTCATTCGATTATGAATTTTATACATAAATTTATATCTTTCATTTCATAGCCTTGTGCCAAATTGAACACATCTAGCATCTTATTTAGGGTACAACACTTTGTTCGAGGACGAACAAAAGTTCAATCTTGGGGGTGTGATGACGCCAAAACATATAGCGAAAATCACTATCTTTTATAACATAAAATGACAAAAAGCGAATGCGAAGTAGCCATTTCTCGAAATATTTATCGCAAATGTGTTTTCAGTCATTTTAGCAGGTTTTGGAGAAAGTTGCGTGTTTAGGCCAAAAACGGAGCAAATATGCCCAATTTAGGCGATTATTGAAGATTGCCTCTAATCAAAACATTATATGGCGTATGCAATAAGGTACATGAAGTGCACAACATCCGAGATGGTGAAATTTGATGGAAATCTGCTAAGTCAAGAAGCCGTGCGGGTGAAACCTATGCCGCATGCGGCATAGGCCTAGTGGCCACACGCATTGCGGATTCAATATGTGGACTGTTATTATGCAATATTAGATCGACAGATCTCATCCCTTAATTGAAGCATTCTAGAAGGTGCGACCCCCATGTCAGCCAAGATGCTTCTAAATTGAGTGGAGTCCAAGTTTGCTATTTTGGAGTGCTATTTTCAGTCCTAAAAATCTAGGGATCATGTTCTCCACTACTCTCATTACCCTCTCTTTCTCTTTAGGAAACTCTATATATATCCCTCTTGTAATGGAATTCGGTATGCGTGTTTACATGTGATTAAGTCCAGCATTATAGCCACAAATTTCTCACCGATTAGGATAGATATGTTGGGTTAGAGTGCTAGGGAGAGAGGCAAAGCCCTTGGAAGTCAAGACAAGGAGGCATCATCAAGGAGTCAAGGTTCTTCTTCTTCAACTAAGTTGTAATATATGTTATCTTTATTTTTCTTTTCTCTTGCTATGGCTCCAAGGAGCTAAACCTCTCTCATCTCTAAGGTGAGGAATTGAACTATGAGTCGTTTAATAATATTTTGATTTTGTTTATGTTTTGTTGTGTGAATTTCTATTGTATTTTATTTCTTTTTAATTCTATTCGAGTATACATAGTTTCGTCTACTATATGCCAATAACTTCTACATAGCAATTGGGGAGAGCTGATGGATCCTTGTGTGAGACGGATATTATCTAAGTGGTTAAACTTCGACTAACGAGGCTTGGTAGCAATTCAAAGACTAGGGTTAGAACCCAAGGGGCTCTCTTGGCGGGATAGGTTAGAAGGCATCTTAGGTTAGGATTACTTAGTCGGAATCATGATAGAAATTGCTTAGGGTTTTGGGATATTTCAACTATAGGGTAGTATAAGGAAAGAACATGATTTCGTACTTAAAACACTTCAGTCTTGATAGCTCAAAAGCCAATCAAAAGATTGGAAAGCCCAAAATACAACACACAACAGAACACCACAGCGTCATGCGGGTAGTGACATCGCCTGCGGGGTCGCCCGCGGGTAAGATTTTAGGCCGCATACGGTAGTGATAGTACTGCATGCGGGTTGGACCAGTGTCTGAACAAATTAGTATATTAGACTCATAGGTCGTCCTAAACCCTAGAGAATTCCTGTACTCTGCCGATCACTTGTAGCGCCACCGTATTAAATCATTCTACGACTTCGGTTGTATTTTAATTTACTTCAATTAATTAACAACTTAGAAGATTGATACAGTCAAAATGTAACAGCACAAAGTTTTAGTATAGTAGGCTATACATTTTAACCTTGATTACACTTTCAGTATAGTAGGCTATCGCGTAGTATTATCAGGTATCGATCCACAGTGATAATGTATTAAGATCTAACAATTTTACTTAGTCTAGGTCAGGTTTGTTGTTGATTAAGAGTTTGTTTGTTTGTTATCTTCTAAGTTGATTATTAATTAAAGTAAATTAAAATACGACCGGAGTCGTAGTGAGATTTTAATGCGGTGGCGCTACAGGTGATCGACAGAATACAGAGATTCTCTATTGATCAGGATGACCTATGAGTCTAATATAATGATTTGTTCAGGCACTGGTCCAACCCGCATATGGTGCTGTATATGGCCTAAAACCTTACTCGTAGGCCACCCCGCATGCGGTACTGTCACTACCCGTAAGGCGCCATGGTATTTTGTTATGTGTTGTGTTTTAGGTTTTCTAATATTTCGATTGGCTTTTGGGCTACTAAGACTAAAGTATTTTAAGTACGGAATTATATTTTTTCCTTATACTACCCCATAGTAAAAATATCCCAAATTCCTATGCAATTTATATTGTTGATCCAGCTAAGTAAACCTAACCTACCCCGCCAAGGGAGCCCCTTACTTTGAACCACTGCCAAGGCTCGTTAACCGTGGTTTAACCACTTATGCATTGTCCTTCTCACACAAGGACCTAACGGATCTCCCCATATGGCATTTAGAAGTCATTGGCATATAGTAGACGGAACTATGTATGCTCGAATAGATTAAAAAGACAATAAAAGCGCAATTAAATTTCACACAACAAAATATAAATAAAATCAAAATATTATTAAACAACTCATAATTCAATCCCTCGCCCTAGATATGAGAGGTTTAGGATCTTAGAACCATAACAAAAGAGAACAAAAATAAAGAGAACAAAGATTAACTCCTTAGATGATGCCTTCTTGTCTTGAATTCCAAGGGCTTCGTCTCTCTCTTACACTCTAACATACCTTATCTATCATAATCGATGAGAAATTCGTGGCTATAATGCTGGACTTAATCACAAGCAAACACGCACACTGAATTCCTTTACAATAAGGGTTTATATAGGATTTCCTAAAGGGAGAAAGAGTAGTGGGAGTAGTGGGGAACATAATCCATTGATTTTAGGGCTAAAAATAGCACTTTGAAAATAGCAAACTTGGACTCCACTCTATCCAAAAATAGCGTGGGAGACCTGGAGGTTGGTCCTTCTAGAAGGTATCAACCTATGGCTGAGATCTGCGAATCTAACGGCTTAGAAAAATAGCCCACGGATTGATTTCTGGGATCCTACGAGGTCGCGCGCGACAGGGGAAACCTGCATGCGGCATGGAGCTGTAATACAGATCAGATACTCAATCGTATTTTAGTCGTAGTTTGGTCATCTAGACTCGGTTTAGGTGATTCAAAGCTCGTTGGAAAAGTAGACAATAAGATCTACAACTCTATTTAAAGCTTTGCCTCGGAAAAGGTGTTTAGGATGTCCTGAAGCTCATAGAAAGTGAGGAACTCAATCGATCTTCATAACTTGGCTATGTTACCATATGTGTCATATGTCGCATAGGCTCCTAGACTTAATGTATTCTCCATAGAATTTTGCCATTTCGGTTGTTGTGCACTTCATGTTCCTTGTTGCATACACCATGTAATGTCCTGATTTGAGACTGTCTTCAATAATCGCCTAAATTTGATATATTTGCTCTGTTTTTGGCCTAAATACGCAACTTTCTCCAAAACCTACCAAAATAACTAAAAAACACGTTTGAGATAAATATTTCGGAAAAATGAATAATTCGCATTCGCTTTTCGCCATTTTTCGTTATAAAAGATAGTGATTTTCGCTATATGTTTTGGCGTCATCAAAGATCGCAAACAAACAAAGTCCTAATTAACAACAAACCCGGCCTAGACTAAGTAATATTATAAAATCTTAATACACTATCTATGTGGAACGATACCTGATAATACTGCGTGATAGGATTGTATACTTGCAATCTGTAAAAGTGGAATCAGGGTTAAAAGGTATAGTCTACTATACTGAAACTTCATGTACATTGTATTTCACGTTATCAATGACCAACCGGGTAAGTTAGTCTTCTGTGCTGAAATGACCTCACTAACCATAAATAATGAGTCAACATGGGACCCACTCCATAAGCCAAGAAAGTGATGATGTAATTTACCTTCCTCAGATCTCTATGAAAGCCGGCTTGCCCAAGGTAGTTGTAATAAAAGAAGGTACAACTAACATGGGTGATGTCCTCACCATATTCCCTAACAAGCATGAAGTATTTATGTGCATGGATTGTGGCTTCGTTAAAAAGGCCCCAAGAAGGCCTGTTATGCCCAAACCATGATCCAAGACAAACCCCTCAACAGCGCCGACAATTCAGCCTAGGGGGAGAAGTTTGGCTAAAGAACAAGAAGAAGTCAAAATCATACCGTAATACTTATGATATCTATATTATCAAATGTGTCTTGGCACAAGACTCTTACTTGTTGATCATGCCCTCTGGCTTAGAAGTTGTAGTTCACCCTGATGCTCACCACTCATCTAGTGAGTCAAACACTTCCCCTGACAATAGTGAAGATGAAGCCTCATGTAACATGATAAGCGGAGAGCCAGGCAATAATAGCTCCGGTCATGAAATTATTAATAGGTAATTACACTTTCGCTGCTCAACATGTCGATGCAAAAGTGATGCTAGCTTCATGCATGGGATTTTCCACAACAATCTTTCTAGTGAAATCTTCAAACAAGCCACTCTTTCTCGAGTCCATCCCTTTAAAATGTACTTTTTTTGGTAATAATTTAATACCCATAACCTCGTTCGGCAATCCCTCCTTTAGCCTCCTTTAGCTTTTTTTAGCTTCCTTACTTATTTAATTCTTCCGAACATTGGTTCCTTAGCGAGAATTAAGTTCACCTCCTTAAGTCTCATTTTGTCCGAAATATTAATCTCTTGTCCAGATCTTAAGGCACCTCGCCTTGGATTAAGCTTCCTTTAGCCAACCAAACATGATATCCTTAGCGTGGATTAAAATTTAGCCCACTCTTTTTGCCAAACATCCCCATTATGTCAAGCACCTTTAGAGAGTGATCACATAAAACTCCTAGTCCCTATCTCTTGAGCTTGTTGCAACTGCACGATACTATTTCATTAGTATGATTGATAAAAATTTGAAGACACTTACCCAAGCAAAAGTTGCTACCAAAATTACTAACCCTGATGGTGTACTTTGTTGTTGAGTAACCTTTATCTTTCGATTTAACAAAAGATGACATTGACAACTCCATTCTTCTTGAAATTCAAAAAAAAAATGTTTAGTGTGTACAATGTACTCGCATATTGTAAAATAGAGATATTTACCTTAACTCTATGTTTCTTCGTCCTCATTTTATACTATGACTCTATTTCTTTTTCACATTTTTGTACAAGAATCCTCTCAAAGTGATTAAAGAATCAAACTATGTCCATATTTTATTTGAGAAATTTTTTTATATCTTTGTCAAAGCTTTCACTAAGTTGTGTGCTCCACATCCCCAATAAGATTACATCCTTCATGTAACATTTGGCTCATTTTTTTTACCTCAAAAATAAAATTCAACCAACTCTCTTCGTTGACTTTTCTTTTATGCCTATCTTTCTTGTTCTATTGTGGTCTTCATCATTGTCATTTATCCTACAAACTACACATTCTTTATTTTCCTCATCATCGACCTCATCTTCAGTGTCAAGCTTAATACCTTCAAAAATATTGTTGGTCCCCTCACCATCAGATGAATACCATCAGGTGGTAAATATTCACCTCATGTACCTTTCAAATTTTAATATCACCAATTGACAACTGGTGTAATTCATTTGCTATATAATTTCACTTACTTATCATCATTATATCTACCAAAGAATGAAAGAAATCGTTATTTTCTTACATATAAAAGAATACCAATATGATTGTTATGTTCTTGGTGAGTTTAAAAAAATTATAAAAAAAAAAATCAACCTAATTGAAGTTTCAATAAGAATCAACAAGAGTTAATTCATTTTTTCTAAGCAAGAACAAGGGTTAATTCTGATTTAGGCATATCGACAAGCTTAATCTCTTTAACAATATTACCAGTCTGGCGGTCCCCTCTCCACTGGCCACCTCTTCACTAATTCTTAAGAGCATTTCAACTTATGTGTCAGGCGCACAATCTATGGTATGTGCTTGGCAACCTCTTTTAGTACCATAGACATTGCTTAGTCTTGATCGGTGAAGATGGTTTTTAAGTGCTTGTTGTTATGTTGCTAAGAATGTTTCAAATAACTATTTAAATGAATTGATTGATTCCTCATATAAAAGTGTGTCTCCAAATACTACAATCTCACTAAAGTGATTGAATCCAACAAAAACACACATAATATTGTTTATTTGTGTCATATATTGTGTCAAATGTAATGACATAATCAATAAGCATCTTGGCATCAGTCCAAAATACATTCATGATCTATCCATTTTCATCTAATTATTATGTATTCTTAAAAGACATGCTTGCTGCTTCACCGCAAGCTAAATTTATACTCCTCTTATCTCGTAATTGATTAGCATAATCTCTTTTACTAATTAAAGGAAATGTTTTGTGAACCACCGACTTTTCAACCCATTACCTTGTATCCTTCTCTTGGCGAAATACCCGAGTCATCGACTAAATCAATGCTTGCAACATAAGTTTCAGGAATTTTCCTTATAAGTGCATTAGACCGATTACTTTGGGTTGTTGTAAAGTATGTTTATGATCAACACAAAAGTCGTACACTCGATGCTTTTGAGTTTTAATAGTCATGTTAATGTAAAGACGCACAGGGCATACAATTCGAGTTTTAGCTCGAGGTCGCTTCACTTTGCGATTTTTCTTGTCGATTTCACGATAATATGAAGCTGCGCAAACGAAACCTCTAGATGTGATCTAACCTTTTTGTTTTCTCATTTCTAAAAGACTTGAACATCAAAACCTATTTTTTTTCTCCATATCATTTCTAGAATTTCCATGCATTTTCTAACGTGTCAAAATCCATACTCACATGAAGAAAAGAATCAATTTGATCGCTCGATATGATTTCATTAAGAAATTCCATCTTACAAAAGAATCACTTTTGGATGATTAGCTAATTAGTCGATGGCATGGTCATAAGATAATTTGAAAGTGAATAGATAAGGAAGAGAAACAAAAAGAAAAATGGTGGGAAATTAAAACTATCCCTAGGATTCATGTCAAAACTCGTTAGTGATTTTTCGCGAGCATATAAAATGTGAAAAATACGGACAAAAGAGGGGCAACACAAAGAGAAAGAAAGATGCAATATACATTAGTCTATTTTTTTATTTTAATATGAACCATCAATTTTAATAAACGATGGAGATGGAGTATAATAGTTTGAGTAGAACTAGGGTGCTCCTAGGAGTACCAAGTCCATTTGTATTCTTAACTCTAAAATCTATCGGATTAACTTCGAATGACGAATCCAAACCGTTGAAATTCTTTCTACCTTACGAGTGATGCGTTTAGATATGAAAATTTTAAAGTTTCGAATTAATTTCGTATAAAGTCAAGTGGTCAAAATTAGAAGGTTTCTAAATTAAATTTAATGCATTCATTTTTTGGAAGCCTTTTGACCATTTTATACTAAATTAATTCAAAATTTTAAAATTTTCATATGTAGATGCATCACTCATAAGATAGAAGAATTTTAATGGTTTGAATTCGTCGTTCAAAGTTAATTCGATAAGTTTTAGAGTTAAGAGTACAAAAAGGCTTGATACTCCTAAAAGCACCCTAGTTCTACTCTAATAGTTTTTAAGAGAATTACAGCAGACGCAGATGCAGACGCATTCTTGTAACGGTTAGTTGGGCTTGATTTACAATGTATAAAATTACTGAAAATAAATTTGTATAACAATATGTAAATATTCAAATTGTTTCTGTTAAAAGGATTAACGATGATTGGCGCATTACAAAAGTTGAAAAATTTGTTTCCACGAAATAAAAAAATTTGCCGGAGTAACATGTCAAATTAAAATTTTATAGTCTATATGTTACAAATATCGGACCATTCGATCAGAATGCACACATAAATTTTTGCCACAAAGTAATTTGTTGCCACGAAAAAATATCGGTCCCCCATTCAGATATTCTGATGTATTGTTTGAGCTCCGACTCAAGCTTGTAATGTATGACAGTATGAGGTCCTTTTTAAATTTGTGCCAATATATGACGAACTAACCGGATTCAAATTCAAAAAATGAGGTACCTCAGGTAATAAATTACCCTTCCCGCCCCCCTGTCGAATCCAGATCCAGTAATGTAACATAATTTTTGGGTTTTAAATCGGAACCGTCCGATTCGAGATAAGCGTGCGAGATGAAGCGTTGGATTGGAGATGGAGCACACATCCCGAGATGAATCGTGCAAGATGGAACGTCGGATTCTAATCAGACAGTTTCGATCCAAAATCCAAAAATTGGGTTACATTAGGGGATCCGGACCCCCATAAATAAACAGAAAAAAAAAGGTCGAAGAAGAAAGAGAAAAATATTACCATGCGGCCCATGCTGGGGCATTACTCTTCTGTAGTGACCATCCGTGTTCACTAAAAAAAAGCACAGAAAATATTATACATGGGCTGACTAGAGACGCACATTTGGGCCTGTGAACCAGTTAGCCCATTAAAATATAAATTATTTTACTTAGAAATATTTCAGGGCTTAATTTAAACTCAAGCCCACTTTCAGTCTCAAGAGGTTGAGATCGCAGGAGATTTCCTGTATCAATCCGTCGTTTGCTTCAAGATTCGTACAAATTCAATCTAAATGAACCTTCCATATAAATCATATACCAAAATTCTTCTCGACTAACAAAACACAAGCGGCGCAACTACAGAAGATAATATATAAATAAAAGAAAACAGGAGCCGTTCCTTCAAAACTGTACACAAAATCTATCTGCTGGGTTATACATAACAAGATATGTAGTCCGGTTTGGAGCTAATTTCGCCTCTCTTAATTAATTCCTCTTCATATTTTCTTTATTTGACTAATTAATCGCTGGAGCCTAAACCTCTTGCTTCAGATCCCTTCATGATTCTCATCCTTCGGCATGAAGAAACAAACATCCTATGAATAAATACATATCCAAAAATTAGTAAATTTTGATTAATCCTAATCCTTGATTCATATAAATAATTAATAAGAGAATAAAATCTTCTGTTTCAGTTAATGAAACGGGTAACAGAGAGGCTATTTTTTCAATAAAAAATGAAAAAAGAAGAAGAGAAAAACAGAGACATGTCAACTCTGTAGAAATTTTGAGACAAAAAATGCTAATTGAATCATAGTTTAAAATGAAATTTGGCATACTTATATCTTGGTCTTTTGTATAGGAAGAATGCTGGCAGAATGTCTAGACTAGAACATGACACCAAAGTTTAATTTAATATAGTACAAAATTAAGACAAATAACATACATCCATGGTACATCTCCAACTAGCATCCAATCCCCATCGCCATCCTCATATGCAACCGCATACTCGCACTCATCATAGCCTTCCAATCCACCTAAATTAAATGAAAAATTATTTTGAAATTATTAAATGAGTAAAAATATTAAAGTAAATTTCAATTTCAATTTTGTCAAAAATAAAAAATTGCCAAACAATTTTGAAATTCTATGGCTTTCAGTAAATATTATGTATACCTAAGGAGTAGCATCTGAACATGTCGCTTAGTGACATTATAAGGTCTTCGTAGTCTCTGTAGACAGTGAGGTCAAGTTTTCTTAAATAAGGTGCCCCATCCATGCTCACTTTCACGTAAATTGCATCTTCTTCAACCTTTCTCCTCCTTCCCCTATAATAAACAAATGTTGAACATTGTCAGAAAACAAGTGATATCCAACCATGATTAAAAAAAATAAAAAATAAACAATGCATGGATATATGGGAAAATATTATAAATTACAACCATAAGTAAAATGACACTATAAGAATTTTGAACCAAAGTATAAATTATTTGGACCAAGTTAGAGATCATACTTTGAGGAAGAAGAGCCGGCTTTGCCCGGCGGGGCGAGGGTCAGCTCGGTCATGTCGACATCATCACCATAGCCAGCCATAGTCTCAACAAAACACCAAAATAACTTGAGAAGCAAAGCTATTGATTATGATCTCAGTAGCTAGTAGAAGATTTAGAAGGGGTTACTAGAAGAAGAAGGTAGTTAATTTGTGATTTCATGTGGAAGGTGGTGGTACACACAGAGAGGTTTATATATAGTTTAGGAAAGTAAAGATTCTAGAGGGTTTGCAATGAAAGAATCACTGCCATATCTGGGCATTTGGGCTGGTTGGTGCAGTGTAGGGCAACATTAAGAGCTTGTCTGGCTTGAACTGGGACAGAGAGTCCTTGTGGGCCCATGTGTCGGTGAGGTTTGCTTCTTTGAAAGGGAACAAGGTTGATTCTTTGCGGGGTCCATGTCTGATCTGCTGTGGCTAGGTTAAATTTTGGGTTTTTTTTTATAAACCATAATTTAAAAAAAAAAAAAAAATTACGGTTTTAGCATGATTAGGGGTGGATTTACAAAAACTATAAAAACCGGTTTGGGAAACTGTTTTATATATCCGAGAACGGACTGGGAGTCCGTTTTTGACTGTTTTTGACCGTTTTTGTGAAAAATGGGTGTGGCAACTGTGTGGCATGCAGTAGAACGGTCTGGGAATCCGTTCTCCCTTGAGAACGGATTGGGATCCCGTTTTGATTTCTTTTTTTTTTCCTTTCGCTCGGAGTCTTTAACTTTTTAATTAAAAAGTTCATTATAACTTCTTCTCCTTTCCTCCGAGAGTTCATTCAGAGTTCACTCAAAGTTCATTCAGAGTATTATAAGTTCTTTAAAAGTTGTTGATATATATTTTTTTTTAATTTTGAGATTTAATTGTGATCTACAGATCAGTCCCTGCATTGTATTTTCCGCATTCGTCTGCATTCGTCTGAAGGTCGTAGTAATTTTTTTTTCAATTCCGATCATTTTTTAGGATGTAAAATTAAAAATGATATTTATGTTGATTGTGAATTTTTTTTCAGGAAATGTCTCAAGTATTAATAAATGTGTACCATCATCGTGAAATTTCAGACGCACCGACCTGTACTTTTCCAATTTCTAACACAACGAGTCTTGATGAGCTAAGAAGACATGTATATATTGGTACTCATTTGCTCCCGAGCCAGTTCGATCTCTCAATTAGGGCGCGTTTGAACACTTAATTGTCCAATTAAAGCATATGCATAACAAAATCCAAACAAAACACACTTCATGATTGAGCTTCTCTGCTAGAACCAAAAAATTTTGAGTGACTAAACCGGCTGGTTTGTTTGGTTTCTCTGATTGGTCTGGTTTCTCTGGTTTCTCTGGTTGGTCTGGTTGGTGTTCTCTGCTCTGCTATGGATGGCCCTGAGGCCGACGGCCTCGCATCGTCTCCTATATGACGCCCGTTTATCATTATTGCCTGAAGAGACTCGTACATTCCATTCATTACATCATCGGCGGTTCTTGGAGGGACCCGGACATCTGGATCACTCGGACGTCGGTTTGGATAATCATCGTTGATATCAATACACCCAATATCAGATGGAAGTCCTGCATGGTCGAGCATGGCTCTGAATAGTGCAATTTGTCCAAGATCCTGTAGAATATCGCGACTATATTCAAGCAATTACAGTCCGTAAGCCTTTTGGCCAGGTGTCTTTACCATTGCAATTCCTTTTGCGGTGTATTGTGTGACACGAAATTTCTACAATAAAATTATATTTTAAAAGTTAATTTGTGTAATAAAATAAAATGATATATTACAAAGAAGAAATACTTACAATTCGAGCTTGAAACATTACATCTGAGACATATCCCAGGTTTCCTACATCTCCGGCTGGTTCTGGCATTGACTGGCTCAGAATTGTTGCACTGTTCTGATTCGGAAAGACAGATGGCATGCCATTATGGAAGAACCAGTGCATGTACTTGTCGTACCTAGCATCATCATACGGTCCATGCTCAAAAAGCATCATGGGTTGTGTCGTGTAATACACTTCAAAATAGTCGCTCCAATCAACAGAGTGTCCGTCATCGGACAAACCGCTCGCTCGCTGATAAAGACGAAGTTCTTCAAGCTCATGAAAGGGTGGTGGAGGACAAGGAGGAATGGGCTGAAATATGCCGAACTACCGAAGAACCCTATCTAGACAGTGAATCTCTAACTGCCAGAAATAAATGCACCACAACCTGCATGTAAAGAACGAATAGTCTCTCAACCGCGCGAAGGTAGGCCGAGCTGGTAGTACTCAGTGTACGGCATCCAGTTGACAACACCGCTCTCAAACGCTCAAATTGGTTCCGAAATTGCGATGTGCCTAAGTTGCAAAAACTTGCTAGTTAAATATTGAATGAACACTAAATTAAATTGAAAATAATATTTATTATTAAAATGTACCTCTAAGGGGATTCCATTTATGCGGTTGAGTCCACTTCGCTCCAAAAGACAGTCTTTCATTCGAGTCACCTTGGCCAAATGGCAAATTATTTTTGGGCCTCGGCCGTCCAATAGGAAACCGAGTCCAAGACCACATTTGGAGCAGTAGTATCGGCCCATTAATCGATATAACCGGTTTTCTACAAGCCCAGGACAACTCACGATACAGGCAAGCAAGCATGGCACCTCCCCAATTGTAGTCTACATCTCGAGGTCTCAAATTCTCTAAGAACTGCAAGTACATTATCGGGACACCACTTGCAAACGAATCCGGAAACATTATAGACCCGAACAAGTCCATGCAATATGCACGTGTGTATCGATCGATTGTTTGCTGGTCACTGGCTGGTGTCAATTTCGTAACAAATCTGTCTTTTAACCATTTTAGACGCATGTGGTGTTTACACTTTGTTTCCTTCTCCACTTTTTTTAAGAAGAAATCATCATCACTGTTTTCGTAGCCATCGTACACTTCATGTCCCAAGCAGTCTTTGATTAATTGGGACCAATTATCATCGGTACATCCAGCTA
This sequence comes from Carex cristatella, assembly GCA_024447775.1. Classification (NCBI taxonomy): domain Eukaryota; kingdom Viridiplantae; phylum Streptophyta; class Magnoliopsida; order Poales; family Cyperaceae; genus Carex; species Carex cristatella. Next base: position 3,488,020 of record JAJHPF010000030.1, on the reverse strand, counting down.
CAGCCGTACCTGTAAATACAAATGTTAGATAAACATATCAATTAAAAACAAATAAATTAGTAATAGAAAAAAAAATTACCGGTAATAGGTAATCCCTCACAAACAACTGATATCTTCTAATGTAACTGTCAACTCCCCCACCGGAAGATGGAATGAATTAGTCTCCGGCCTCCACCTCTCAACAATAGCGGTGATCAATCCTTTATCAATATAGCATTTATTCACATCCTTCATCTGAAACAAGTCTAAATTCACCAAACCTGATTTCATGTGAGGCTGGTAAGGAATGCCCATTTGACGAGTGCTAGTACGTAGTGCGTACTCGTCCTGTAATGATAATTGCCATGCATACAAAATTAAACCTCAAAATTTAATTCAACGTTATAAGTAAATTTCAAGTAAGATCACCAAGTTATGACAAATACCTGCATACTCGCATTTCTTATTTTGTGTAGGTCTTCAAACAATACCAACAAAGATGATAAGGGTTATTCAGAATACATTTTGCCCTAAAATATACATAAAATTACAATTAAATAAACTACAATTTATTTATACTCCACATGTGAATCATTCTACAGTTACTAAAATAACACTAAAAAAACTAAATCAATCTACAATTTATTTATACTACATGCAAAACCCTAAATTACTAAATCATTATACAAATATTAAAACTACGCTAAAATACCTATATACTAAAAAAAACAAAATAATTATACATCTCATTTATATACGAATTAAACTACAAAACCCTCAATTTTACACTAGAAAATTTATTCATACTACAAAAAAAATTTATATTTTGGATTTTTATCAAAAAAAAATTTATATTTCGGATTTTTATTAAAAAAAAAATTTATATTTCGGATTTTTATAAAAAAAAAATTATATTTCGGATTTTTATCAAAAAAAAAATTATATTTCGGATTTTTATCAAAAAAAAAATTTATATTTCGGATTTTTATAAAAAAAAAAATTATATTTCGGATTTTTATCAAAAATAAATTTATATTTCTGATTTTTATCAAAAAAATATCCTAAATCACACTAAAAAATACTAAATCATTCTACAATTTCTTAATATACTACTAATTTCTTAATATACCCTCAATTTCATAATATACCATCAATTAACGGGAGATATACTACAAAAACTCTTAATTTAACAATACAAAGGTCAAATTAAACTACAATTACTTATTTAAACTAACAAAATAATAAAATTTCGGATTAATTATCCAAACAAAAAATTAAACTACATACCTAATAAAATTAGTAGATCTGAAGCTTATTTTATTCTTCTCAAAGAAACCTATAATTATATGTGCTTACATTAAGAAATAATAACTAATTAAGAGTTAAAAAAAAAAATTAGAAGACTTACCTTCCTTGGTTCGGAGGCAGAGGAGAAGGGGCTCAAAAAGGTTTGGGGAAGAAACGAAAACGATTTGGGGAGGTGGGCACCGAATTTCATTCCCACTCGGAAACCGGTTTGGCAACCCGTTTTACATTTTTTTTTCTCCCCGTGAAAACGGTTTGGGAATCCATTTTCCGGTCAGTTGGATTTTCTGTGGCGTCAATCGCTGTGGTGGGGAAAAGCGGTCAAAAACGGACTCCCAGCCCGTTCTGGAATCTTGAGAACGGTTTCCCAACCCGTTTTTTATGGTTTTTGTAAATCCAACGCTAATCATGCTAAAACCGTAACTTTTTTTTTAATTATGGTTTATAAAAAAAAAGCCCTTAAATTTTGGGGTAAATTAATTTAATTAATTACTTCGAAAAAATGTTTGGTGAGGAGGTTACTTTTGGAATATGAAATTATTCCCTTTTTTCTTTTTGGTGTAGTCCGGTGTACAGCTATAAATTAAATAAGGAAAGATATTTGTTTTATGAAGAAAATAAACAAATCATTACATTTTTTTAATATTTTTATGTTAACGAACGCATATTACTGGTGTAATTTGTTGAAATAAGGATTCAAGTGCGGCATATCTTTGATTTATAGATGTTAATTTCACCGTCTCATATTTGTAAGAATTTATTGATTTTTTTTAACTTGAGAGACTGATGAATTTTTTTTTTACACTCCAACATTTTTATATAGTATTTTTGAGAATTGAATATGTGTCTCTCCGAAAAGAAATGAGAGCTCATACCACTCCACTAAATTTGCAGTTCAAAAATATACAAACAAACACACTTCTTGTATAACTAGCTTAATTAAGAATTACAATTTAGATGTTAATTTTTAATTGCTGATTTAAGTATTTTATAGTTAAATTATATTGAAGAGTGGCAATTATGTAACCAAATAAATATTCTAAAAGAACTTTACTTCAATATTTGTAGTGAGGAGGAGTCAAATGTTCATTATGTCTTCATCAAATCTCTATTTTTTTAATTATTTAATGACAAAAATTCTCAAACTAATATGTTAAAATAAAATTGGTAGATTTGATCTACATTATTACTCTACATGTACATAAAAAAAGTTATTGAATTTTATCTTACATGAATCATTAGTTAAAAAAATCAACGTCCATAAATTATCCACATTCGTGTATTTCTGCAAGTTATTGATACACAATCAAAACAAAGTTAAAATATCATAATCTTTTACAGATATATAGAGAACATGATATAAATCATATCTTACCTGTTTTGTTTTAACATTTAAGTTTTAAATTTTAAGTTATTAAAATTTTCAAACAAAGACACAACAAAGACACAAAGAGTGAAGGCATTGGAACCTCCTCATTTTTTTTATTTTTTTTTTTATTTTTTTTTATAAAGAAATTTAGGAATCTAGCTCCCAGATTCCACTAATCAGGACACAAAGCGTGTCAGTATTTACAAAAGAACCCTCCTCATTTGTAGTATATCTTTTATATAACTCCATGATTTCTTTTAATAACACAACTATTCTACTTACCAAAATTAAAATAAAACCCAAACTTAAAATTTAAGGAAAGCACTTAGGGCCTGTTCGGTGAGTCATTAGGAATGGACATGGGTACGGAAATTGAACTAAAAATTACTGTTCAATTAGTAAAGTGGAGCGGTCGAATAGGGCCTTAAAGAGTTGAAAGCATGCCCAACTATATAAATTCGCATTAGGAATGGAATTTAATGCTAGCAATTAGTAAAGTGGGATTAATACAATATTTGACGAATATTTGTAGCAAGGCAGGGCTGAGGGGTACGAAACCCTCTCATCATCTTTATTGGGTACGTATTTAATTGATATTTAATTTAATTTCTTCTAAATCGAGACCAAAATATTATAATTGAACTTTGAATAAAAAAAAATCATACAGTCAACTTAGTTCATTAATTGAGAATAATAAAATAAATATTGTAAATGATTGAGTGGCCAAAAACTCGTTTTCCTAATAAGCATAGAAGCAACTGAGTCAAATCTATCTAAGCTAAATTAAATACACTTATCATTACTGGTCATTTTCGGTTCTTTGACAAATTAATTAAGGAACAACGTTAGAATAAGATTCGAATTATAAAAATAAATTAATGAGTGAATAGTACTAGCTAGTTGAATGCGAGTCAGAATAGTTCATACAAATATTGTTCGACAAAATGTTAGTTCAAAAAAGTTGATTGTATAAAAATTTCGAGGAGATTGAAAAAAAAAACAATTATATAGTTTGAGTTTTGCACACGTAGGCACAGTCGTCACATTAGCTGACAGCGTTAATAAACATCAGTTATAGCCGATAGCATTGAAATATATGATGCTAACACATATAAGTTAACTAATAATGCTTTTAATTAAAATGAAAGAAAGTTGATTTAATAGAAATTGCAACCATAGAAGATCTGAAATTTCATGTTGGGTGGAGAGGGACTTATATTTGCAAGTGGGCACGTGAGGGCTTAATTAACATGTTTGTTAGGATTCGTTGCTACTAAATTTGCTCAATTAATGAGAGATTAAGTAAACCTAAATGCTGAATCTAATCACATGTAATTTGCTACTTGCAATATATTTACATATTAAAACTGAACACTGCTTTCATGGAAGCGAGCTCAAGGTTTATTAAACAATTAAATTGTCAGCACAAATAGATAATTATGTACATATATAATTGATCAGTAAGGCTGCTGAAGAAGCAATTATATATTATATATCATATATCATATATTATATATTACAAATATCATGATTATGTTTTTTCCATGATCAATTGATGAACTGTGAACGAATCTTAAATGTTCCCTGAAGTGTACGTTAATGCATAAAATATCAATTTAAGTATTTAGGTTATAAATATCAAGATATAAATCTAACAACTACTTATTATTGATAGGTAAATTAATATCTATTAGAGATTTTCTTGTTTTTAATTAGTGAAGTACCAGCTAGGGTGGGAAAGACAAATTAACTAATGACTTTTTAATTTATTTTACGATTATTCATAAGTTTAATTAGTCGGATTTCATCTAAATTTTCAATACATTACAATCCTCAATATATAGAGAGAGAGTAAGACTACTATACTTTGCAAATTAAAGTGAGTGCTTTAATTTACACTCGTATCTCTATTTTCAAAGTTCAAATAGTCAATTCGAACTTCTCAACATGTTCTTCATATTGAAATGTGCTTGAATATCAAATTTTACATTCTTTTGAAATTTTTTTACTATTTATTAAGCCACTTTGAAAATCTAAAAATCCGGATAAACAGTAAAAATTCCTAGACCACCGGATCAACGATTTTTAAAGTGGCTTAATAAATAGTAAAAAATTCAAACAAATATAAAATTTGGCCTCCAAGCACATTTCAATATGGAGATCATGTTGAGCGTTCGGATTGACTATTTAAACTTTGAGAATAAAGATATGAGTGCAAATTAAAACACTCACTTTAATTTGCAAAGCATGGTAGCCTTACTACACACACGTGAGAACCGTCCAATTTTTTATGTAGTTATGTTTGAAAGAACTTATAGGTTTTAATGACAATAAAATTTCATATGATAATATTACTAATAATTGATCTCTATATATATATATATATATATATATTTATATTTATTTTTAGAGCAAAGCTAGGGTGTGATGTGCTCACTAAGTGAGTTGGTGAGCATAACTTCAAAACTATATCGGATCGACTTCAAATGACGAATCTACACCGTTGAAATCCATGTACTTCATGAGTGATGCATCTACATGCAAAATTTTGAAAGTTTCGAATTCATTTGCTACGAGGTCAAGCGGTCAAAGAAATGTTAAACAATGAATTAATATATAAAACAACTTATAAAATAACTTTTTTAAAGATTCATTACTTTGACCACTTGATCTCGTAGCAAATAAATTCGAAACTTTCAAAATTTTGAATGTACATGCATCACTTATGAAGTACATAAATTTCAACGGTTTGGATTCCTCATTTGAAGCCGATCCGATATACTTTTGAAGTTGTGCTTACCAAACCCTCTTGATGAGCACATCACACCCTAGATTAACTCTTATTTTTAATATACATATACCTTTAATTTTCAGCTTAACTATAAGATCAAATTGGCTAGTTTAGTCAAATTGGCCTGTACACATATACATTATTAATACATTGTTAATTTAATTAGTAACTGCTTGGTAACATGATTTCAGTTAGATAGCAAGGCCTGATGATATAAATGATTATGAAATTAATATAGATCGGCTGCTAAGTTCATAAACAACTCCTACACTATAAATAAATTAAAATTTAATTATTTTTCGTTTTTATTTTAAAGCAATTGATATTTTGACTAATATTCCAGCTTTAATTTATATATTACTTTTATCTTTTAAGGAGGGAAAACGAATATATTTCCAAATTCTTGTTTATTTTATTTTTCCAAATGCCCTTAAATTCTATGAAAAGAGATCCACATGCGTAGATGTGTTTTTTTGTCTAATTAAATCCTATATACTGAATATGGTGCTAATCAAGTAATTAACCAACAATCATTTTGAAATAATCATATTTATATAGCATATAGGCCGGGTGCTCTTTTCTTTTGTAAAGAATAGTCATATTTATATATAGCATACATGTTAATAAATAATACTGGAAAAAAAAAATAGTTAGGCCATGGTGCTATATAATGTATAGATCATTTTGTACATAAGACTCTAAACTGTTGAATTTGGAGTCTAAACAATCAATTCAAATTACCATTCAACTTGATTTTCATATTATTAAAACATGTTTGGGAATCAAATTATATATTTTTTTAAGAAATTGTTAGTTATTATTTAGAATTTTTAAAATCATTGTTTGTAAGAAATTTCTAAATCATAAAAAAAGAACGATTTTCAAATATTATAAAAAAAAATGGTGGAAATGTAAAATTGGTTTTTAAGCACATTATGGAGATCACGATGAAAGGTTTAGATTGACTGTTTGAATTTTGAATCCAATGGTTTATAGTTTAATACATTAGAGAGTCTATATAATACAATAATCCATCATATATCAACTAAAACAAAATTACCTAACGACATGAAAATTTAGGGGCACATTTTTTTATTTTTAAAAAGAATGACATATTTCCATATACATATGGCAACAAAAAAAATATTAATATATAGATATACAGAGTAAGGAGACGAAAGTTGTTGGTCCAAAAATAAATAAAACGGGTAAGAGCTCAAAACGAAATTGAAAGCTTTGAACAAAAACAAGCACAGATGTCTCCCTTAGAAGGAAAACAAAGGCAGTTCAAGGAGACAAAAAAGAAGGGGTCAATGCAAGCATAGGAGAAGAAACCCCACCACAAGGAAACATTGCACTCATCTTGCTTTCTCCGCACGTAGAATAAGGCGAGTCGATTTATCCAAGAAATTTCCCAAACCAATGATTATTTTTTATCATCTACAAAGTGCTTCCTCTTTTACAGAAATGATTATACATGGCCTCTTTGCTTTAATTTCCTGTTTCATGAGTGGCAGGTTTAATTTTACTAAGATTTTTATGTCGATGCATGCACGTGTGCATGGCTCTGCTTTTATTGATGTGATTAATTAATTAATTAATTGTGCTAACACGTAACCTAGAGCTTTATTCCTTTAAATATTTGGTCGTGAAAACCAAAGGAATGCGTTGTCTCATCTAAGTTGAATCTAACCCTTTCATAAAAAAATTTGACTGTATTAAGACTAAGATAGAGATATAAATTTGGAGATCTGTTTGAGTACACTATTTAATTTTTTAATGAAGAAAATTCTGAAATTAACTTGACAATTTGGTAAATAAAAGATAATATAGAAAAGTAAATATGATCAGATGTATTAAAAGTAAATCTTGTAATAGTTTAATTGTGATAATTACTAAATTATCTTTTGTGACACTTAGAATGAGAACAGTTATTCTCTTCATATATCATGGTGGATTTAGAGCTATTTATCAGAATCTTTTTAGTAATAACAACCACTGAAATCAATAATGACCATTCATATTTTCGGATTAGTGACTTGGGCGGATGGTAATGAAAAAAATGGGACTAATTAAGTTCCCTATAAATTGAAATTTGCAATTTTGGTATTAAATCGTGTAATTTCCGTTTGCAGAAAAATTATTATAAAATATACAAGTAAACAAGAATTAATCATAAAATTTTCTTTCCCTCCCTTCCTCTGCTCTTTCACCCAAACAAGACATAAAATTTTCTTCTCTTCTGACACACACAAATTGGTATGGATGGAATTGTGACAGACTATTAAAAAGTAGCTGTTCGTACTCTTTCACTTGCTTTAACATGACATCTTGTCAAATCTTTTATGTTTGTTTGTAGTTTGTCATTTCACGGAATCACATCATCTGTGGAGTTTTTATCTGCGGAGCTGTTCGGCTTTTTTAATCAGGTCCGTTCAATTTGATCGGACAAACTAAATAAGATTTTGGCATGAATTTCAAAGCAAAATTAATACTGTCTCATTCATCATTACGAGCACTCACCGGCTGAGAGTAAATCTGAACCGTTCGATCAGCTCCGCAGGTAAAAACTCTGCAGAGGATACTGGTCCGTCATTTCACATTCCTGTGAAGAATCAACCTTGCTATGTAAAAAGAAAACTCAATCAACAAATTAATTACAATCTTGTCATTCAATTTGCATAGAATAATGTTTTATCTTTAACACCTTATAGGGGTACAATTTAGTTAACTCGATATTAAATTTAGTTCTTCTTGATTTTAATAACCAAAAGGATTCATTATTATTCTCGGAGAAGGTTTAGGGTTGATGTAATTTAAATTTTGGAGCATGATAATAGGTTTGGGATTCTTGTCGACCAGCAACGTGCCGTTTGAGATCTCTACTTTCAAAAAAACAAACGAAAATAAGAGAGAATTAACCTAGTCAGAGACACTATAACGACAACTTCTCCGTACCAAGTGTTGAAAATCATGACATTCTCTTGTCTGTTTTCCTATTCTTATACAATCTTCAATAAGTGGATAATATTTTTATTAATCTTAAACATTTATAGATAATCTAATGTAGAGGAAGGATAATAGCATTATTCATAAATAATAAAGTTGCACGAGATCAATTTGGTTATCTATATGTCTAATGTCTAATAGCAGGGCGGACCAGTGTATTCCGGGGGGGGGCCCGCCCTCCTGGATTTTGAGTTTTAGTGGAGATTTATCGGTTCCGACTGACTTTGCCCCTCTCTGGAAATTTTTTTGCCCTCCTCTGAATGTTTAATTGGTAATTCAGGTTAAATCTATAATTAAAATTAAAATAATTTTCTTGAAATATTATTAGTAATTATAATTATAAGTCAGAATATCATAAATGACAAGTCAAAACATTATAAAGTATAAGTTAAAATATTATTTTTTATCAAATATCAAAATTCTGGATCCGCACATTCATAAATTATTTTTAAATTATATATTTTATATTTGATTACTCTTTTTGAGAGAGTATTTGAAGACTTGTTTTAAAATCATTATCAAGATTATAAAAAAAAAAAGTAATCATCATTTATAAAAGAGTGAGGTTGTAGCTAGCATAGCACATATTGTCTGTAATATGATTTCAAATCTTTGTTTTTAAAATCCAAACAATCGATCAAAACCGGTCAACATGATTTCCATCTTAAAATATATTTGGAGACTAATTTTTTTTTTTTATTATATTTTGATATATGTAGAAAATCACTACTTTCAAATAGTTTTTTATATGCGGCCACATATGCGTATGTGGTGGTCTTCCACATACAAAATCTCATACAATCAAGTTCATGCAATTTTGATATGTGGCCGCATATGCGGTCCATGCGGATTTGATATGCTATCACATATGCGGTCCATGCATATTAAAAAAAAAAAACACGCATAAATTATTTTGCATTGAAGGAGATTAGAATCCAAGACCTTTAAAATATGGTAAAGAGCACATACCACTAAGTTAGACAGCTCTTGTGGAATAAATTTGTTTACTTTATGTATATTCCTTTAATAATGCATAATAAAACTGCATATGTACTTCCGCATACAAATCTGCATATACGGCATGCGACCACATATGCCGTATGCAATGACCTTCCACATGCACGAACAACTTATATATATTAGATTAAAAAAAAAGACCATTCACATTCGTGGATAATATAGAAAACACACATGTTATAACAACAACAAAATATTGGATAGACAGACTGTTAATTTATGGATATAATTTGTATATGCACTGATGCACATAGTAATGTTTTTTTGTGACATGAAATGTCCTCTAATTCCTTTTTTTTCATCTGTAGCGTAAACATGATTATGGATCCGTCCAATCAAATTTAGTGCAGAGTAGATTAATTTGAATAATTCAGATTACAAATGCATCTCATATATAGTAAAAAAAAACATCAAATTTCAATTGACTATAACAGAGAACTACAAAGGCGTTGTTATCCTGACAATAAAGGATGTAACAGCTTAACATGTCACAATCCATGTAGATACCAGGTCTGATTGAACGAGAACAAAGTGGACACATAGTTCCAATAAGTAATCGATTGGGACCAGACTAGTGGTTCAGCCAGGCATGTTCCCTTCCATAGTTGTAAATTTACCTTAAAAGGGAGGTGGTATCTGTTCCTTTGTTTGTTTATTTCAAGAGAAGGGCCCTCTTTCCTAAAATTTTCAAAAGGAAAAAATTAAAGTGGGAAAGGGAAAAGAGAATGAAGGCTCTTTATGGTCGGCCACAATTGTTTTGACCCTTTTTTCTGGGCTCTAAATTTAAAATTGGGCCCATTAAGATTTTGATTTATTCGAGAGCCGTTCATTGTTTTCCATGTACATCTGAACGGGTTATGTTTTAATTCGATCTTTTTATGGTCATTTCTTTATCTTAAAACAGATTTCCTTTTTGTTTTAAATCTCTTATATGTCTTGTATCGAGGTCAAGTATAATCAAAATCAAGTACAACTGATTTGTGTGGGTTGGTTTCTGAGACCGGTTATGGCTTAAATCAGGTTATTTAGCCATATAACAAAAGATTGGTAAAACTAACACGTCTCATAGACTTCTCGGCTCTCCCTCAAGGTAAATCAGGTTATTTGATTTCTATTGTCTCAGTGTTACTATTTTACTTGCTATTAGATGCCGATTTTCATAAACAGTCTTATAATCCTCCTTTCTCCTCCTTTTAGGGGAAGAAAAATATATCCAAAAATATAAATACTTATCCAAGAACAGGGTCACCCACTTCCAAATTAAGACCTTATAACAATGAAGCACAAAATCCCCATCACTTCGCACATTTGCACTTACCAACAGTTCCCGTTACCAGTTGATCCCATACACAGCAAGCCTCCACTGTAAGAGCCACATTCCACGAATATGCTGCAAAAGAGCACAACCGAGACCTCATGGCCGTCAGTGCCTACACATGGAATGACAACAAGCTCCTAGGGTGGCACGCCTTGCTGGTATAACTAAACATCTGATAAAATGATTTTTGTTACGAAGTACAAGCAACTGATATGGTATACTGATTTGGGCACTCAACCTGTCTGACTGATCTGATATGCAACCAGTATCAAAACAAAATAAAAAAAAATGTCACTAGGTGGGATTAAATCGTAAACAGATTTAGAGCAGGCATAAATTTTAACTTGATAATGGCAATAGGGTTATTTGTAGGTGCAGATAGAGGGGCCCAACAGAGTGAGAATTCATATCTTGCCCCAGCTTTCTCTGATCAGAACTCAAGAAGCAGATGCATATCAGTTAATAAATAAAACAGCTTTCAGGGCACACTGCCATGCCATGTATGCTGCATCATGTCTGAAATAATTCTGTAATAATATACATGCAAAATTATGCAATATGAACTCAGAACAGTTATTATCAGCAAACTGCTACTTAATGTCAATATATCCATTGCTAAAGTCTAAAGCAAGAAAAATTACTAAAAGTACTCGCTATGGTACACTGTCAACTTTTCTAAAGTTGCCAATCACATCCCAAAAGATATTCAGACCGTATCGCAATTTGCGGATATACAGTTAACCAGTCCAAACAATAAAAAGGGAAAAACAAGAAAGGAAGAAAGGAGAGAAAGGAAAGAAATTACATAATTTCACAAACATTCGGCTGAAAGAGGTATAACCGTCTTAGTTCAAATGAAATTGAATCATCTATTTCCATCTGCCTGGAAAGTGGGAACTACACCTGCAGAGTCATGGTTGCTCACGCTCATAAGGTCTGCTCCTTGAGTCTTTAACCAAGAATATAGCAAGAACAATAGTTATTTGATGATCACAAGAAGAGAAAAAAAATGGAAAGATATTCAATACAACAAAAAAGACAAACCTGGGTATTTGACGTTTGGCCAGGGGTACGAACAGGTCTCGTGTTGAGGTCGATCATCTTTGAATCAATATTAACATGGTCACCATCATTTCCATTTCTCATTCCATTTTCATTTCCTTCTCCATTAATGGCTGTAGTGTTATTAGCTGTGTTGTGGTTCATCATGCTCTCTCTTTGTATCATGGATGCAACCTGGTTTTGGTTAGGGTTCTGGTTCCGATTCTGGTTCTGGTTCTGGTCCTGATAATTCTCGTTCGGTTGTACTACTGGTTGCATTGATGTGTCATCTAATTGTCCGGGTTTATCCCCAGGAAACTGTTCAATAGGAAAGATAAGATATGAAGATATTATGCCAATCTAAATAGATAAGTTTAAAGATTCAATTGGTAAAACAACTGAAAAATAATTTCTACATTTCTCTGGTTAATACAATTGGGTATATTCAATTGGTACAACAACTAAAGATAAATTCTACATTTCTCTGGTTGATATGGTTGGGTAAATCTCTCAAAATAACAGAAAACATCTGGTATTAGCATCAGGACACTGTAAAGTTGAGTTAATAGTGCCTTTGATTTCAAAAGAAGAGAAATGAAAGGAAAACAAAAGGAAAGTTACGACATACATATATATTTATATATGGAAATAACTTGCCTCAATTCTCTGTCGCAGAAGAAGATATCTGCTATGTGTTCGTTTGCCCCCAACATGCACAATCATGTCGCACTGTAGACAAAGTGATGTGCCATCTACCTCACAATAGAAGAAAGCTACAAAAAGAATTACAGCCACAATACTCATTTGCAGTTTTAGCATTTAATAGTGAATAATTATTTTTTTTAATTCTTGACAACTCTAGAAAATTATTTTATCAAAAAATAGATACCTGGGGCATTTTCACAAATGTCACAGCAGGGTACTTTATTGGGTTGGGCAAGACCTACTCTGACATGCCTGCTAGCAAGTTTGTTACACATATGCACCTGCATTACCATTTAAATTTGACCAATCCATGTTACTAACTGAATAACCAAAAAAAAGAAGATTAACAGGAAGCGGACTGAAATTTTACCCACTCAGATGCAATATCGCTTCATTACCATTTGGTAGCCCGTAGGAACCCGGTACCCGGTACAAGTCAAATTGCTGAACTTTTCACCTTCAGTTTTCTTGTGTTTCTATTGTCAGTGCACAATGATATACTAATTGTACTAATCATCCTGAATTAATTTTCTGAAAAACGTCATCTCTAATCATAGTTTCAAAGATAAGCAAATTTCATCTAAGATCAGCTAAATTTATACTAAAAATTAGCTCGAGCATGAGACATCAAATACAAAACCCCAACCTCGAAGTAAACATCTCAATTATCCACAATCTTAGAAGCTTACTATCACAAATAAAAAGTTCAAAGCGACTAGAGATTCTATCACAGTTTTTCTACAACTTCTGGAGCAATAAACTACAACAATTTCTAGCAATTTCCTCAAATTTAGCAACAATTCTACAAATCGAGAGAGAGAGAGAGAGAGAGAGAGAGAGAGGTGCCTTTTCATCACACGATCGACACAGCGCCGCCTCATCAGCGGCGCAGAAGAGAATAGCTGTGGCGCTCTCGCATACATCGCAAATCATCGGCATATTTCCAATTATGAGCACTTCTTGTTCCCGCTTGAGTTCTCCTTCTCATCCTTCCCGCTCGCCTCCCATTTCCACCTCTCTAGAATCTCCTGCCTTTCTTTAATAGAAGAATTCACTGCCTTGTTGTTCAAACGAGATAGAAAGGAGAAGTTTGATAAAATAAAATCAGAGAAAAGAGGAGTGGAGGCGGCGGTGACAGGTGGCGGTGACGGCGAGGCAAGCAGATATAAATAAATAGGGGGAATTTCATGTAAAGTTTTAATATTACGTATTTATCCCTCTAAAATTAATAATTACATATTTGTCCTTAAAAATTGTAGAATCTCACATATTTATTCTTAAAAATTGTAGAAACTCACATATTTGTCCAATTCATTATATTTAACATTAATTTTTTATGTATTCTCATTTTATCATTCTTCTATTTTTCTTTCTAAGGTCAGTGTGTTAGAAAGCAGTATTAAAACGTATCAGTATCAATACATAGCCGTACCAATATTGAACCGTACCGTACCAATACCACAATTGAACCGTACCAGTACCAAAACTAAACCGTACAGTAACAAATTGCACTGAACTGAATAAAGGGCGACTCAACAGATTAAAGAGAGAGATGAAGGGTATAATAGTCATTATAATATTAATTAATATTTAAAATAAATTTTAATGTTTAAAGAATATTATTTAATTATTTTTTAGAGATATTTGATATATAATAGAGTTGGATTGGACAAATATGTAAGTTTTTATAATTTTTAAGGATAAATATGTAATTATTGATTTTGGAGAGGGATAAATACGTAATATTGAAACTTTTGAGGGATATACATGAAATTGCCCCAAATAAATAAAACCAGAAAAAGGAAACAGAGTTTATTATCTCTTTATGGTTTTCTTCGGAAAATAATATAATATTGAATTATTAACATATATATGCTTGCTGCCTTGTTGGATCGAGGCCGATGGTGCGGCGGTAGTCGTAGGGCCCATCTTAGTTCGGTTCTAAATGAATCTTAGTGGTACGATTTGTATAACAACTAACAAGTAACAAGCAAGAAAACCGGATCAAAGTACGACCCGTTACACGGATTGGGATGTAGATAAAAATGTTATTCGAAGTTTGTGGGACCACTGGTTCGGTGGGAGACATGTGGTATCCAACGGAGGCAGAGAGATTTCCAGAGAGCTCCGCTCATGAATGTACTGGGGAGAGCTCCTGGGACCTGGGTTTTTAAATGCATGAACCTGTGAGATCGAAACATTTCAATCGTGTTTGCTGATTGTATGATGTTGCTTCTCAAAATATATTAAAAAATTTAAACACAAGAGCTACGTACATGCATAGTTTAAGAATATTTCACCTGTTGATTTTAAATTCAAATGTGGAGAAATTATAAAATCTATCCATAGGTTCAAGTATTTTTATTATGTTCATGTTGAATAGATTTATCAATTAGATTTAACTTATTATGGTTGACTTTATTTTTTCCTCGCTACAATTGATTTAACAGACTAAAATGCTTATAAATATTTTGTTGGGAGTCAAAATTGATGGGAATAATAAATTATTGTATCAAAATATAGTATTCTTATAAAATATATTAAAATGTAAATACTTAAACACATATCAATTTCACACTCCTTATAAATATTTTTAATTATTATGATTTTTGATTCAATTAATTATAATTTCTCTGTAGAACAATCACTAATTGATTAATCACACTTTTAATTTGCTATCAAACATCCAACACAACTTCTTAATGCATAATTAAATGCCCAACTTGATTAGGAGCTTAGGTCCTTATTAGCCAGCAGGCCAACCCCTTACTATATTGTCAAGCTTCTTCTTCTTTTTTTGACAGTTCTTCAAAATATTGTAAATTTGTCGAAAAAAATCATCTTTACTTGTTCTATAATCTATATACTGAGTAGAACTAGGGTGCTCCTAAGTTCACCAAGTCTTTTTGTGAACTCAACTCTAAAACCAATTGGATTAACTTCAAACGACGAATCCAAGCTATTGAAATCCTTCTACCTTACGAGTGATGCATCTAAATGTGAAAATTTTAAAATTTTGAATTAATTTAGTATAAAGTCAAATTGTTAAAATTAGAAACTTTATAAATTAATTTTAATACATTCATTTTTTGGAAGTCTTTTGACCACTTGGCACTATGCAAAATTTATTTTAAATTTCAAATTTTTTGCATGTAGATGCATCACTCGTTAAGTAGAAGGATTTCAACGGTATAGATTCATCGTTTGAAATATATTTGATAGATTTTAAAGTTGAGTTCACAAATAAACTTGATAAACTTAGGAGCAGCCTAGTTCTACTCCTGTATACTACATGAATGAACTTCGGTCTATATAGTAATACAGAGGTGGGTCGAAAAGAGCGCTTCTTATCAGTTGCACGTGGCGGACCGCGCACAGCGAGACAAAAAGGCCCGGATTTGGATTTGTATTTTGGTCTACTGGTCCATGAACTGTTCACGGGCCGCGTGTTCTACCTGTTTCGTCTCTTGCTTTCATAGCCACATAATTTTGAAGTTGACGAGAAGATACAACTTGTGGTTCCAAATCATTTGCTTCTATTCTAATGGTTACCAACAGCAAACCTTCATTTTCATCTAGATTGTCTCTGTGTGAGATATAATTTATCAGTTGGTCAGAAAGAAATATGTGACACGCCATGACGTGAAGTGGCAAATACGCCGTGATTTGGTCACGTGACATGATCAATCTTTTTTTTTTCACGTGACATGATCAAAATGGTAGCGGATGATCACGTTATTCATAGTCATGCCGTGACCATACGTGACGTGATCACACGTGAAGTGACGTGACGTGTCGTGACGTAAATTAGTCACATCAATTTTTTATATTTTAATTTAAATTATTGAAAATTTAGAAAAAAAAAATATGAAAAATATAAAAATTTCTAAAATAAGTAAATAATGTTGCAAACATTATTTATTTTTTAGGTAAGACTGTTGGACATCTGATATTACTTTAAAAATTCAAATTACAAACATTCATTAGACTAAACTAGAGAAAATAAAAAATCAGTACTACATGAGTACCAGTATTACTGAATCTACACTAAAAGAAAAATCTGAATACTATATACATACCAAAAAAGTTTGATACTTTATGTTTTATACGGTGACGTAACATGTAGTTTTCGCTCAAATGTGGTCACGTCACACATCACGCGAATAACGTCACGTCACGTAATCAACATACGTGACGTGACATTTTATGACATGACTAGTTACGCCGTAACAAATTTCCTTCTCTAGTCAATATGTTTTCAAAATGTTTGGGAAGGTTATTGATAATATGTTACCTACACAGAAGGTTTTTTATTTTCCTTTTTTTCAAAGCTGACAATTTAACTCAATTTTTAAGTGATTTATTCGATTCATATTGGAATTTATTCAATTTGGTGAAAAGTCTGTTTGATTGGGTTATTGTTGAACACACCCCTATTAGACAGCAATAGACTAACTACGTACGGGAAGTAAATCATATAAATTGTCAATTAGTATGGCTCTAAACCTTTCATAAAAATGTGTCATTTATAGCTGTCGTACTATATACCGAGGGTAACAATAGTTTTGAGATATATTATAGCTCATTTTCTGAAAACAAAAGTAAAAGAGTAATGGTATTAAAAGACACGAAGCATTTTCTTATGCTCCAGTGATCCCGAATACAGAATACATGCGAATACATACACATTAGTAATTTTTTAAATTCTACGAAAAATGATGGATGTAGAAATATATTTGCAATATAACCATGACCAATACCTTTGTTCATGTCACCAAATATTCTTTTGTATTAACTCTAAGATTGTTATTTATGTGCATTTGGATTTAAAAGGTCCGAGGTGATCTAAAAAGGATTGAGAAATATGTTTTGACCAAGGATTTTGATGATAAATACTAATGATGAATATTCTAATCAAGTATAGGCTATAGACTCTTATTTTTCTTACAAAAAAAAAGATGGATATTCAGTGCAGTGTAAAGAAAGTAGCAATGAATCAGGGAAAGGAAAATTATCTGACCAGATATTGAACAACCAGAAATCCATATTGATTCGTAACAGAATAACCAATATGGTTATTTCCCTCTTACATTAATTAGCCTGAATTTCAATGCAAATATGTTGCAGTACATGTATCCGTTTGCTTATTGTTTCAAGATATAGAACAGCACCTGGACATGTATATATGCCCCTATAAAAGGAACCGACAACAAAGAAATATTTGCTTAAATAGCCCGAAGATGAATTACGAAATCCATACTGGCTAGCTAATTAATGGTCAGAGTAATTCTGAAACAGGACCTGAACAGCTAACATAAGTCCTTTTATAAAATTGAACCATGTATTAAGGAGTTCAAAATAATACCCCTCTGTTCATAATTTGTCTCAAAACACATCTAGTTCGTTATGATAAAAATTTATAGCCGTCCTCTCTGGAGCTTTTACCTGCGGAGTTCCTGTGGTTCTTTTAATCTGGTCCGTTCATTTTGATCAGACAGACTAAATAAGATTTTGGCACGAATCTCAAAGCAAAATTAATACTGCCCCCTCCATCATTCCGAGTACTCGTCGACTGAGAGTAAATCTGGACTATCCGCAAAATTTCGCAGAGAATACTGGTCCGTGAAGAGTACTCACCAAACTTACTTTTAATTTTTCTCACACCCTTGTCAGCACTAGTATTTATCATCAACATCCTTAATTTTTGGGAACTTTTATGAAGGATATATCCCCTTATATTAATTCAAATTTCAAAGTATTTAATAATTTTTGGCATACTTAACCGACTTCATTATATTTTTGCATAAATAAAAGAAAATTAGGGACGGTGGCACCGATTATACATTTTTCCATAATGTCTGAAACATTGCTGCTTTGTATAATTATCTTATCTAAAATATCATCAAATGAAATAGCAAAAGGAAAAGAGCTGGTTGCCTATTAATAAGCATCCGATTTAAGATTTTTCCGATCGTTCTATTAGTTGTGAAAGAAATTGAGGTTTGCACGGTGGATTTTATGTGGGCTGATCAAACAAAGCTCGGCCCAAATATTTTATCATGGGTTGGAATTGTATGGTCCAAATATATTATTACTTGTTGTCCTAGATGTTTTATTCAGAACCAACACATGTATATACAACAAATTATGCTGTTTTAATTTTATTTCTACCGCTATTAATATTTTAAAAAAAATTAGACCGTTAAATTCAATTTATTGGTTCATATCAAAACAAAATTGAAAAGTAATAAATTTGTATATGGATGTTGTTTAGTGTTGTTAAAATAACAATAATATAGATCACATTTAAAAATAATAAATATGATCCGTATTCACAAATTAGATAAGGATATCTACTATCCGAATATCTGTTCTAATACTGATACTGATAGGGATATTGTTTTAAATTTTGATTATTTGTATCCGAATAGCAGATATATACTATATTGTTTAATATCTATTAGGAAAATTATTATATTATCCACCGTTATAATTAGATAAATATTTTAAACTTTGGTATTTTTTAAAATATCTGATCCGATCAGTATCCATCTAATATATGATCTGTATTTGTATCCGAAAAATAAAAATAGATATGGATATGACTTTACCATTATCCGCTCCGTATCCAATCCAATTTCATCTCTATATCTAATAATTTTATTTTGACAAATAACTTTTACAATTTTTGTTTTCAAGAAATGTAGGTATGAGTGTATGACGCGCATAACAAATATATTTCAATCTCTCTTCAGTACTTAAATGTATCTCATTAAATTCAAAATTTCCGTTTCTCAAGGAATGCATGATAGACCTAACTCATCTTGCTTTAAAAGTTTCATTAGTTTTCTCCATATCATAGACCTAACTAATAAAGAAAACAAAAAGATACCCATTGTATATCATAGACCTAACTAATAAAGAAAACAAAAAGATACCCATTGTTATATTGTTGTGTCTTATCACATGATCATCTTTATACTGGAAATTACGATTGTGATAAGAGCACGTAAAGCTATACTAGGATTGTGTTACATCTTGACTGTTTGGCAACATATAGTTTTGCATTTTTTTTTTACTGTACCAATATAATTATACGGTGCTGAATTGAAAGATGCTTATTACTTCACACTAATTGAACACTTCTAATTGTGTTGGAGGTAAAAAAAGATAAAGAGTGAAATAAACGAATATTCTCACCTGCCAACAAGAGTCAAACGGCGATGGTATACCTAGCACAAATATAAATTTTTCGCGAAAGGGAATTCGACCCATTTCTAATGAACTGATCAAACAGAGCTCTCGGCCCAATACTTTATCAAGGCCTAGAATTGCATGGCCCAAAATATTTTTTGTTTGTTGTCCTACATGCATGTTTAATTTCAGAACCATCATGTGCCAATTTATGAGTTCCACGCTTTGGCATTGATTTTTCCTTTCTGTTTTTCTTCAATAAAAAGCAGTTCAAAATTATCAACCTTAATGTTTATTAAATGAAAATTTAATAAACAATACAAATTTTCACAAACTGGAATTATTTCAAAGAAATTAGAAAGGCTACGTTCTAATTCTCAACAACATAAAAATCAAAATTGGTCGAAAGCTACGTTTAAATTATCCCATTTTCTATGTAAAATTATACATAAAATTAGAAAGCTACGTGTTAGATTATCCCATTTTTTGCTTTTAGAAAGGGAATTCAACCCATTTTCTATGTAAAATTATACGTGTTAGATTGGGGGATAATTAAAGAAAAAAAAATCAAAATAAGATATGCAGAATGTGGAACAGGTCTTTTAATATATAAATGGCATATTTTATATTCAAAAATCCATCCTATTGTTGTTTTTTGAATATTTCTTTTTTCTTTCTAAAAAAACATAAAGAATGTAACTTATGTATTAAATAATAAATAATGTCAATAGCATGAACTCCATTTTGCCGCCTTTAGACGGCAACAAAAAGATAAATTAAAATTTGACAAAAACAATTACTATTTTACTTTGACTTTATATTTAGGAGCATTTTTTATTTTCATTTTGTTACGGTCCTGCATTATATAAAAATAAAGGAAAAATTAGTTATTTGCCACTCCAAAACCTTCAAATCTGAAAAATGCCATCACAAAACTATAAATCTGAAAAATGTCACTCTAAACTTAGTTAATTCTTAAATTTACCTCAAATACACTTTTTTTTTTTACTTTTTTTATTAAAAATTAACTGAAAAATACAGTTTGAAATACGTATTTCTATATTTCTCTATATACCCTTCCGACCTCTCATTATACGTATCTCAAAACTGTATTTTTCAGTTAATTTTTAATAAAAAAATTGTGTATTTGTGGCAAATTTAAAAATTAACTAAGTTTAGAGTGGCATTTTTTAAATTTATAGTTTTGTGATGACATTTTTTAGATTTGAAAGTTTTAGAGTGACAAATAACCAATTTTCTCAAAAATAAAATGTAACGTGTTCTAGGCAACTAAATCTTCGGATCTAAGGACTAAGGTCTCTCTTTAATTTATGTTCATTGTAACTACCTCGTTTGTTTGAGGTAAAATGAATAAAATGTATGAGAGCAATTGCTAATAAAATTTGAGAAAATGACACTAGACCAACTGCTCTTACTTGGTAATCATAACAAAGATCATCATAATAATAAAGATTAGTGCTTTTCATAACCCACTTATAATGCTCCAACCGCCTGGTACAGTTTCATAATTCGCCAATTGTTGTTCACTGCTGCATTGTAAAGCAACATGAGGAAGATTTTATCCGGAATAAATTATATAATGGGAAATGTGTGGTGAGTTGTTCAAGTATTGTAAACATCACATATATATGTTTATTTTATAGGTTAATTGAAGACGACAGTTCCCCTGAGCAACTTGTTATAGATGTGTTGAGAAATATAAATATAGAGATGAATTGTTTCACGAGACCAGTAGAACATGTCATGTGTTATGTGTGGCATTTGATATATTGGTGCTTTTCAAAGCAGAATTTGAACTCCATCTTTTTTACAATGAGAAATCATTTTTGTCATAACGAGTAATTTTATTTCGGATACGCTTTATGTTATCCTTGTATTAATATTACAATTATTTTGAAATAATTGATAACATTCCTGTTTTTTTTTTTATATAGATGTAATCTGAGGAAGTCTGGGTCTGATGGAAATTAGATCGAATTTGGTCCAATATTAAATCGGAGTGTACATGCAAATTCAATCAGCGTGAAATTTAAAGTTATTTGTATGAATTTTGATGCTAATTAGATGGCTCTGCCCGTCTATTAGACCGAATTTGATCCGATGCATACTGAACCACCCCGCTTGAATTCAGGTAACATCGGAAAAAAATATTCTACATTGTTTTTTTATTATTAAATATTCTATATTATCTAATAACATCAACTTTTTTATATAAATATATATAGAGGAGAGTTCAAATGTTTCATGCTTTTTATGTCTCATTACGCTCCATATCGTATACTGCTATTTTTAAAGTTTAAATTATAGATATGAACCGTTCAAATATGACATCCATATTAAAATATGCTTCGAAACGAAATTTAATATTTTTTTGGCAAAAAATACTATTTTAAGATAGATACAGAATCAATATTTTCGGATTAAAGAACAATGATTTTGTACCTAAAAGAATAGTAAGAAATTTTAAAAAAATATATATAATTTGATTTATATGCATATTTTAATATAGATATCAAGTTGAGCAACTCAAATTGACAATTTGAACTTTAAAAGCGAAAATATAAAATATGAGACATGTGAACACTCATCATATATATGAGGGGGAGCACTTGAATTTTTTTATTTTCACAATTTTAAGAGAAATGAAGTCTAAACTTAAAATCCAACTTTGTAAACATTATTATTAATTATTATTCACATATTATATATTTAGAAATGACCAAATTTGATGTCTATTTCAGCCCCCTGATGTTTCAATAATATTAATTGACGTTCTTTCATACATCATTAAATAATATTTAAATTGTATAAGTTTTTATTGTTAGACTATCTATACCAATAAAATACTCATAATTTACTTTTCAATTTTGCATTTTTTTTAGAATTATTACATCATTAAATAATATTTAAGTTGTATAAGTTTTGATTGTTAGACTATCTATATCAATAACATACTTATAATTTACTTTTCAATTTTGCATTTTTTTTTTTTTTTAAATTTAGAATTATTAAAGTAAACGTTGTCACTTGTCAGGTGTCCCTCCGCAATATATATTTTCTTATTTTATTTTTGCCGATACGGGCAGTCGGCACGATGTATAAATAATGGGAAAACCCATTTGAATATCTTTTTTTGTATTTGGTATTCAGCCGAATGAAATTTAACAACTGATCACATCTAATGAAAGTTTATTTTTGTCTTATATTTTGGAACTATTAAACTTTAATTCCCGCTGCATTAAATTCTATATGTGTGTATCTATTTATATATACATATGTGTATATCTTTGTATATACATATGTGTATGTATCACTACAAGAAATTAAGTCATTAACGGCGTTCAAAGACTCGGCGTGATAGGAATATACCGTAATACGATTAGATCGGCCGGCGCTAGTTTCAATCGCGCCTGCATAGGTTTTAGCGGCGCGATAATAATCGCCAGCTTTTCTCTCCGCGCCAAACAAAAATATATCTCGACCCGCTCCAAATCACGCGCTAGACCCCCAAATCCTCCCGCCTCCCGCCTCCCGCCTCCCGACCCAAAACCCTTCCCACGTCAGTGCCTCTCCTCTCCGCTCACCTCTAGACCAAAACTCTGCCTGCCTCTCCGCCTCTCCTCTTCGATCTTACTCCTGCCTCCTTTTTCTCTCAGTCGGCGGTGGCGGCGCGACTTCGGCTAATGACCACGACGTTCCCACTCCTCCACTTTGGTGGTACTCTCTTCTCTGTGGAACTCCATTAATCAAGGCAAGTCTCATCTCTCTATCTCTCTCTCTTTCTGGTATGTACTATGGTTTGAATTTAATTGGGAATTTTGCAATTTGCAAGATTCTGGATCAAATTAAGAGAAATTGATAAAACGAGACAATAATGGAAGAAATTCAAGGAGTGAAACTCAACTAGTTTTACATGAAACCCAGTTTTCTTTGACCGAATCTCTTTAGATATCATAAAACAAGAAGGAATGAAATGAGAATTGTATTGTATTCATTGATTTCTTCTAGCTACGGTTCTTCCTTCTGGCATGATTTCTTCCAAGTTTAGCAATTTCTCCAACCAATTCATTACTCGACAACGAAAATTAGTACTTATCAGCAAAATTCATGGTGGACTCATTTCTCCCCTAATCTCATTTACACAAGTACCTCTTTCTCCCCAGGCTGTGCATCAATTTCTACACTGCTAATCAGTTTCTGACTTGCCAGAGCAGATAAAATCTGGATAAAATTTGCACTCCTTCCAATTATAAGAAAGGATGACGACTTAGTTCATATGGATTCTCTCTGATGCCATTTTTTTACTAAGAGTTTTTGTAAAACTATTTTTTGTAAGTTTGCCTTTTGTTATGGCCTACCAGAACTCAAAATGAAATTTGGTTTTTTTGCATGTTTCAAATTCTATGAAGCTCAAATTTAGTTTACTTATGAAAATGTGATGCAGGGTTTGCATTGTTCAAGTAAGTTTTAGTGATTGATTTTAGACGAGATTAATCACCCCCAATAATTTACACCTTTCAAGTTTCAACTTCCTAACTTTACACTTTATACTACTGCTTTCACTTTTTCTAATGGCACCAAACAATATTTGTCAGCTTCATCTAGAGGGAAGCATCTCATGTCACTCATCTTGCCCAGCATGCCTATGTTGTAACTTTTGAACTGATCGTATGCACAGTGTTTTTGACTTGGATTTGCTCTTAAGATACATTCAAGTATTCATCGTATTGCTTCAATTGTTTCGATCGATGTCAGTGTTTTTTGCAAATATGTGAAATGTTTGTGTAATCTGCTTAGTTGCCTAAATATATCAGTGTTTTTTTGCAAATAGATGGAAGCTGGACTGTGATGAAATCTTCTTAGGAAGGATTAATTTCATAAAACCAGCTAAATGGTTATGGTTGGATGGAATATACTCATTTTGTAATGTGATCGCCGTAAGAAGGATTAAGTATATTTTAGTGATTCAACTATTGAATAGCCTTTTGACAATGAAAAGTATTCTTCCTTGCTTGAGCAGTTAAGATAACGATGGTTGCTAATGACACTACTGGAGGTATGGAGGCTAAATTATTGAGGCTGCTATAATTACAAAGCTTGGAATTGATGTCTATATTACAAAGGCAAGTATGCTCTTTTTTTTCTTTAGTGCATTCATTGCTATTTTAGGAATAGTGCATATGAAACATTATATTGGTTAACTTGACAAAAAATACCCCTATTTAGCAGTGAGTGTACAGTTGTGCTAAAAATTTACAGTATCTAGTAGTAACACGCAATAATTATAAATTTGTCAGTACCAGGTACTATTTATTTGAGAAGCCAGTTACCATGAAATACCATGAAATGAAAAGAGGCTAATAGGAAAAGAAATGGGTAATTGTTGCGTATGAAGCAGGCTCCATTGTTCGTTCTGACAAGTAGATTTTCAAGTTTGCTTGGTCATTCAATGTGTTATTTATCAATCAATACTAATTTCATTGTTGATACTAATATTCAAGTTTGCTAGTAATGGGGGCATTTGGGGAATTTTAATTGAAGATAAGTTTTGGAGGACTGAACTTTAAGTCAGCAGTTTGGAACCTGCTATGCAAAACTAAAAGAAAAAGGGAAAATGGGAAAGTCAATATTTATAAAGGAATAGCAGGACAAGGGCCTATTATATTATTTTAGTATTAATAAAATCATATTTTTTTTTACCAGATAGAATGTACATGAAGATGAAACAATAGAAAAGAAGGTTGTTACATGCAGTCCAATATGAGTGGAATTTTTAATTTTATTTTCTCAATTTATCTTTTTTATACTTTTTTTTTGTGATACAGCCAAGTTATTCTTGTAACAACCACTTGAAGGGGAACCTTTTGAATGCAATATAGAGGGTTTTGTAGCTATCTGTGCCTACTATTATGTCTGGATTTGCATGTTCTACTGGTTATTTCATCTCTTGTTTGTATCTCTTACCCATCTATCTTGTATTTCTGGAAACTGACATTGAATTCATAATGTAGTATTCTAACATGATTTCATATTTGATTGGAAATGACCTAATTACTCACGTGTAAGTTATAATTCTTACCTTGAATGATTTACTGTCCTGATAGGTACACTACAAGAAATTACGTGTTTAATGGTTTGGTAAATTCAGGGACTTTCCTGCAAATTTATGTGTTTTGACAGGGTTCAGGGGCTTATTTCTGTGTTCTGACTTGTTATTAATGAATTCTGGTAAAATTCAGGGGGCTTTCCTGCAAGTTTCTGTCTTATGACAGGTCCAGGGGTCTTTATGTGAGGAAAAATCTTTTATGTCACGTTCCAGGGACTAATATACAAATCTCTATGAAAACTGGGTCCTTTAGGGACTATTCTCTAAAGGAAAGTTCAACTTTGATTAAAACTGGATCCCTACTAGGGACTGAAATCTAACAGAATAATTACATTTATGTTCTTTTCTTAGACCTACTTGTGACAGTAAATAAAGATAGTTAGGAAACCCTATGTCTAATGGGAATTTCAGAAAATTACTTGTTTTAAACTGTAGAAAGCTTGAACAACAGCTAGAAACAATAATTTTGATTAGCGAAGCATCATTTCAAAAGAAGTCATTATATACTTTTCTGAATTACAAATTTAGGCTTGCACCTTTATTTCTATTTAATTGAGGCTCAATTGAGGCAAAATTTCATATAATTGAGGCTCAATTGCAAAATTTCAAACTCATATTAGTGATGGTTTTATTTATTTTGTGATTACTTGGCATTTAATTTTACAATTTAAGAAGACTTTGGCGAAGTTGTATAAGTATGATAATGTTTTCATGAATTCAATTAGTAATTAAGAAATTTAACTAAGTCAACTTAGTTTGTAATTTCATTGTATTCAACTGGTACTCTCTAACCTCGTATCCAAATTATTGTTATCCTTACTTTTTTGTACTTTGTCTTGTAACGATAGTTAATTTATAGTATAGCAGGGTTTTGGTACTTGAATTTATAGTATTTGCAAGACTAATTAAATCTTTTTTTTCCTATAGAGTGCTCTAAAATGGCTGACATTGGCAACAGATGTATACAAACTAGCTATTGAGAAGAGCAAGTACCTTGGAGGTGTGCATAGTGAAACAAAATTGTATTATCTTGTTACCATTTGTTGAAAAAAAAAACAGTAACTTTAGACACAAATTGCATTATGTTGTTGGCTTTTTCTGCAAGATGAAATTTAGACACATAATTGCATTAAGTCAAAATAATTGACACTACTTGATAAAGTTGATAAGTGTTTTTTGTAATCTCAAGTCTCATTTTCTTGATCCATGCATGACCAGACCATGTAGGCTCCATGGATAACTCATAGGCCATCATACCAACATATCAGCATACATGTACCAGTGTTAAACACAAACAAAACCTAAAGAAACCTATACTGGTACAACATATGCCTAAAATAGCCCTTAAGACCAAATCAGACAGAAATACTGATTCTAGGTTGAATTAAGCCAAGGCATTGCACATGCATATAGACAACACTTCCATGAGCATCCCAGAACAAGAATTTCCATTTTTGGAATTTTCTATGATTTATAGTGAATTTTTGAAAATTTCATTTTTTTTATTACCCATGACTTTTGGCGGCGTTTTAAAAATGCCGGGAAAGACATAAATTTTTTTTAAAATGCCAAGGCATTTGGCGGCGTTTAGGAAGCGCCGAGAAAGCCAAAATTTGGGCGGCACTTCTTTAACGCCGGGAGAAAGTCTCCAAACGTTGGGAAAAAGGATATAAACGCCGGGAAAGCAAAATTTTGGGGCGGCGCTTCTTAAACGCCGGGAAAGGCTTTTCCCGACTCTGATATTCGCGGCACTTGGCTAAACGCCGGGAAAGACATTTAGTGGCGTTTTTCAGTGTATTTGGCGGCGTTTTTAAGCGCTGGGAAAGGCATAAATTCTTGTAGTGTATGTATGTACAGGACGGACCCAAGTGTATCCGGAGGGGGCAGCTGCTCCCTCTGGATTTTGCATTTTAGGGGAAGCCGGGACGTTTCGACCGACTCTGTCCCTTCTTGGAATTTTTTTTGCCCAATTGTAGTTTGAGTTAAATTTAGTGTTGAAATTAAAATAAAAAATTTCGATTATGAATAATAATTACAGAAATTACAAGTCAAATCATTAAAAAGTATAAATTAAAGTATTATTTTTATTAGTTAATGTTAAAATTATTGACAGAGCCAATTTAGCTCATGCAGCACACTAGTAATATATATTTTTCACATGTTTTATTGATTGTACGTTGCATGAAACCAAACTAGCTCTGTCAAATATTTTTACCAATTACCTACATACTTTAAATAAAAGTGTTTAGATCAGGAAATTTTACAAAGTGCCCTTCTCTTTCAAAACATATAACAAAATACCCTCCTTTCAAAATTCTTAACAAAATGCCCTTGTGGACCCCACTTGTTTCCTCTATTTTCCTCCCTCTCACTCATCTTTATTTACTCTCATTTATTCTTTGCTTAAGTAAAATATACAATTGTCATCTCTCATCTATATTTTAATTAATCTTTATTTTTTATGTATATAAATTATTTAGAACAAAAAAATTAAGTGTAAAATTGTATCTGCTAAAATTAGAAAGTATAATATTAGTGTATATATAGAATATTTTCAACATATTGTTCTTTTTGAAAAATTATTATAAGAAATGGTATTAACTTATTCTATAAACTATTTTTAACTAACATATAATAATTTTAACTTATTTACCACATCATATGTTAAGAACAATTTAGTGAGATATTTATGCTTCAATAAAAAATATTATAATTATGTATAACATATCTTAAGAAATAAATAATGTCATCAGTTTTGAATCAGTTACAATGCAAGTAATACGACTCACCATTGAATATATTATGGTGAAAATTTAAAAATTAAAATTTGCTGAATCTACTAATTAATCGAACTATATATATATATGCACTTCGAAGGTGTAAAAAATGTATCCCAAGTCATCTCAATCACTCATTGCTATAGTATTCGAACTCAATATTTCTTGCACTTGTTATTTATTTCTTAATTTCTTAAGATTATATCAAATATATATTTAGTATATTTTTTATTGAAGTATAAGTATGGCACTAAATTGTTCTTAATGTGATAAAAAATTTCTTATTGTTGTGAATACTAAGAATATGAAATTTATATAGAATAAACTATATAAAATGTGTATGTTAAAAATATTTATTTGTTAGACTTTTTTTTACGAAATAAGTTAATACCATATCTTATAATATAATATTTTTTTAAAGACCCATTTGTTAGAAATATTTTACATTTATGTTAATATTATACTTCTGGTTCAAATAAATAAAAATTTGACACTTTTAATTTTTTTATTCTAAATCATTTATACACACAAAAATTAAAAAAATATTCAAAATGAGAATGAAATCACAATTATATATTTTACATAAGCAAATAATAAATGAGAGTAAATAAAAATGAGTGAGAGGGATGGAAAGAGAGGTAACAAGTGGGGTCTACAAGAACATTTTGTTAAGAATTTTGAAAGGAGAGTATTTTGTTCTATATTTTGAAAAAGAATGACACTTTGTAAAATTTTCCGTTTAGATCTAACATTTCATACACCATCCTTTTCCAATTTTCCATCTCATTTTAGATATTTTTCAAGTCGAATCCTATTTTATTTGAAGGCATATGACTAAATTATCTTTCCCGGATTAGGCACTTCCAAGTGTCAAGGAATTATCTTTTATGAATTTAATTAAAGTACTATTTTAGTTATTTGGAAAATAGCAATCAAACATCACGGTCAATTCCATTAAGTATAATATCCTTTTCTTTCTCTTTAGAAAAACAAATTGAAAGGTTCAGCCTTGATGGCTTGTTCAAATTCTATTCATCTTATATGCACCAATTTTTCAAAATACATAGATAATTTTAGTGTACTCTAACTTTATGTATATTTACTTAATATTTTAATTTGAAAATTATGTTAAAATAAAAATTATTAGATGTGTTTTAATTGTTTTAAATATAACATGTATCCGTTTTGAGTCAATTTAGAAATTAATTGTATTGTTAATTTTTTTTTAAAATTATGATGAAATGATAAATGCCCTTTAACGTTCTTATATTTAAGAATTAAAGAACGCGTTTATAATTTTAATTTTCTAATTCAAAATAATTTTTAATTTTCAAATTAACTCCACTGTTAAAATTTCTTATGTACATTACCTTTCACCAATTTTAATTTTCAAATTTTGACAGTTCAATATATGTGTGCATCTTGAATTGTGTAGCTGTACATTTTATTTACCATTAACTCCGTTGTTTCTGCCGCAAACAAGAATTTAATGCAGCGGGAATTAAAGTTTAATAGTTTCAAAATATAAGACAAAAAAAAAAATTTGTTCTATTCAAGTTATGATAAATTAAATTATTAAACTTATGTCATAGTTGAATATAAATCATATACGACGAAAAACGACAACAAAACACCCGCCTGACACTTAATAATCTTCCTAGCTTTTTTTTTTTTTTTATTATTTTTCTTGTCGGTCACAACACGTGTCACATAGACATAGCCATAACCTGAAAAATTCAATTCAATTTTTATTGAAATTTTGTTCGAATATCTCCTAGGA
Organism: Carex cristatella; assembly: GCA_024447775.1. NCBI lineage: Eukaryota > Viridiplantae > Streptophyta > Magnoliopsida > Poales > Cyperaceae > Carex > Carex cristatella. Next base: position 3,457,608 of record JAJHPF010000030.1, on the reverse strand, counting down.
TAAAGAAAATAAATGAGAACTTTACCATCAATTGATTATTTTTTACAAATTCAATCTTCATTGTCATAATAAAAGTTACATGTCATCCTACTTAAAAAGTCATATTTGATTGTGAAATAATATCAATTAAGATTAAATGTTACTTGTATTAATATGTTGAAGGAGTAAGATATTGAAAAATTTACATTTGTCTCTGATTGTGAAGTCGAAGCCAGATTTTAAGCTATGTGATCAAATATGAAAGGGGATCAATTAAATAAAATTTTCATGCGTGAATGGAGATTAATTTTATAGTATTTATAGTATTTTAATCTAAATTATATAAAAAATTGTGTATGAGTACAAAAAATTTGAAAATAAATAGGTCAATTAATTCCATTTCTAAAAGTGAAGTAACTTATTCCATATTAACTCACCTCTCTTATTCCATCATACTCTCATTTTATTTCTTGTTTGACAGATTAAATGTGAAGTAAGAGATTAATTTTTTACTCCACAATCAAACATGACTTAAAAATAAAAAGTGTCACAGAAAATCAGACACGTCTAGAGGTGAAAATGGAGCAGATTGGTAAAATTATGTCCATATTCTTTTTTTACGGAACGAATACAAGATGGATACATATACGAATACCGACACAGATACTGATTGGATCAGATATTTATTGAAATAATATAAAAAATATTAAAGTTCATAATATTTATCTAATTATAATAATGAATAACACAATTTTTTCTTAATATATATTAAAATATATAGTATATATTTACTATTCGGATATGAATAATTAAAACATAAAATTACATCAGTATTTTATCCATACAAATATTCCGATATCAGACATTCACATCTTATTTTTTGAATAAAAATCGAACCACAGACACATCCCCAAAGGAGGAAAGTTCCATTTTCCCATATTATCGCTTATTTTATTTTATCTATAGGTTATCTCTTCGATAACTGATCTCCAGTCTTTTAGATCTGTCCAGCTTTGACCATTCTAGACGAAATCAAACATCTTTTTTTAATATATAAATATAAACAATTATGTGTAGAATAATACACTTGGCGCTCTCAATCATGTACTCTGTTTAGTTAAACTGCTCATGTCTAGCTCTTAATGCCATGCCTGTCGTGGTTAATTGGTTACTTATGGACCTGAAGTTTAGTTGAGAGAATAGAGAGCACCGAAATTTAATGTGCAATTGTTTCACCATAGATCATAACATCTGAGCGGCCATAACAATAAATAAATAGGTAACAAAAAAAAATTAAAGAGATATTAAATGCTTAATTAATTGTTTTATGTGAGAAATTAGAATATGAGCATGGGACATATTTTGGGGTTCGATGGGTACCGAAGCAGTCCGATGCGTTTCCGCATTCTTCATATCAGACGACTTTAATGTCCATCAGACTCAAAGGCACTCTTTTTTATGTATTTATAAAGAAAAGAGATCACCTGCCTCTCGAGGGGCATAATTTTTCTGTTTCAAGTATGGCTGACACATGAATCTAGACGGATTTAAATATTTAAAAATTGGTTTTAGTTTTGCTGCGGGCCCACATGTCAGTGACTCAGGAGCAGAAAAATCCTGTCTCCTTGGAGGTAGAGAATTCGGTTCCAATTTTAAATTTGGTACATTTTTTTATAAATTAAGTGGGATCGATTAATTTTACACAACTCTTATTGTTTCACTGAGTGAGAGCAAAGAAAACATTGGCATTATGATTAATTATAAAAAAATCTATCAGAGTTAACCAGATCACCTATGCGTCAGCGTTCAGATCAAACTAATTATGATATTCACAAGCTAACTGTCTTGTTTATTTTTAGAAAATCCATCCTCTTAATTTTATTTTACAAAATATCCCAAGTACCGGGGGACTATTTTGACAAAAACCACCTGTAGGCTGTAGAAACAAAGCCAAAGAAAGAACAGAGCGTTCAGGTCCTCAGACGTGGGAAAAGGAAACGGTTTTAATTTTTTTTTCCTACAGGGAAAAAAAAAAAACAATCGTCTCTTCTTCCTTGTATTGTAGCCACCTAAGCCACTTTTTATCTTTTCTCTATTATTTTTTTGGATATTTTTCACAATCTCCATTAGGAGATTTCCAAAGGAGATCAATAGAGAAATCTCCAAGGCGGTTTTTAGTGCTTTTTCCATTTCATCTCAGCTTTAATCGAAGCCCCTTTATGGTTTTATCCCTCAAAGCTAACGCAGTTATCAGGTAATTATATTATTTTTTATCTCTTTTTTTTTTTCTGATAGATTGTAATTTGGGTAACTGTCCTTCACCTTTCTTTTTCCTAATATTTTTTTTTATTAAAATTGTTTTTGGGACGTCGCTCTTAAAATAAAAGTCTGTGTTGAAGAAAAATTAAATTAGTCTTTAAGGATAGTAAAAAATTATACATTTAATTGGTTCAATATAAAAAAAATTAAAAAAATATAGACGTGGTAATGGAATCAATTAAAAAATGAACTTGTTTGCTTGTAAAGAAGAGATGAACGTTTTAAAAATAAACTTGTTTCAAAAATTGAAACTGAATATATCAGAATAATTGTATATTGAGATTATTGATGAATAATAAATATTATAAAAACCAATACATAAATGCGTTGAATAAATTATATCAATGAAGAGCTTATCCTACATAGTTTGTGTAATATAATAATTTACAATTGTTCAAGTGAAAGTTAATGATTTTAACTGTTAAAAAAATTACAATAAAACATAAACATAAACATAAAATTTTTGTATAGAGTTAAAAAAATATTCAAAAAATAAATGCATTATAATTAATTTATGAACTTTTTAATTTTGACTGCTTGACTTTATACAAAATTAATTCAAAATTTTAAAATTTTCACGTGAATACGCATCACTCGTAAAATAGATAGATTTCAACAGTTTGTATTTATCGTTGGAAGAAGAGAAAAATAGTTTTATGATGTTGATATTTTAACTAACCAAAAAAGGTGAATCACAAACGTTCAATCAATATCATGAGCAATATTTATGTAAATTAAACTATATAAGACAAAAATAGAGGAGTGTTGAAAAACTTAATTCTCAATTATTTTATGAAGTATATATAGATTGATTTATATATTATATTGGATCAATATCATCCAAGTCACAAATACCTCCTTTTTCATCTATTTAATTTGTTTTGTCTTTCAACAATATACGTTTCAAACTGACGTCTTTATCATTTTTAAGGGTACTATGCTTAGTGCATTTTGATTCATAATGTAGATGTATATTTTTATTTGTGAAGTCCAAAGAATCAATCCAAACTGTTTAACATGATCTCTTTATGAAAATGCATTTATAGACTAAATTTAATATTTTCTAGAACTATTTTACTACGTTTTAGATAAATAAAAGCCACTACTTTAAAATAGTCCATAATATTTGGATGAAGTGATTTTGAATCTTTTTTCAAAAAATAGCAAAGAAGTTTAAAATTTTTGTAAAACTCGATCTTGAAGTATATTTTTATACAAAAATTATATTAAACAGTTTGAATAGGCAGTTTGCATAATACGAATCAAAATATGCTATGTATAGTACCATAGCCTCACTCATTTTTTAATACTATTCTTTCTCACAGTCTATTCTCCATTTCTCCTACCCCATGTGATGTACTTTCAAAAAAAAAATTGGAGAGGGGAAGAATAGTTTTATGTCCAGGAAATGGGAGGGGACCATTATACCATGCCTTGATCCTTGACTAAACTCTAAAACCAGTAGCGGCTGATGAATAAAAAAATAGTTCTTTTATCAAAAGTCCCTATTATAACTGTTAATTATTTTACATTATTACAAATAAAGAGGGGTCGCTCCCATGTTATATGCTCGGAAAAGGTACATATTTGTTTTTATTTATACTTTTAAAATTACTTCACTTCACTGTTTAATAGCATTTTTGGGTTCTATAAGGATGATATTTTTGGTAGTCTAGAATTTGTATTTCCTTTTAAAATCGTTTGTAAGTTTGGAAAGACAATTTGCTCACTGTTTCAAAAAGAAAATTTTACAATAGCAAGGGATTTTTCTATTGAGAAAATTTATAAAATTTTAATGATAATAGACTGTTTTTTTTTTTTTTGAAAAGGTGTTTTATGTCGTGTTTTCAATAATGAAGATGAGAATTTAAATATTTTGATCGTTCATTTTTCCATCACGTGACTCACGTCTTTATTTTTAATTTCTTAAAACATAAATCGAAAACTCAAATAATGAAAAAACATGCTATGATTTATATTGCTACCATTTATATACAAAAAAAAAAGTTACAATACTTTCAACCTATTTTGATGAGTAAAAATTTTCCATATTAAGAAATCATCCTTATTTGTGAATACTCATAAACTTTTGATGTTAATAAAATATAGCTTCAATGTAATAGTTTATTTATACATGTAAAGAAAATGATACAAATAATTTAATCGTTCTATTTTGATACGTCAATTTTAGTGTTAATTTATTAAACTTTTTATAATAAACTCACAACAAAAATAAAAAAAATAAAAGCATCTAAATCCTGAGTTACAAAAAAAAAACGCTAAGGTAAGCGGTAATCCTTTCCTTTTTTTTACTGTTCCTTCCGAAAATAACCAGGAGCGGTTGCTCCCATATCTCAGTGGGGGTTGAACTATGGAGAAATAAATGCGAAGCTGACAAGTGGGGTCCAGATAACGGAGGTTCGCTAGAAGGCCATTTTCAGGTGTCCAATCGCGAAAATTTCCTCTGTAACGACCTTTACGCTATTCTCAACGCTCTCGCCTCTCTTATTATAATTTTCTATCTATTTTTAAATTTATTTTTCGTTTTTTTTTTTCTTTTTCTGAATCTCTACAAATCATAGTTGAGGGCTTGAGGCAAGATTAAGCCGGCCAAAATGAAGACAGCTAATATAAATTTAGAATCTTCTGTGGCGTGTATAAATCGCCACATAATGTGTCTTTTCATGTAAATCTTGGACCCACTTAGCACTTTAAGCTCGTGGGGGTCCACCTATCAGTGGAAATCTTAAAATTGCAGTGACATGAAATTTTAAATAATTAATGGTAGGATGCTGCTTATATATAGAAAGTGGCCTAGCGAGCGTGAAATGTGGCAGTCTACCTACCTTTTTTCCCTGCTTAGCTACAGAAAAGTGTACATATACAATCGCCGTGCCAAAAAGAAAATGTATATAGTCAGTCACATTAAATAATCGATATATACAAACATATAGTTAAGGGGTATATTATTATTTTGTTTTTCTGTTGGTTAATACTTCATATACCAGTTCAACCGTGTTGCCACCTACAAAGAGAGAGAGAGAGAGGCACCTTTTCAGTTCAGGCCTGAGAGATAGTCAGAGAGAGAGAGGGGAGAAGAAAAGACAAAGCGAATCAAGGCGCCGGAGTCAGATGGGTGCCGCGGCGGCAGGAGACGATGAGGTCTCTGCGGCGGTCGCCGGAAAGGAGGAGAGGATCCTCGTTTCCGTAAGGGTACGACCGCTAAATGCCAAGGAATTCGAGAAAGGCGACACTAGCGACTGGGACTGCGTCAACGACACTACCATTGTGTTCAAGTACCCGCCGCCAGGCGAGCGCGCGCTGTTTCCTATTAACTATAAATTCGGTGAGTTTAAATTTGAAAAAAAAAATTGGAAGTTCAGTTGATTTTTGGATGCATTTGGGTTGTGTTGGTGATTTGGGGGGTTTTGTCGAGCTTGGTGAGGTGTAATTTGACAATGTGGCCCTGTGGGGAGGTTTATGAGGAAATGAGTTGCATTTTTGATGTAAACGGAAAACGGTGTGCTATTTATTTTTTCTTTGAAACTCGATTTTGGTTTTCTGCTCTAACTGTCTGTTTTTGACTCTTTGTTGTTCTCTGCCTTTTTTCTGTCTAATCTACACCCCCCTCGTTTTTTTGTTTGTTAAAAATAAAATTCAACTGTGCAGCATTAAAATTTTATTCACACTTGTCTAATATTTTCCTTTTTTTTTTTGCAAAGCTAAGGGTATATGAATTATCAAAGTTATTTTTTTCCTGGGAGAATTTTTTCTCCTTCTTCTTCAAATCTGGAGAAACTGATTTCACAGGGCACTTTTTTCTGAGAGCATAATCTTCTCAGATGATTAATATATATTTTTTTAAATTTTTGTTTCCATTATCTACACAGATAGAGTATTTGGGAAGGATGTTGGTACAAGACAAGTGTATGAAGAGGGGGCCAAGGAAGTTGCATTGTCAGTGGTCAGAGGAATTAATTGTATGTACTTGCAATTTAATAAATTCTCACTTGTTTGCCACTCTGTTATCTTTTTACTAACATGTAGATTGTATTTACCTCTATTTTTATTTTATTTTTATCCCCATATTTCAGCAAGTATATTTGCTTATGGCCAGACCAGCAGTGGCAAGACCTATACCATGACCGGCATCACCGAATACAGTGTAGCCGACATATATCAATATATTAACAAGGTTTGTGTTAGCTTTACTTCAGCAATCATTACTGCTCCCTCAAATGTAATTTGTGAATTTCTTACATTTTTGCTTTTGTAGCATGCTGAGAGGGAATTTACTCTCAAATTTTCTGCTATGGAGATTTACAATGAAGCAGTGAGGGATCTGTTAAGTTCAGACTCAACTCCACTTAGGCTTCTTGATGATCCCGAGGTATGATTAATCTATTTGATAATGAAGGCTTGGAAATAAATTTTCTTCATAGTACATCTTTAACACAGAAAAAAAAAGTGTTTAAATTTATCCTCTTCTCTTTTGTTAAAATACCAACAGAAAGGGACTATTGTAGAGAAGCTCATAGAAGAAACATTACGTGACCAAGATCATTTGAGAGAGTTGCTTTCTGCGTGCGAAGGTAATAATAGAGTTTTTTTTTTTAAATTTAAATATAACAGAACCTTTTCATATCACTGGGGCTATAATTATTTAGTTGCATTGTTGGCTTTCTTCTACAGCCCAAAGACAGATCGGAGAAACCAATTTAAATGAAATGAGCTCCAGATCCCATCAAATACTCAGATTGGTTTGTTCCTTATCTGCTAAAATAGCAAATTTTACCCAATCTACATATTCACCTCCATTTTTCTTTATTATAAAGTTGATTTCACTAAACTACTTTTGTTTTACAGACAATTGAAAGCTCTAATAAGGTGTATGTAGGCAGAAATACCTCTACTCTGGTTGCTTGTGTGGTATGAATATTTTTAATCTATAGCTCACATTCAGACTGTGCCTTTCTATAAGCTGTATTAATTTCGGTTTTCATTCATGTGGATTGTAGAACTTTGTTGATTTGGCTGGGAGTGAACGTGCCTCTCAGGCAATGTCAGCTGGTATGAGGTTAAAAGAAGGTTGTCATATCAATCGCAGCTTGCTTACTCTGGGTACTGTCATTCGCAAGTTAAGGTAAAAGAATCTTGCATGTTTATTTATTTAGTTATAGTATGGTCACCTATATGATCATTATTAAATGTCTCCAAAGCATCTACAAGTCAAACAAGGTACCATTAGATCTTAAGAACAAAGAAAGGTAAATGCATGTACTTCTACATCATAAAAAAGGTTTAGGTAAAAAGTATGTACTTAATTAAATGTACCAAAAAAATTAGAATATAACAGATAATAAAGGCAGAACTTGCTGTGGTATTGCAGCAAGGGAGGGAGGAATGGACATGTTCCTTACAGAGACTCCAAGCTGACAAGGATACTGCAGCCGGCACTGGGAGGAAATGCAAGAACTGCCATAATATGCACAATGAGCCCGGCGCACAGCCATGTGGAACAGTCACGCAACACACTGCTCTTCGCCAGCTGTGCCAAGGAGGTTGTGACCAATGCTCGTGTCAACCTTGTTATGTCTGACAAGGCCCTCATCAAGCACCTCCAGCATGAACTCACCAGGTTTGTTTAATTTCTCTTCCAAACAAGGTTTATTTTTTTTAGATCAGTGAAGTTTTCTGCTTTGATTGGCTAACCAAGTTTTTTTTTTTTTTGGGGATAGGTTGGAGACTGAGCTCAAGTACACTGGTTCTGGGTCGGGGTTGGGAGACTGTGCTTCACATGCCGAGAAACTCAAGGAGAAGGATGCTAAGATTAGAAAGGTATGTTACATTTTTAGTTGGCGCCAGTGATTGCATGGATACAAAACCAAATTGATTTTGCTTGATAAAAATGTTTCATTTGGTCTGTTTTTTCAGCTGGAGAGTGACTTGAGAGATCTCATGCTAGAAAGAGATCATGCTCAATCTCGGCTTGATGACTTGCTCCGAAGTGCCAGAGACGAGCCCTCTTCAAGACAATGGGTACGATTTGTTATTTGTTTTCAGTCTCTCTTTGTTTTTCATTTTATCATCAGATTAAGAGCCCAAACTTTTTGTCTTTTTTTAAGAAAAGGGGCTAAAATTATCTTATTTCCCACCTTTTGTTAGGATGAACTGAGCCGCACATCTGGGACCCATGCACACAGCCCCTCGTCAGAGGTCTTCTCCAATTCTGACACGTTCGCACCAATCCAGGATCGTGAGTATGGCTTCACACTCTCTGAAAATCCAATCATGGCAGACAGCGACATTGAAGGGCGCCACAGCCGCCAACCCAGCAGTCCAGGCTCGTACAATTTAGGTTTCCATAAATCCCCTGAACGAGGTTTTGCACCTTTATCAGACTTGTATGAAGAACATTGTAAAGAGGTGCAATGTGTCGAGATCAACAATTTAGTAAGCAGAACCCAACGTGAAAATTTAAGCATCTTGTTACCTGATGATACTAATAATTTGCTGCCACTAACTGATGCTGACAAGCTAGAGGATCATGAGGTCTCGAGCTCTAATGACTCAGAGTCACCAGTCAAGGTAGACCAAGAACTCAAGAATGTGAGTATGACTAAAATGGTTGACATATTTGCTGAACCAGAGCCACAGCTTAAATCCTCCATTGACTCGGTCTTGTATGATGGTGCGGACCATAAGACCTTGGGCTTTTCAAAGAGAGTAGATGACTATTTTGCTGAACCAGATCTGCGTGTGGTGCATTCTGACTCATGCGCAGATTTGCAGCATGAGGTAGACCAAAAAAGCTTGAGTTTTGCCAAGAGAGTTGATCAAGCTTATGTGAATCCGGAGTTGCCATATGAGGCGGACGAAGAAGCTGACAAGAGCGTTGTCAAGAAAGTAGACAGCTTTAGTGAACCTGAATCAAAGGTCAAAGTCTCCATAGACAAGGAGATGCCAGAAAATATTGACCAAGAGATAAATAACGCGACTGATAAGGCTATGGTCAGGTTTGCCAAGCTGAGTGCAGATGTGACTCCTCTGTTTACACCACCATCAGGAAGCCTGACTAGAAGCAGGAGTTGCCGTGCCAGTCTGATGCTGACGTCAGCATACCTGATTGAAGATCTGCAGAATAGAGATAAAATGACCCCACCTGATACATTCTACAAGGACTTTGAGGTGCGACCAGAGAGAGTTAGAAGGAGCCTTTATACACAGAATAGTGAGAATATGCAAGACCGGCTCTCAGTCATGAGATCTCATGGTTCTGAGAGATTTGCACCTGACAAGGTTGAAGGGGAGAAACAGGTTGCTCAAGGACAGTCGGAAAAGCAAATTGATGTACTCTCTCTCTCCCTCTCTCTTTCTGAGCTTTTAATATAAGAAAAAGTGTTTACGTTAGTAACCAGTAAAACATGGACTTGGTGCTGCCAGAAAGTTGGGTAGATATATAAATTTGCTGCTAGGTTGACATTCATTTGGTCTGCATGGACACAATGGCTGTATTATTTTCTACTAGGTTTACACTTTCACAAAGTTATACGCACATAGGTAGCTTTAGTTTGAGAATACACTTAATGCAGCAGGTGATCTTAGGTGACTAAGAGGGTTAGCTACAGTTTCATAATTATGCCAATTGAAGTTTGATGAATTGATTGTGATATTAAGCCCCATTCTTAGAATCGATACAGGCAAGCTTTAATAGCATATGGTTTTACAATAAATACAAGAATCCTCCTCAAAATCAAAATCAAACTTATTAGCATTTAGGAGCTGCAACAAAATATCGGAATAACTTTGTTATCATTAATTTCCCCTAAGAATAGTTGAAAAATGCTTTTCAGCAAACAAGACGGGCCATGAGTGAGGACATTTCAGTGATCAACAATGCACCGAAGGGGGCTTCGGGATTTGACCCGATGGCACTGGGTCCTATTGCAGGATCGCCAACACGGTGGACATTGGAATTTGTGAAGAAACAGCAGGAGATAATTGAGCTGTGGCATGTATGCAATGTGTCCCTCGTGCACCGCACCCACTTCTTCCTCCTCTTCAATGGCGACCCTGCCGACGCAATCTACATGGAAGTTGAGCTCAGAAGGTTGTCCTTTTTGAAAAACAATTTGTCTACTGGTGGTAACAACATAGTCACGTCAAGGTAATTAATAATTATTATACATTAACAGTTAGCTTGGTAAAAATATTGCACTTGATGTTTTATTTATTCCTGTGAAACTAAAAGTGCGCCAGATCCATCAGCTCTTTTCTGCTAATTATAATGATGCATAAACTGGCCTTCCTTTTTCATTCTTTCCATATTTAAGATATGCCAAAACTACAACCTTTTTTTGATAACAAATGCAATCGTTGGTCCTTCTCAGTCTCCATATTTGTATAAAATGGGAAAACTAACTGTCAGTGAGAAAGATTGTCCCAGTTCGGGCTAGTTGGTTTTTTTATACGAGCTTCAAGAAATGGGAAGTTTACTCAGCAGACTTGCCCTAGGGTTATTCCACAAAAAAGTTACTAATTTGTCTTATTATATACAAAAAAATGGTAGTGTGAAGACCCTAAAGCGAGAAAGAGAGATGCTGTACCGGCAAATGCTGAAGAAGTTAAACACACAGGAAAGAGAAAATGTGTACACCAAGTGGGGCATAGTACTGAGCTCAAAGCAGAGACGGTTCCAGCTAGCACGTCTGGTATGGACTAAAACTGACATGGAACACGTCACAGAGAGTGCATCTCTGGTTGCTGACCTTATTGGGCTATCAGAACCAGGTCAGGCGTTGAAACAGATGGTTGAGTTGAGCTTTACTGTAACACCCCCACGCGTAAGCCGACTTTCTTTTAGCTTTAAGGGTGGAAGCTTTGATTGAGTTTGAGATATGATTGGTGCATGGAGGCGCTCTGGAGAAGCTGTATCTCTGTGGCTTGATTGATTTTTTTTTTTTTTTTTTTTTTTTTTTTTTTTTAACTTTGACTGTGTTTTATAGAAATGAGTGTATATTTGGATTATTAACCAAACCACAGAATGTATCAGTACTGTGCCCTTGTAAGTATACTTGTCAAATAACAAAAGTGAGCTTGGGTGGCTTTGTTATTTCAGCTAGTGAACAAAAATGGAGCACGTTATGACATGTGTGTTAATTATGTGACGTGATTCTTGTGTTTTGACACGGGCTATATTACGTGATGTGCTTCTTTTCAATAAAAACAATGCAGCACGTCATGCCACTTAGATCTTTGACAAATTATGACATGTATATGGCACGGCATCAAACAACACATTTTATATCACATGAAAAATTTATTGTTGTAACGTCTTGGGTCTAAATGTGTTTGCCACTTCATGTTATGAAGCGTCACGAATATTAATTTCAACTTAGGAATTAGTTTGGCAAATTTGTCACCATTTTCAGAAATTAGGATTTCAGTGCTTGAAATACAAAGAAATCGATATTACATTAATGGAAACTTAGCCCTTATGATTAAAATTGCTATTTGAGGGGAAAACAAAAATGGCACTGAATTGCTTTTCAACGTTCTGTTTTTGTCACGATGTAATGAATGAAGAGAATAGATACCAATCTCTAGAACCTTTGACCAACTAATTTTCCTACCAGTTGTTGCATAATTGCATTGGATAAATCTGGCTTAACAGCTGTTGCAAAAAAAAACCAGTACATAAGTACAGATCATAGCACAAAAAGCAAGATAATTCCCAGCCAAGTAGGGAAACCATTAATGAACCTAAATAGCTTTCTCAATAAAACAAGCGTGGACATGTCTACTAACAACCGGATCTGTACCTACCGTTTAGGCGCTTACAGTCCTTGGTCAAAGGGCATCCAAAAATGTATACTCCGGATCCTCTGTGCAGCACATCAGTACCTTGTTCTCTACATCAGAGTTAAGCACGTGCAATTCGGTCTAAAAATAGAGTGATCAAATCAATAGTTTGTTCCATAGTAACAATACTCACGAATAATTCATGTTTTATTCCTTTTTTTTTTTACATTTCCGAACCGAACTCCGAATAAAATGCAAAAAAAAAATATATAATAATTTTTATTCGCGAATAAAACGCGTATAAAATGCGAGTCACAAATTATTCGAGATAAAAACGCAAAAAAAATGGCTGATTTAATATATAAATATTGGGCCAGCCCGCTAGGTAAACTGGTTTAAAAAAAAAAAAGGCGCTGGCGCTGTAATTCATTTCTGGATCCGCTCCAATGAGTGGAGCACCTGCTTTTTGAATGTTTTTTTACCAAATCATTCCCGAATTATACCCGCATCACGAATTTTTAATACCGCTGAACCGAACCCAAACTATTGATTTGTCACACCTTTATACGATTGACAACATTGTAAATCCAAAAAGAAAGTGCGAAAGGGAAAACCAAACCATTACTTGGGCCTAGTTAGGATTTCAAAATCCAAACCTCTCCCTTTCCGTGATTTTTATTAATAACCAAAAAAAAATATTATTAATAACCAGATTCCCAAAAAATTTTACCCATGCCCAAACCGCCCCCATTGGGCGGTTTAACCCCCCCCAACCCGCCCCTCCAGGGGGCGGTTTAGTCAAATTTTTTTTTTTTTTTTTTAAATAGCCTCCCTCCCCAAACCAAACCCTACCCGCCCTCCCACAGCCCCCCCAACCCGCCGGAATTGGCCAAAAAATCTCATTTTTTCGTCCCGGAAGCGACATTTCGCACCTCTCAAGCGTTCCCGACTCCTCTCTCTCTTTCTACCGCCCTCTCTCCCTCTCTCCCTCTCTCTACCGGCCACCCTCTCTCTCTCCATCCAAGTTCGAAGTCGCCGTCGCTCCGATTTCATTTTCGGGTATGAAATTATTTCTTTAACTTGTTTATAAATTATTTAGATTTTTTATAAATTGTTTGGCATTGTGTATAAATTATTCGAAATTGCGGGATTTATATGAAATTGTTAGAAATTGCGGGATTTGCTTGAAATTGTTGTTATTGAATTTAGTAGAAATTGATTGGAATTGTTTAGGGTTGTTAGAAATAGTTAGAAATTTTTGAAAAATGGTAGAAATTTTTACAAATTGTTAGAAATTGGAATTGTTAGAAATTGTTACATTGGAATTGTTAGAAATTATTTGATTTGAATTGTTAGAAATTATTTGATTGGAATTGTTAGAAATTGTAACATTGGAATTGTTAGAAATTAGTTGATTGTAATTGTTAGAAATTGTTACATTGGAATTGGTTATGATTGAAATTAGGTTTTAAAAATTAAAAATTAGATGGAAATTTGAGAAAATAACAGGGTTGAAATTTAATTGAGTAAAATTAAGTTGTACTATCTCATAGGAATTGTTAAATAAAATTGTTAGAAATTGTTTCAAATGCAGCATGACTAGACCTCGACGTGAGCGACCACGAGATACGTCGGAGACCGGCGAGAGTTCACAGGCTCACGTCGATCCCACTGCGGAGGGTGTCAATCCATGGGATGGCGCACCACATCGTGCAGATACGTTTAGTCCTCTCTTGTGGGTCCCTCACAGACTTCACCGTGTCTCACTTACATCGATAGAGGTACGTTTCAAACAACAAATAGTTATTCAGTTCCACTGGTCTAAAACATTGATAAATGCAGGATGAGACCATGTTGACGGTGCGGCACCGCTCGCCGGATGTACAGTATGTCGCAAATCCACTGATGGATCGGTACCTCATTAACCTCGGGTTGTACCAGCTAGCCACAATGAAACAACCACGGCGGATTGACCAGGCACTCATGTGCGGTCTCATGGAGAGACGGCGACCTGAGACCCATTCATTCCATCTCCCGGTGGGGGAGATGACAGTGACCCTACAGGACGTGAGTGCCTTATGGGGTCTGCGGATCGATGGTGATCCGGTAGGGGGTGTCTCGGATCATCAGACACTCCCGACGTTGATTCCAGAGCTGTTGGGTGTGCATGTGGAGGGGGTGGCAAAGAAGCTATAACGGAAGAATGAGAACGATGATGAGAAGTTCTCCCAGTACTGCATCAGTCTTAAGGCTCTCCGCCAATATGCCGCCGAAATTACCATTACCCCATTGACGTCTGACGTGGAGCTTATCAAGAGGTAATTTCTAAGTCCATTACATCACAATAAAAATATTTTTGAAAAAAATAAAAAGTTATTTACTTTCTCTTGAAACTGTAGGTATGTTAGGGCATTCGTGCTTGACTTATGTGGTACCACGATGTTTGTCGATTCTAGTGGCGACTCGGTTCCGATTATGTTCCTCCAGCAGCTGGAGCTACTCGATAAGCCATCGCGGTGGAACTGGGGTGGAGCCGTGCTTGCATGTTTGTACAGAGGACTGTGTCACGCTTGTCTGGTAAGTCTTCTTCAATTAATGTTTTTTACTTTTTTTAATTTGATAATAAAAAATACACATCTACAATTTCAGAGAGGCAGCCAGCAGTTAAATGGGCCACTCCTTCTACTACAGCAATGGTCCTGATCGCACCTACCGGTCTGCCGACCCGAAATTCCATCGAATGTGAAGTGGCAAAGGGGCTCCGACATCGACAAAAGCCCTCCATACGGTGCCATATGGGGTAGCCGCCTCCGCTATTTTAATACCCTGAGGGGAGGGACGGCGGGTATCTCGTACGTCCGGAATCAGCTCCAACTGTTGCACCAGGCAAACATTAATTGGTTCCCGTATCAGGCATGGTACCGAGCTAGGATATTCTGTCGCTTGACGATGGAACAGAGGAATCTCGGTTTATACCGTGGTCCGGTCGTTTGTTACTGGATAGTTGAGTATTACTATCCTGATCGGGTTCCTCGTCAGTTTGGCTTCGATGCCTTCATCCCGGATGACCCGATACTTGGTGAGGATGAGACGGAGAAGTTGCACAAGTAAGTAATACACACCCAAATATTGATATTATTTTACAAATTGTATCTAACTAACTTATAATGCAGTACCTTCCATAAGAAGTCAGAGGTGGATTGGAGCGGCCGCCATTTAGGCCACTATAGGATTGCCCACACGCCTGAGAACCACTTGTGGGTCCCGCCTGACCCGGCATACGTCAGTTTGGGAGCGGGACCATGGGCATTGCGATATATGGTCTGGTACCAGCGGTGGTGCATGAATTTGGTGTACTTACAGGGCGACTATGGTGATTCTCTTCGGCGGAGAATGATGGGTGACGAGAGTAAGACCCATTTGCCGTGGGGCCCGACCAGTACTCGAGCGGTAAGTAATAAAGATTGCTTGTAGTATTAATTTTTCCACACAACTCATTTTCTAACCAATCGTTATGAATAGGTACTAACGGGGATCCGAGGAGTTGCACACAGCTTGGTGTGCACGGCAAAAAAAAGTTTTTGGGCGTTCGGGTGTACTATGCTGCATCACACTGCTCCGATCGTCGAGGATTCCTAGTTCGATGGGCGCCTCATTGGCATGTTGCACGACGCTGGTGAGAACATCAACTGGCGTGAA
Source organism: Carex cristatella (assembly GCA_024447775.1). Classification (NCBI taxonomy): domain Eukaryota; kingdom Viridiplantae; phylum Streptophyta; class Magnoliopsida; order Poales; family Cyperaceae; genus Carex; species Carex cristatella. The sequence continues at coordinate 3,441,810 of JAJHPF010000030.1, read as the reverse complement.
ATCAAGAAAGACTCACAAGCTCCGAACCAGCCAAATCAAGAACGGGTCCTCGTAAACGACGATGACCTACCACCAGCCCCCGAAGGTATTATAAGTTAAATTATAATACACGTCAATTTTGTTTTCAAAGTGTGCTCTTAACAACTTCAACTCAAATGTTGCAGAAGACAACCCGGATTGGGCGTTCGACGATTGGGTGCTCGACAACAAAAAATGGCACCCCTAGTACAATAAATATAATGTGCCGGTGCAGCTTGGCGAGGTAAGCTGATTCGTCTCTGTATAAATTAAATTTTCGTTATTTTTATAAAGAAAAACTAACATTATATAACTGCAGGATGGTCATCCTATATGGTGTGTCGAACCCACTTTCACTCCGGCAGACTTTGGCCTCACCGCCATCGGTGTAGAGGATCTCACTGGAGCCACACCCAGGCAGCACGACCACGAGGCTAGTGGCAGTGGGGCACAGCAGCCCACTGATGCTTGGAAGACTGCTGCGTTCGGGACACAGCCCCCGAGCACATATACTAGGGACTGGGAGACCGATCCATGGGAGACCGATCCATGGGAGACGGATCCATCGCAGGATACTCAGTATGATCCATGGCCCGATTCATACCGACGATCCACGGGCACAATGTAGGAGGACATGCATATGGATGATTCTGATGACGAAGAGGACATGTATGTGGATCTGACTCATAACGAGGATCCTCCACAGCCACGGAGGAGGCGTGTGCAGCGACAAAGGACCCGTGTGCAGCCATCGAGGGCGTGCGGGCCGGCTCCCAGACTGTCACTGTCCGGTCCTCCTCCTCGTCGTCGTCGCTAGTTTTTTATATTTCATATTGTAGACCTGACAATAGTATTTTTATATTTTCGTTTCTATATTTTATGTTGATTAGACGTTATTTGCTGATTTTATTCACTTTGTTTTCGTTTCTATATTTTATGTTGATTAGACGTTATTTGATTATTTTGTTCACTTATGTTTTAAACTATTTACAAATCATAAAATCCATCGTATTAAAAATATAAACAAACACATAATATTACAAAATACATAAATTATAAACATAATTATAAACATCATCGCATTAAAAAAAAAAAAATTAGGTAAACCGCCTCCCGGGGGCGGGTTGAGGGGGGGGGAGTAAACCGCCCCTCTGGGAGGCGGGTTGGGGGGGTGTAAACCGCCCCATGGGGGGACGATTTGAGCATGGATAAAAATATTTTGGAAATCTGGTTATTAATAATATATATATATTTTTTGGTTATTAATAAAAATCACGGTCTCCCTTTCCTTCTTCCTTCTCTCATCTTCACCCGAAAACTCCTACCCGGCTACAAAGATTTTTACATTTCCTTTTCCTATCTAAAACTCATTCGTTTTGAAACCTATTTATACAATCTTTGATAGTTTTTGAAGAAAAGTTAGAAAAATCTCAAATCTATGATTTTGGCAAAGTAAATTGTTAAACCTTTTTTTAGGTCGAATTTAAGTTTTAGTTTAGAATAGTTTAAAATGTAGTAATTAAAGGACACCTATTGATTCAGTCTAGACAACTGGTGTGGTCAGAATAGAACACTGCGCCTAAAATAAATCCTTTGTCGAGCCGAGTTTTAATCTAATTTAATCCAAGCCCAAGCAAAAATTTCTTATTGGGCCGGACCTATCCTAGTATCCAGAAATCGTAAACAAAACAAAGCTCTGGCTAGTGGGTCCCACGCAACACTTACAGTTACAGTTATCAGCGAAAGACCAAGAGAGAGAGAGAGGAGATTACAGAACCCTAGTGACCGGAGAGAGGCGGCGTTGCTGAGCTGACACAGCCATGGCGATGCGGTGGTTGGCGCACCGATCGATGCTACGACTCTTCTCCACTTCCAGCGCCTCTCCTTCTCCATCTTCTTCCACTCTTGGCGCAATGGGGGAGATTGTGACGTGTGGGAGAGGCGACAAGAAAACGAAGAAAGGGAAGCGGTTCAAGGGATCGTACGGAAACGCCAGGCCGAAGAAGGAAAAAAAGATCGAGCGCATCAAAGATCGTGTGGAGGTGCCGAGGTCTACCCCCTGGCCTCTCCCCTTCAAGCTCATATAGAAGGATCTAGGAAGGAGGTGCAATCGGATTTGATTTGGTTAGATTCCTGTTCCGATACTTATCTTGCTTTATGTAATTTTCTGGTTTCCTCATGGTTTCGTATGGATATCTGGATCAAAACTTGCAAGAAATGTTAGGTATATTTTTGCCTTCAGAGGTCTCTAATTGAGTTCTTGTTAATCAAATTCTTATTTTTTTTTCAAATAAGTATGGTTTTGTTTGTATGTTAAAGGTGCAATTTAGCTCCTATTGTACAATTGAACATAAAAAGTTGCCAATTTGTGGAAACAAGATTCTTATGCCCGAATCCGAGATTCTTAGTTAATGATCTTGCAATAAAGCACAAAAAAGAAAGAAATACTGCTATCGTGTTGCAATTTGATCTTCTTCAATTTATTACCATGGTAGACAATTAGAAATCATGTTCTGCATATCCAAAAATTCTGAAGGTTTTTCTGGCCTTGTGTGCATGTAAAACTGCACCACTATGCTTGATTACAGTCGGCCATACTGTTACTTTACCCGATGCGGCTATGTGTTGTATGTCCATGCCGTCCTGGTCACCATGCGGTTTTATGTCACTACGGCTACATTTGATCAGTAACCAAACAAAGTTTTGAATTTTGTTTTGAGATCCTTATATTTTCAAATTTCTTTGGAAAACTCGGATAGGAGAGGGTACATCAAGATTCAAGAGGCACAGCTTTGGTATAGATACTGCTGGAGTTCAGATGTAGTTACAAATGTTTGCCTTTTATTTTTTCTCTTGATGTATGGATGTATGCAGTGATGCATGATTTGTGTTGTAGGCACTGTTTTTTTTTTTTTTAATGAACTAACTGGCAGCTGCCAATTTTCAAGAGACAGAGAAAGAGACCCAAAATTTCTGGTTTGAGGTTTTTGTTCCATGTGTTTTAATGTCACCATGACACTAGAAAAAACAATGAGAGAGGCCTTAGGAAACTGGTATGCACCTAATTGCTACTGTTTTTTAAATATTATATGACCAGCCACAATAGCCACTTAGGGCCCTGTTCGGAGGCCAAATATTTTGATGGGAATTGGGGAGTTTGGAGCAGAACCCATCATTTTAACCCAGACCTGTTCGGCAGCCCTTTTTTCCCCTTCTTTTCCTTGCACATTTCCCAAAACACTTCCAAAGCAGTGCAAAAAGTTGGGAAAACGCACGCGAGCTCAGACTCAATTTATTTCTTCCCAAGACAGAGCCGCATCGTCTCTCTCCTCTATATCTATTTCTCTCAGCCAGCGCCAAGAGAGAGAGAGGAGGGGGCCCAGGGCAGAGAGAGAGAGAAGTAGAGCGGGGAGAGAAATAAAAAGGGAGTGGTTGCTTTGAGATTCATGCAGCATCAATTGAACGGTTGAGATTGGTCCCAAATCAAAACAATGCAAATAATAAATTTTAGAATAAATAAATATATAAAGGAGATACTTCAAATTGAACAAAATTAACTACATTAAATGAGATTTGCATTTTAAAAATTTAATACTAAATTTCAAATGTTCATTATTGTAGTTTATCAATTTACTTGGGAACTTCATCACATAATCATTAAAAAATGTTATTAACATCCTTTTATTTTTGTAGTTTACTTATTTGTAATATATTACAAACTTTCTATTTCATTTTATGAAAATTCTATTTGTAAACTTTTAATTTATTAAGTTGTAGTTTAATGTTGTATTTTTTTAAAACATGTTATATAAATTTTAAATTTTCTTGTTTAATTAACTATTTTTTTAATTAGTTGTAAAAAATAAATAAGAAATTTTTAGCTTATTTAGTTAATTAAAATTTCAGAATATAACAAAAGGATTGCAACTGAATAGTTTTGTAATTACTCAAACATATTTGATGGTAATAAAAAAAATTAATGAATTGAAACAAAGAAAATTGAAATGAATTATGAAACGGTGAAAATAAAAATGGCAGCATTAAAGAAAAATATTCATATTAATTAATCTATATTTTCACAGTTAACAATTAAAACATGAGGTATTAAAGAATAATGTTCATATGGATTAAAAAAAACGAACTCAATAACCTCACATATATTAAATAAAATAAGATTTCCTACAACTAATCCCACAGTACAACCAAACACTAAATTCAGCACGTTCCCATAATAGATCCCGTGCGTACCCGTGTTCGTGGGTTCCCACTTTTTCAAAAGTGAGTTCCCATTCCCGTCAAATCCCATCCTGTATAATCCCGTGACATCCGAACAAGTCCTTGGTGGAATTTAATAGATGAATGCAGGAACAGGCTTGTATCAGTGATGTGAAATTAGACCTACTTTTTGAACCTGTTACTTTCTACTTTCTACATATTGAGCCTAGTATTTGCAACATGTTTTCTTTATGATTTTAATGGTATTATATGATGTGCACATGGAAGAGATAAGGGCTTGTGTATTGCCTAAAATCAGTTAGGTTAAATCCTCAAAGCCTAATTAAATTAAACACATGTAAGATGCGCTGAAGCATGAATTTTGATTTCTTCACATGCAGCAGGTGTGATGAATATGGGATTACATACAATTCTCGTGACCTCTCCTCGGCTCTTAGCTTGTAATCTCGTTTCTCTTCAATTCTTTAATATTTTGATAGGAAAGTAGTTCATTGTCACTAGTTACCAGATTGTGGGGCCACTGGCAAATCTGGACCCTCCATTCAATATTCAATTGTCAAGATTGCACCTGATGTAGAAAGGGTGACGGTCAGGCATGTCATGAATAATTTACCTAGAAAGGGATGGTCATACTTGGCACCAAATGTAACCAAGTTTCACACCATACAAGAACAGAATCTAGAATGCTCTAACTTCCATTCCAACAGAGAAATGTGTGCATGATGCGACCCTGTACAAATAGTACCTCACAAAGGCAATTAATTGAAACACTATTTTCTACTCATCATCATCCCAGTGAAAAGGAAAGAATAATTGGAAATGCTATGCAAGTTGGCTTGATCTCGTTTCAGGATATTTCCAAAAGTAAAAAAAAAAAAAAAAAAAATCTGATTGTTTTCTGTAATTGGTCAAGAGTTGTTGTCAAACTTTATTCATAGAAAGGGATAAACAAGTTCTTTTTTCTTCATAGAATTAGAATATATGTTGGACCATCTTTCTGTCATGTGGTCTAACAGTGCTTGATGGTATTCTCGCAAATCGAACTGATGGGATGTAGTAGTAAGTATATTTTCTTTTGTTTTTATGGGCTCTTTTATAATATAAGGTTTGCAGCAAACTCCTTGCCATTCTCTAGTTTGAAATCTTTGAACAATATCAACTTGACTGCATCAGTCAAGATTTAAAAAAAAAAAAAATCTTTGAACAATATCCACTTGACTGCATCAGTCAAGATTTAAAAAAAAAAAAAGAAATCTTTGAACAATATCCGGACAACTTTATATAAGATTTTTTATTATCCTGCAAAATAAGAGGGAGCTTGAGCCCTGGAATAAAAGGTCTTCATGACATGCATAGACTGAGTCAGGGACAGATCTAGAATTTTCGTAATGGATTAAAAAAATATTAGATTGAATTTAAATAGCTAATTGGGTTTAAATCCATTATCTAATTGAGTATTCAATAAAAAATAATACTTTATTAACTTATATTTTTCAATGCTTCGACTTATAATTTTTTATGCTCTAACTTATAATTCTAATTACTAATCAAAATTCAACAAATTTATTTCAATTTTAATCTTAAATTTAATCCGAATTACAAATCAAACATCTGGTTGGGGGTGTCAAGGGGAGCAAAGTCGGTCGGAACCGATAGATTACCACTAAAACTCAAAATCCAGAGAAACAACTGTCGGAGTTACTTTCAAATTATGAGAGTTAAACGTAAATAGAGATTAATTATATAAAATTTTCATACAATAAATATAATCAATTTTCTAATACCAATAACATTTTACTTTAAACTATATTAAAAATAAAGCACAAGTACACAAATACAAATGGAATCAATTAATTCCATTTCTTCTACATGGCTCCGCCATTAATGACATGAACTTGGTATTTTGCTTAATTCTAAATGACTCTTGCAAGCAAATCTCACTTTCTTCCTTGAACTTTGGATTCCTTAATTATTGATTGTATTTTGATTTTGCAAAATGTACATATATGCAGTCGATGTCTAGAAATGACATGAAGCTTATCGAATCAATATGCATTAATCATTACCCGTGCGAAATATTCACATCTGGTGCTCTTTTCTTGTTCGCTATATTCAGCACGCAAGTACCCTGGGACCATAATAATCATAAGTTGAACATTCTTTTACTTATCTTTTTAAGCAAAGTAGCGAGGGATGATAAGAGTTGGTTAAATGCACAAATCATGGTTTATTGCTTTAATAGATAATTAGACACAGAAATATATTGTTATAGCAAAATTCATTTGCTTTAGTAATTAATTAAGTTAATAGATAATATTCTAAGAAAATTGTAAGCAATAGAAGTTGGCGCATTCATTTGTTCAGTTCGGTTAAAACCGAATTAAAATAGGCAAATCAAAATTTTATTCAGTTTTCAAAAATACAACCCAAATGATCAAAATAAACTTATGAAACGAATTAAAACCAAATCGAACAAATTGGACTAAATTTCGGTTTGTTTGGTTGAACCGAAATAAGAAGAATAACCATAAAAATAAACATTTTTTTTGTTATTTTCTGAATTTTTTAAGATGGGTTATAAAATTTTGTTTGGTCTAACCGGTTTTAAACCGAATAAAACAATATACATCAAGTCGCAATTTTTTATTTTTTTTAAATGTTTGGTTTGGATGGGAATATGTTTAAAAATATTGACCGGTTTTAAAATTTTCTAAACTGAACTAAACCAAACATGTCGGTTTTCAAAAATGAACCAAACCGATATATTTAATTGGAAAAATTGAACCATTTAATACGAACACTCTCGGTTCGGTTTAAAACCAATTAAACCAGACCCGGTGAACCCCTAAATATAAGTTCTTAAAGCCTTGAAGGATTAAGAAAAACCAAGAAATTTAAGGAATAAATTGAAACGAGTAAGAGATTCCAACGGTTTCATAGAAAAATTCTGAACTAATATCACCTTAATTTTAATTTCCTAACCAATAATCATTAATTAATTAAAGCTGTCTTCTTTCTAGAAGCAAAGCACCCGGATTGACTGAAAAAAAGGGATAAAAAGATAGAACCCCATAAAAGTACAATGCTCAAACAAACCAAAACTTTAAACCCCCTAAGTACAGCCTAATCCATAATTTGTTGACACAGCAAGGACCGTTTTTCATTGTAAAAGTACACATATATAGTAATGTTCTAAATTAAACAACCTAGAATATCATGCTTTAAAACAACCCACTAGAGGGAAGTGGGGAAGCACATGGCCATGGCCATGGCCATGACCGTGATATCCATGGTGCCCATGATAATGATGGCTGCCATAAGGAGTACTGCTGCTTTTACGGTCTCGTTCTATGATCTCCTGAACATGGCAAAAATGTTCGACATGGCAAGGGATGGTGATTGCGCCCTTTTGAGCGAATCCGTACTCTTCTTCGGCCTCCTTCAATAACCCTAGAAAAAGCGGATGGTTTAGGTACATGACCGGTACAAGAAACCGCCTTTGTTCTTCCCCCTCCGCTCCGACTCTTATCGCCATCCACCCTTTTGGTGGTGCACCTGTCGCCTCCCTCTTACCCATATTCTCAGGTTGCTAGCTAGCTATAGGTTGTATTTCTTCAGAGACTTTCATATAATTAGCAAGACTCGATGAAAAAGATGTGCTATAAAACAAAAACAAAAATATGTGAGAAAAATATATATAAGAATAATTTCATCGTCTGTATTATCATAAAACAAATTGAGAAAGGGAGTATATAGGTTGCAATTTGTACCTTCTAATTAAGAGGATGAGACTTGGAGGATAGCATTGTGTTCATGCTTGCACAACGGCGTGTTGTTAGAGAGAGAGAGAGAGAGAGAGAGAGAGAGAGAAGAGGAGATGAATGTGTGTGAGAGAGAGAAGAGAGAGATGCAAATGCTGAACAGGCCAATTGGGTAGGAGAGACGTCTTACAAGATCATGTCAAATTGATTAAGGAGGTCAAGTAGAATGAAGAATACCTATAATGTTCTTTAGCGTAAAGACAAAAACCCGAAGGTTCTCACCTGACTGGGATGTGAACTGTCGTAATGTGTCTATCTTTTTGGAATAATTCTATTCATCGAGCTACTATTGGCCCCCGAGTTATCCCTATTTAATGCCCGATGATGAAATTACCATTTGAGTTGAATTTATAATGTGAACGATATATAGAAAAGGAGGGTTCTCTTCTCATACTTCATTTATGTTTTATATTTTATATTTTCGTTTTTAAAGTTTAAATAATCGATCCGAACAGCTCAACATGATCTCCATATTAAAATATGCTTGGAGACAAAATTTTATACATTTTTGGAAATTTTTTACTATTTTTTTATGGCCCAGATTTGTTTGAAAAATAACGATTTTCAATAAATCTAAAAAAATAGTAATTTTTTTTTTCCAAAAAATGTTAAATTTTGTCTCCAAGCATATTTTAACATGGAGATCATGTTGAGCTGCTCGGATCGACTGTTTGGACTTTAAAAACGAAGATATAGGATATGAAACATGAATGAGGTATGAAGAAATGAGGCATTGGAACCCTCCTCTATATATAGAATTCGGATAATTCTTAAGTTGAAGTTAATGTCTATAATAATTTTGTCCATATTATTTCGTATATATCAATCATATAGTTACATAATATGAATTCACATAAAAAATTCTAGATATCTAGAGTATGTTGAGAGAAAATAAATCTTTAATTAGAATGTATCTATGTGCAAAGAAGCCACAATGAAATGGAAGGGAGGTGAATGGTTGGGATTGCATCAGCCATGTTCTTCTGCCATGTTCTTCTAAGTTTTATTCAATAGATTATCTGATTCTATTTTGTCGGACTGTGTAATGTTGAAAATGTACGCTAGAATATCTCTGTAATATATCTAAGGGCTTTTGAATGACAAAAGAAAAAAAAAATAACATAAAAGATTACTATATTGCATGCAACAGAATATCTCATTATTTTAAAATTTTAAAATTATTTTTTTTCCGAGATTGATTTGCTGCACTTGTTTAGATCATGCATCTCCTAGTTATATTTTCTATTGCATTTTCAAAATAGATTATTATTGCATACAACAGATTTAGTAAACCAAAATTGTATCGATGAACGTACGTACTAGTTGTTTTGAAAATTAAAATACAAACCAATTAATGGAGCAATAAGATAAGCGTAAGAAGATAACTTTCGACTTTTTCCACCGTAACATGTGGATGATTCCTGGTGTTTCTAATACTTAAGACTTAATAAATCATTTAACTCTAGGCACTAGAAGGGGAAAGTGATCAATCTTAAACTCCAATTTTATTATACGGACCTGCAGGGCGGATCCAGAATTTTCGTCAGGAGAGGCAAAAAAATATTGAATCAGGTTTAAATAGCTAATTGGATTTAAACCCATTAACTAATTGGGTATTTAATAAAAAATAATACTTTAACTTATACTTTATAATACTATGACTTGTAATTTATGATATTCTGACTTATAATTATAATTACCAATCATATTTCAAGAAATTTATTTTAATTTTAACTATAAATTTATTCCGAATTACCAATTAAATATTCAAAGGGGGACGAAAAAATTTCTAAGGAGGGGCAAAACCAGTCGGAACCAATAAATTTCCACTAAAATTCAAAATTCAGAGAGAGCGGCTGCCCCCTGGAATACACCGGATCCGCCCCTGCGGGCGTGGTGTGTGACAAGAACCAGGCATCAATTTTGTGGCCAAATCTGTGTTGGCATGTTTAGGCCGGGGTACAAGTTTGTGGTTTTTAGCGTACTATGAGTATGAGGTGTAGGCTTGACAGTAATGAGAAGTGAGTACGGTCTATGAGATAAAATATCTTACTAATGAGGTCATCATACGAGCGTTAATTTATTGTAGAAAAAAGGAAAATGGGGTCATCACAAAAAAAAAATATGGTCGTTAGTCGATGCCATGCGTGCAACGGCAAGCTAAGCACAAACAAAAAAGAAGTACAATGTAGAGGGGCAATGAATATACAAAATTTGCTATTTTGTTTTCCACAATTTTTATTTTTTGAGATCATGTAATAAAAATAAGATAAATGATTTTTTACACATGACAGAAAATATGATATTTCTGCAATAAGATTTGTCCATCAATAAATTGTTGCCACATGTATGCAGAGGCAGATGTAAGTTGAAATAATGGGGTCACTTTGACACTACTTTTTTTAATTATTTTTTTATATATTTATGTATAATTTTATATATAATTTATATAATTGTCTTCATATTTATTTGACTTTAATAATTTAAAAGTCTGACTTTAATCATAAAATCTGTACAAAATATTTATAAAAAAAATACCTATTAATCTCTATTAATTTTTTGATTCACAAATGTATGAAAAGTTGTACAACACATGTTGTGAACATGCTCATGGCGAATATTCGTCCTGAAAGATTGTTGACAGGTCTCTAAAAATATAAATCGGTCTAAGGATTTTGTCGTGTTGCATAGGTCAGTCGACTGATATAAATTGTGGGTGAGAGAGGACTTCTAATTTCTAAACATTGAGCTCTAATTCTTTTTCTTAATACAAACCATTAGATGGCAGTCACCTAACCTTCAAAAAACAGAATTTTGTCGTGTTCAAATTCTTAACGAAGTTACTTTAGCCCCTATCTTTCGGAATTAGTCGCTATTGTCAAAGATTTAAGTAAGAGAATGAGCTTTTAAAATAAAAAATAAAAATAAAATAAAGAATGTACAAAGAACTTCGAAATCACACATGTTCGAATTTTATGATTTTTTTCCGAATTTTTCGAATTTTTTTTGGAACTTTTTTTTGCTTCCTTGCAGGACTGAGATCTCTAGTCCGAATAATTCCAAATCATTTCTGAATTATTCACGAATCATAAATTTTTAATCTCACTGAACCAAATCCGAATAATTCATTTGTCACTATGATCCATAACATCTACACCTTACTCAGTATATATAACTGGATATACAATGATTAGAATTTTCAAACAGATAAATAATTAAAAGAGGGAGTTAGATACTCTGAAATAACTCTAATTTTGAATTTAGATTTGAGCTGTCCGATTAGAATATATCTGAACTAGGTGGTGGTTTGTTCAAACGGCTTTGGACAAAGTCTCATTCAAAAGTCGATTTAAACCGTCTGATGTGTATCAAAATTTATACATATATTTAGATTCAAAGAGCCATTTAAATTTGCTAAATTTTAAATATATTTGTACGAATTTTAATGCAAATCCGATATTTAAGCTTGGCGAGGCTTTGTCCAAATCCCTTTGGACAAAAGTCACAAAACCCAATCCCATCTGAACCAATCCGATTTAAGATGGAATGCGCAGAATTTCTTTAATATTCGTGTCAACACACATCTTGAAATTTGTTCTTCTGTCGGAGGCCGCTAAGGTTGTCGTAATTCAAAATTTAAATTACTATTATAGGTGATATGAATTCGTATAACAGGTAGATGAACAGCTCAACGTTCAAGGTTAAGTCTCTAGAAAAGCATTTTGAACTATTTTTCGATTTCAAATTAGAAACGGACAAGTGGAAGTTTTGACCGTTGATCTGATCGACTAAATTGCATATGGCACCGACCTCAAGTAAACTTCTAATTCTTTAATTTTTTTCTAAGTAATTTCTACAAAAGTAACACATTTTTATTTATCTTATCTTCTAGATATATACGCTTCTTATTTAAAAGTTGGATGTCCAATGGAGAGGCTTAGTCATGCAATGATGCAACTCTTCAAAGAACACAATTATAATCATCATTAGAAAAAGAAAACGTCACTAGTCTCTCACTTTGGAATAATAAATTTTGTGGTACAACTAGTACAACGACATGTATCCACTAATGTGGCACAAAAAATGGGAACTAAATTAAAATATAAGTTAGGTACTTAGGTGGGAGGTAGTATTAATTATCAAATGGATATACAATACTACTGCTATCTTGAGAATTCAAACGAGTTGGATAAGATAACAAAAAAACCTTTCCTAGGTATACCTTCAATTTCTTAGAGAGCTTTTATTAGATACAGGGACAGAGCTACATACAATAAATAGGGTTAATTGACCCTCATTAATTTGCATTTTTATTTTATTTTATATCTTATTTTTAATATAATTTAAACTAAAATATTATGAATAAGGTGAAATTGACTCTATTCGCAGTAGAAATTTTTTATATATTTAATTCTCATTTATGTTTGATCTCATAGTCTGAAAGTCTAACTCCATCCCCGATTGGACAGATATAGTTATTAGCTTTTATAGAAAAGTTTAAGCATCCTCCTTTTCTTTGACTGTTTGTCTGGTTAAATCATATCATTATAAAATTCCAATAATTCAGTTTACGGATTTTGTTTAGTTCAGGCCCAAAGTGTTTCAAAACAAAACTAATGTGACTGCTACATAAATCTCGCCATTAAGGTGGTTGATTTGAATCAAAATCTCTTTAAAAAAAAGTTAGATGCCTGACTTCTCTCTCTCTTTTTTCTTTTCTTTTCACCTTTGAAAAGGGTGAGATGCGATGCTTGTAACACAAAAAAAAATGTGGGTACATATTTTCCGTTCTTTTTGGTCTTCTTCTTCCTCTTTTTTTTTTTTTTTTCAAAGATTAAAATTCCGTAGAAATAGTACAATGATTGTCAAAAATTGGGACCCACGATACTAAAAAGAAAAAAAAAAAAGTGCTAAAAGTGTTAAGCTAATGACATATTGTCACTCTCCCAAATCACAATCAATCATGGTTTTCACCAATGACTCTCTTGCATCTTGATCTTGGGGTAATATAATTCCAATTTGAATGTATGGAATTCAACACACCACTGCTATCTATGTCAAAAGTTAATGTTATCTCATAGGCCGGTTTTATTGACCTCTTTAACAAGAGTTCTAGAAGTGAATTATTGGAAAAATAATTAAAGATCTTTTGCTTTTTAGAACTCGGTTTCATTGTAGGCTTGCTTAACCTTTTAGAAGGCCCATTTGTGTTGTTTTGAAATGTTGAGAAAAAAACCTCAATAGGCCTAACTATTACCAGTACAGAAACAATAACTAGATTGGTAGAGAGCACATTGCTAAAAAAAAAAATGAAGAAAGCAAGAGAATGGAATTTGGGCTTTATGCCTATGACAAACAAACTATCATTGCTATTATGACCCAAAAAAAAAAATTCATCGCTATTAGATTTTAAGAATTTCTGGAAGTAAATGTTGGTTAAAGACTAGTTTGATATTACAGTTTGTTAGTTTCATACTGAGTAGGTTTATATATCTCTTATTTCCGTAAAATTAATATTGAATTCTTAAAATACAAGACGTACAGTTAGCCTTGAATAATTCCTTAATACATCAGATAAATTACTAAAGAATCTTACTGTAGCATAATTTCACAATGTACAATACAATACAAAAGCTTTAGTTCTAGATATTATAGGTACCATGATACATTAATTTGTTCCCTGCAAAAGATCATTCATTTACAAACACCCACATGTACATAATTAAATGAGTACTAAAATCACCATCAGATCAGTTCATATGCCATGGACTCGAACAACTCGAGTTCTTTCTTGGTCAAACCAGTGCAACCCGACAAGCCAACCCGCTCGAGACTTATAAGAAAAGGTGCATTTGCAATTGCTACTAAGCTCGCATCAATTATCTCAGTACATCCTCTCAAAGAAAGCTCCTCAAGATGAAACAAACGCGCACCGACAATCTGTTGGACCCCTGCATCCCCGACCCGGGTCCCACCAAGGTCTAGATTGATTAATTTCAGGCATCTGGAGTCGATTACGCGGACTCCACAGTCAGTTACCAGTTTGCAATTTCTGATAATGAGACTCTTCAATTTGCTCCCGCATGCTCTTGTGATGGCCCATACACTGGGATTGCCGATTTTTGTGCAACGTGTGATCTCGAATTTGCACATCATATCAGCATGATGTAAATTTTGCACAAAGTGTATGATTCCTTGGTTCGTGATGGAGTCTATTTCTACTAGGTTCATTTCCTTGATGCATCGACATGCTTGTCCGAGCATTGATAAGAACTCGTTACTGATGTTTCTGCATCGTTCGAGCCTCACCCTTTGCAACCTCAGGAAATTATGATTGTCAGGACAGAAATCAGACGAACATGTTGATTCGTTTGCAATGCATCTTACCAATTCTAGGGACTTTATAGTGTGGCGACAGTTTACTAAAATTTGCATTAGACCAGAAAATGAAATTGCAAACTCAAACCCCTCCAAATATAGGTTCTCCATTGTCTGGGCCAATCTCGTCAGACATCCAATCCCTTTGTTAGTTAGATCGTGACCGGGGTTTCGAACAGAAACATTCTTCAACTCGGTCAATGACCATTTTTTAGGAGACGAGAAAAGGACTTTGTCAGATAAATTGATCGAATCGATCTTGAATGTTGCTAAATGTATCCGGTTTAAAAGGATGGAGATTATACTGCATCCGATAACTAGAGGAAGGTTTACCAGTTCAATCGACTTTAAATTGGTTGAGTACCTAGCAATGGCCTTTAGCGAACGGTTGCTTATGTTGCGGCAAGTACCGAGGCTTAAGGAGGATAAACTGGTACATCTCATTACTAGTAATATCAAACCCTCATCTGTGACCAACTGAGAGTTGGTTAACTCTATCCTTTCCAACGAACTGCAATTGTACGCAATGCAAGCTATCCCGATGTTCCCTATCATTGTGCAATTGCACAGATTGATAGCTCTTAATCTCGTGCACCCACCGGTAAGCATGCTAATACCCACATCTGTAATTTGACAGCTGTTTGACTGAAATGGTGGTCCCTGCCCGACGAGAGACAACGATGCCAATACCTCATCAGAGTCAATACCAATAAGCATCGCAACTAGGCTCAGGTCACTGAGACTGGGGCCCACGAGGTTTCTAGACACCTGACGAGGGGATTTTTGGCAGTTGGATTTTGTAAGGTTTGAACTTACTATGTCAAGTTGGAGAGTAAACCATCTCTTGGAGACGGCACAGCATGCCAAGCGATCTTTCTTCGCAGGAAGAAAGGAGTACACATGCCGGAGACTGTCGTCAGGAATGTTGTTTATAAAATCGACTTCTGAAGCTGTATGGTTGTTTCGTGGTCGTTTGATGGGTCGTTCATGGTTCTTCATGATAGATTCTTTGTTGAATTTTGATTAACTTCTGAAGCTGTATGCTGTTTTTTGAATTTTGATTAACTTTTGAGAAGACAATGGAGGATGCATGTAGCTAGGGGACAGATCTAAATTTTCTTCACTGGAAATATATCTTTATCAATGTGTCTTCTTGCCGGGGAAAACATGATCAAAAGAGGAAAAATGAAATAGTCATATGAATTGCTTTGAATATCCTTGTCAGGTACATGGAGGCGATGCATGCATGTACCTTACATTTCTTTTGGTACATTCAACTCACCAAATTCATCTCTGTTCTGGAAATTGTATCGTTCCCTGTTTCTTTTGCTGACTGGAGAAAGTGATTAATTAATGCCCGTATTGCATGCAATGTATCTGAATCCTATCTACCTTTTTAGGAGCTGGTCCCTGATTTATTAGTTATATAACCCGAATAATAGTCAGGCTAGAAACAAGGAATGACAATTAATGTCTGCACTAATGAGTGATTTTAAAAAATTCTAAAAAAATAGTAAATTTTTTTTTAAAAGTTGTAAAATTTGGTCTCCAAACATAATTTAATATGGAGATCAACTTGAACGGTTTGGATCGATGTTTTAAACTTTGAAATTAAAGATATAAACGCGAAGTAAAACACTCGTTTTAGTTCGCGAAGTATCGTAGCCCAACTCATATTAGTAAAATGTAATACATCACACAATGGATTTCTTATTCAATGTCAACTCGGATGTATTTGAATCGTTAAAATAATAGTTAAATAAATATATAGTTATGTTTGAATTTTCTTGTAAAATATTATAATAAATTTGTTAAGTCAAATGGTATGACTTTATATTATGTGAAATAGTATATGTATTGTGGATAATATAATTCAAATAATACTAATTTGAAGAGTTATAATGGGTGGAACTAGAAAATTGAGATTGAAGAACTGAAAAATCTAATATAGTGTAATTTTTAAAAGTGTTGATACATAAAAAAAAAAAAATTAAAATTAACGAATAAAATTACAAATTTTCAATTTGTAGGAAGACTTAGCCCCTTTTCTCCACTAAGATCTGACTTGAATAAGCAATTACGAAATATTGTATGACCGAATCCAACTCTATTTCGGAGATAGAAAAATAAGTTAATTTGAGTTCCATCCAATAGCATTTTTTTTTGGATTAATGTTATTTTCAAACAGAATTTTATATTTTGTTAGAAAACATATCGTCTTTTTTTATTAAGTGGCTACAACATGGATATTTTTCTAACTTTCCTGGGTGGATATTATAAAGATTCATTCTTATGTGTAATCATGCGTTATCAAATATACATTTAGATTTTGCATCCAAATACACGCGTTTGTTCAGATTTTATGCCATGTGTGCATAGTAATTACCTTATTCTTTTGGATCCTTCTAGCTAACTACTTTATTGAAAAATAAATAATAATTTAGATAAATATATTATCAGTTTGCAAACTAAGAAATGAGGAGGGTTGAAATCTGCTTTATATCTTTTATGTCTATTTTTAAAGTCTGAACAATCAATCCGAACCGCTCAATATGATCTTCATAATAAAATATGCTAGGAGACCAAAATTTTATATTTTTCAGAATTATTTTACTATTTTTTTACATAGGTACAATATCACTTTATTTGATGGTCCAGAATCTCCTTAAAACAATAATTTACAATTTTTTTTATTAATATACAAAAAATAATAAATTTAACAATCTATCCAAGAATGACAAAGAATTCAAGATCTACCCATACCGATGACAATGTCATTAGTTTCAGAGAATAAAACCGATAGCAAAGTCATCAGTTCCAGCCTGCTCAGAACTGATAACAAAACTATCGGTCCAAGAATCGATGACTTTGACTCATCGGTTTCACCTTCTGAAACCGATGACAAAGCCATCGGTCCTAGACTTTGCAATATATCTCACTAATCTCTGCAAACAATCATTGCCGGTTGTCGTATTCGTTTTGATGCACTTGATGCACAATTTTTGATGCGGGAGTGAGAGTAAAATAACTCAAGTTAGCGAGATAGTCTGGGATCGATGGCGTTGTTATCGGTCTCAGAGGGTGAAACCGATGACAAAATCATTAGTTCTGAGACTGATTGTATTGTTATTGGTTCTGGACAGACTGGAACCGATGACTTTGCTATCAATTTTACTCTCTGAAACCGATGACAATGTCATCGATATGGGTAGATCTCGAATTCTTTATTTTTTTGAATAGATTGATAATTTTTTTTTTGTATATTAATAAAAATTTCGACAATGATTTTGTACCTATATGTTTATATAGTAAAAAAATTCTAAAAATAAAATTTGATCTCCATGCATATTTTATTATGAAGATCATATTGAGCGGTTCAGATCGACTGTTTAAACTTTAAAAACGAAATAAAGAATGTGGAGCATATTGGAGCAAAAATAGATGGTGCATTTGAACCCTCCTCTTAAGAAATATATGCTAAAATATATATTATATGAATTATACGTAGTAAAAAGAGGATGAGGTGTTCCTATTTAATTTATAGCAGAGGCAAATCCACTCTTATTGAAAAGTCAATTAAAAATTATACTTTAACATGATTTTTTTATATAATTTAAACTAAATGATATGAATACTATAGAATTGACTTCCATACTTTTCGTTAAAATTTTATATAATTGACCCCATATAAAACTCTCAAAATTTAATACTTGAAAGTCTGCCTCCGCCTCTGTTCTACAGTAACACCTTTTCTCTGTGCCATCCGATCAGAAATGAAGGGTTTCAGATGTGTTGATCTGACGTCATCTGATTACTATAAAAAAACCGCAAATTGTCGGTTTGCAGTTTGCTCAAAAACCTTTAGCCCGCAATTTTAGACAAGGAAAGCCCAAAAAAAAAAAAAAAAAAGGAAGCAGATTAGCCCAATATAATCTACCAAGACCAAGTTTAAACAGGATCCGAAGAACGAGTTAATAACGAGCAATGGATGCATCCAGTACATTTTTTTTCTCTCCTCTCTTCCTCGCACGGCTATAGCTCCTATCCTGCCAGACGAATTTTCTCAGTTTTTAGATCTCCCCGGATCTGGTGATGTGCCAGAACTTAGATCCACTCCGAATTGGATCGAAGCAAATCTTTAGGTGGAAGCGCTAGGTGCTGTGGCGGAATCGACGGTGATAGGTCATTAAGTTGCAATGTCTTCAGCAGTAAAGTCGTCTAGGTCGAGGCAATCGGTTCCGTCTGGGGTGTACCAGGGGAATGGTGGGGCCGCGCAGGAGAGTGGGGTCCAGCTGGCAGACAAGCTTAAGATCTTCAAAACGGAGAACTTTGATCCGGAGGCCTATGTGCAATCCAAGTGCCAAACTATGAATGAAAAGGTTCCAATTTTTTTTAATTTTTTTAGTCTGGCTTATTGGTGGGTGTTGATTGATGGAAATCTGTGAGCTTCTGGGATAGGGATCTGATTTTTTTGGTTATTTAGGTAATAGGTGGATTGGGCAAATTAAATTATGTAGGTTTTGGTGGTTCAGGAGTGGGAAATAGCTTGGTTAATTGGGAAAATGATATGCAAATGGGAATTCCATGGCTTCAATGTCGGAAAGATGGTCTTCTGTAAAAATCGAATTACATATGCTGATTCAAAGTGAAAACAAGATAGAGACATTTAATGACGAAAATTTGTCATTTTGTAATGAATGGATTCAAAGTGGTGGTTCTACTACACTGGAGTATAGTTCATTAGGCTGCTGACATTAGGGTTAGTACTTCCAAAATCATTAATTTATCGACCGAGCATCATTTTAGGAAACAACATGAATGTGATCTTTTAGCTGATTATCGTTTCACCATTCTTTTAGGTTCTTTGCAGTGTGTGATGATGATGCTATAATTATTTTTTGTTTATTTCATCTCATCATTTCTTTTAGCTAAAGTATTCGCCTTTATTGAATTTCCTTTATTTTTGCTGTAATAGCTGATAGATCATAATGGCAATTCTACTATGTAGCTGGTTCCTTTTTCTAGCTACAACTTGTTTGTGTCTATTCACATCTCATTGTTCATTTTGCTAGCTAATGTACTTACCTTGATTTAATTTCCTTTATATGTAGTGTAACAACTGATATATCATAACTTAATTCAGGAAATAAGGCACTTGTGCTCATATTTGCAAGATTTGAAGAAGGCTTCTGCCGAGGAAATGCGAAAAAGTGTTTATGCCAACTATGCTGCATTCATTAGGTCTGTGCATAACCTTGTGGTCTTTCTCATCTTTTCTTATCACCAGAAACATTGCTTTTAAGTTTAGAGTGTCATTTGAGCTAATACTTCTGAAAACCCAAGCAAACAAAATAAATAATTTAGAAGGGTACATTCTGAAAGTATGTCCTGTCCATTAGACAACATCTCACCAATGCCTTGTTGGCTGCACTATGAAAGAATTAGATATATGTTGAATCAAAATTCCTACTTTTCAATAAACATCTGACCATACTTTTAGTCTATCTCTTGTCTTACCTGAGCTCATTTCCTTTTGTTAGAACATCAAAGGAGATATCGGACCTTGAGGGAGAGCTCCTATCCATCCATAACCTTCTCTCCACACAAGCTGCTGTAGTACACAGTCTATCTGATGGAGTCCAAAGTGACTCCTTAACCGATGGTCCTGATGGTTCTGAGCAAAGCCACACCTCTTATATTGAGGACCAGGACCAGTCTGAGATTCAAAAGTGGGCAACTGAATTCCCTGATGTGCTCGATGTGTTGCTTGCGGAACGGCGTGTTGATGAGGCGCTTGATGCCCTTGATGAAGCAGATCGAATCGCTGCCGAAGCGAAACGTGACCAAACCCTTAGTGCTGCTGAAATCAAGTTGTTAAGGGATTCTATCTCAGAGCACAGACAGAGGCTTGCAGACCAACTGGCTGAGGCTGCATGCCAGAGCTCGACACGAGGCGTCGAGCTTCGAGCTGCCGCATCAGCTCTCAAGAGGCTTGGAGATGGTCCACGGGCACACAGCTTATTGCTAAATGCTCACAACCAGAGACTCCAGTTCAATTTGCAGAACATACACCCAACAAGCACATCATACGGTGGAGTCTACACCACAGCATTGTCACAGCAAGTATTCTCAGTAATCAGCCAAGCTCTGAGCGATTCTTTGGAAGTATTTGGTAATGAATCATGCTACACATCAGAGTTGGTTGTGTGGGCCACACGCCAGGCTGAGGGATTTGCACAGCTGGTGAAACGGCATGCACTTGCCTCATGTGCTGCTGCTGGAGGGTTGCGGGCTGCGGCTGAGTGTGTGCAAATCGCACTAGGGCACTGTGCGCTTCTCGAGGCACGAGGTTTGTCTCTCTCATCAGTGCTGCTCAAGCTGTTTAAGCCGAGCGTGGAGCAGGCACTTGATGCAAACCTCAAGAGGATAGAAGAGAGCACTGCTGCTCTAGCAGCAGCTGATGACTGGGCCCTGACATATCCTCCGGGTTCTTCGCGTGCATCAGCCAGGGTGTCTGCGGCAGGTCTTGGGCTCCAGCCGAAGCTCTCAAGCAGCGCACACCGGTTCAACTCGATGGTTCAGGTGATTTATTCTTTGCAAGAATAGATACTATATTTTTCCCCCCTAAAGATTTGAGGGGGTTTCTTGTGCACGGAAAGTGCAAACGCTCATGGAAAATTATGTTTACTGATATCTTTTGTTTGCATAAAACTATGCTGCCTTGACGGGTACAAGTACACATCTGATACAATATGAATACTGTGATATGGCAATTTCAAAATAGGATATGATATGTCTCTATATGATCTTTTCTAATTTTTGTTTACGAGAAATAACACTTTTAAAGAGTTGCCTTAAATTTTCTTTTGGATATAAAGAATGTACAAAATTTGAAGGTTTGGATATAGAAAACTTTATTTTTAATAATGTGATTACTCTGCATATTTACTAGTGGCAGAATTAAATAGGATATTTGTACAGGAATACACAGGATTAACTAAATTTGTAATTTACTATTTGTACTTATATTATTGGCTGCACTAAGAGAGCAATTGATCTAAAAGACACAGAAACAAATTAGCAAAATTCACCAGGAAGGGAAATGGACATTTCTGGCTTTAAGACAAAACTCGATTGAGTTCTACAAGATAGAACCCAACTTTATATATAGCATTCCACAACTACAAGTTTCTCCGTATCTTTTGGGAGATTGCTATTGCAATCTTCCGTGGCTGGATACGTGTATATCTATGCCTTGTATTTTATCCAAAATTTAGTTTAAAATGTTAGATATGTCAGCTGGTATGTCAGACATATATCGCTCTCATAATGATGTATTTGTTAGGTTCACTAGCCTTGCTGGCTTATCTGATTGGCATAGGCTGATAGGCATAATGATGTTTGGGTATGTTTTCTGAAAAATCTTGAAGAAAATTTCTTATTCGTAGGAAATTTTCTATGGAAATAATGAGCGTTAAGTATATCAGTTCAGAGTTGAGGCAGTATCCCTACATTTACTTGTGATGCTCTGGCATTCTCCTTGCATGAGCATATATGACCTTTTTCCATCCTCATTTTCAGGATTTCTTTGAGGACGTGGGCCCACTCCTCAGCCTGCAACTAGGTGGGTCCACAATGGATGGTCTCCTGAAAGTCTTCAGCTCTTATATCGACCTACTCATAAACGCTTTACCAAACTCAATGGAGGACGAGCTGAATCCAGAAGGTTCTGGAAACAAGATCGTAAGGCCTGCAGAAACCGAGGCGCAGCAACTTGCATTACTTGCCAATGCCTCTCTCCTAGCCGAAGACCTACTTCCTCGTGCTGCTGTGAAGCTGTACCAGGCAGCTGCTAGTGCAGACAAGAGGGGACAGACCAATCGCATGCCAGAGCAAAGGGATTGGAAGAAGAGGCTGCAAAGATCAGTTGACCGGCTGAGGGACAGCTTCTGCCGGCATCATGCTCTCGAACTCATATTTACAGAGGATGGCGAGAGCAATCTCAGTGCAGAGATGTATATCAGCCTGGATAATGTCGTGCTCAGAGAGCGCGAGTGGGCCCCTTCTCAGATCTTCCAGGTACATAGTTGCCCTTACCTTTCGAATATGTCAGTTAGTTGGGATTATCTTCTGATTACATCTGATAATTGATATATATGTTTTCTATGCATTCTATTGGATTGAGATTCTTTATACCCGAGTTAAAGAGTTCTATTATATTTTGCAGGGTCTATATGCAAAGCTAAACAGGATGGCCGTTATTGCTCAAGACATGTTTGTTGGCAGAGAGAGATTTGCAACCTTGCTAATGATGAAACTCATTGAGCCAGTCATTCTATTTATTGCTGATCAGAGCTTCTGGGAAGAGATTGAAGAAGGGCCCCACCCACTTGGCCCCTGCGGCCTTCAACAAGTAATTAAATTTCTAAAATATTAATAATATGACCTTACATAGCTGTAATCCCCAAACTTCAGTCCCCAAATCCTATGCTTTAAAATTTATACCCAAACGTCCAGCGTTTGTCAATCAATCCCAAATATTTATATCTGTCAATTCTTACAACAGTAGAAGACTGGTTATCAAAACTAGAGAGTTGGTATAGTTTCCCATATGTATGCATATGAAAGTGCTGTCTTAAGTCTCCTTTAATTAGCGGCATCCTCTAATATCTTTCTTTTTATTGAGTTTAGTTTTACTTGGATATGCAATTCGTGATCGTCTTTGGGCAGCAAGGAAGGTTCTTATCTCGACATGTGCACCAGGTCATACTTGACAACATTGAAAGAGCTGTTAATGCCTTTGCCGCCACCGGATTGGATCCTGAACAGTAAGATATCAAATAGACCCTTGGATGCATATGAATTATATTATAGGGCTTTTTAAAGGCATTGGATCTTGAGCCATCTTTGGGCTCTATCAAAAGTTTCGAGTTTTTAGGTCTATTGACTTTTGCTATTTAAGTACACTATAGTTGAAAGTTGAAACCAATTGAGCCAAGTCCCTGAGAGGGGTAATAGCCTTCAATTCTTGTCATTCATCTTAATAGATAACAAAAAGAGAAATAGAATATATCAAAAAGCACTGAGAACTTCCTTTTCTATACCAGCACAAGTACTTGTTCATCCAACCACCGGTCGATATGATCAGTACAGTATTAAATAATTTGAACATTGTAACTCCAACTTTCAAACTAAATATTTTTTAAATTATATTAGGCATCTGGATGGAGATGATGTGATCATAGAAATATGTCAAGAAACAATTGGCAAAATAAGTGGCAGAGGCCGATATGCTAATGGAGACAGAGACCTGAACAGCCCTACTGCCTCAGTTTCTGCACACTCCATGTCGTCAGTATGACACATTGCCAACTTGTATTCCTCTTGTTGGCCCTTCTCTAGACAGATCCCTGTATAAATAAACAATAATTTCTTGGTTAATTTTTTTTTTTGAAGTGTAGAAAATCATGATTGGTTTGTCCTAGGATTTCCTTTCTTTCTTTCTTTCTTTCTTTCTTTTTTTCTTCGCCCTCTCTTTCTTTTCTTTCTTTCTTTTCCTTTTTGTATTATTCTTTGATTGATTAGCTTGTGCCCTCCATTTGTTATACTTTTTGGTCTATATTTAATTTCAGAAGGATGCATGCAAGTTTGAAAAGTCCTAGGAACATTTTCTGAATAATCTTTAATTATCTGCAGACTTCTCATGTGGGCAATTGCAGTATCGTATTTTCACTTTTTAATCCATCCACCCTTGATGCATAAATGATCAATTTACCTGGCCTTAAATAATCTAGTGTCAAATGTATAGTCTTTTTAATGCAAGCTCACTGTGCATAGTTGAACAAATGCTGCTTGTGCTGCAACTAAATGTATGCTGGAAAATAGTGAGGGCAAAAGATAATTTTGCATACGAACCAAACAACGAGTTAATTGTACAACATGAAGTTTATGCAACTTCATGTTGAAATTTGTCTGATCCTATTATTTCATGTTCCAATTTAGCAGACCAGCACTGGATCTTACTTTTGAAAAACATCACCTGCCAAACAGTTCCAAAAGATTGTAATGTACAAACAATTCACTTAAAAATTACTGAATGTACCACCAAGGGAGGGATTGTGCTTTTTTTTGTAAAGAAAGATGGAGGTCTTTGCCTTCCGGTATCTTTTTTTTTTTTTTTTTTTAAAGAATTCTCCATCGGGGCTGGTTTCAACTTTCGAACATGCGACCTTCCAAATAGAAAGCTAGTTTTCGATTGTGCTATATGTGATTTGATTCACGTGTAAGTTTATAAATTTGATATTGGATATTGTAATAAGATAAGTTTTGAGGCAATGTAACTGTTCTTGAGAAATTACCAGCAATTTATGAAATGCATAGGAAGTTTTGTTATGAAAAACCCATGATATACCAGAGCTGTCCTCTTAATCATAGCAGGAAAGCTGATTAGGCAAAGCGAAAAAATTTCTCAATATCTCTCAATTTATTGTCAATATTCATACGGCCGAAAGATGTATATTTTATTTCAGTGCATGTTACCAGTTTTCTTGCTTTAGTTCCAGCAAAGCCCATATTATATAGAAGCATATAGGCATAATATCAGGCCTACCTACAATTTTTGACACAAAACTAGGCCCAGCACATATAAACTAGAAGGAAAAGAAATTTGTCTCAAGACAACAGTGGATACAGTAGGCCAGAAAATTAAGATGTCATTCAATCATAAATCTCTAATTTAATTGAAACAGATCCAAATTTTTGGTGCTATTACTTCAGTTTTACTTCTCAATTGAAGTTAGTTTCGGTCGCTTTAGCACAGTTAACATTTTTAAACAGATTTGGGATATTAGAGATCGTTCTGTTTCATAAAATTAGTTGGCCAAACTATCTCTAACATTCTCTCCCATCTATCACACAAAGTAATTAAATTGCTTGTAAAATAAATTGATCCCGTTAAATCCTAAAAGTTGATGGCTTAATTTGATAAACATAGGTTTCAAAGCCAGTAACTTGCACTACTAGTTGCAATGGATTAACTAAGAGTTGTTAGTCATATCACATTATCACATCCAATTTGCATACGTGTGATGGTTTACTGGAATTAGATTAATTCAAAGTAGTAGAATGAAGACTTATGTGATAAGATTGCGGCCTTTAAATGTGTTAGGTGGGGAACCGAAGAAAAGAGGTTGGTAATTCCCACAAGCAATAATTATAGGATTCCATTTCCATAGATTAGAAATGATCAAGATTGTCTGCGGCAGGTTCTTTTTTACATGACTGTGTGGGTTGTTATAACACACCTAGGCTTAGGGACAAATCAATTATTCAGGTTCAGTTCGGCGAGGTCAAAAATCTGTGATCGGGAATAATTCGAGTATAATTCGGGAATAATTCGGTATTATTCGGATCAAAGATCTCAGTTCTGTAAGGGAGCAAAAAAAAATAACAAAAAAATAAAGTTCTGAGAAAAATTCGGGAAAAATTCGTAAAAGTCGCAAATTATTCGGGAATTATTCAGTCAAAGTTCGGTCAACCAAATAATTCGGCATTCGGTTCGGCATCACCAAAAAACTGAATAATTCACGGATCTTGTCGCTATGCATCTAGGCATGGTAAGAATCATATTGACAACTTGATAATTCAGGAAAGATTTGACAGGGTCAAATATTTGTGATTCAGGAATAATTCGAAATTGTATATTGATTCCGGACCGAAGATTTTAGTCTCAGAGCAAATAAAAAAAATATATACTAATAAGGCTTTTAGCCCATTGAATTATTCAGATATAATTCGGGAATAATTCGGATATACCGAATAATATGCGGATTGATTCACCAATAGCTTAAATTCAAATAATTCACGAATTATTCGCAAAGCTTGTTACTATGATAAAAATAGTTGGATGAAGAAAGACAACTATTTTGATTACGCCAATTTATTATTAAAGTTAATAGATATATTTTAAAGACAACCGATAATGTAACGCTTATACCTACTTGAAAAGAAATATTTGTAATTTGATAGAAATAAATAAGAAAGTACATTTTTAGCATTTCATGTTGAAAAATATTGCTGTGTTTAGACTTAAGATGTTGGATGACTCTGCTAGATTCTGAGTTCAATTATTTACAATTTAAACTTATACGGTCGAATATTATATTATTAGAAACTTTTGTTGTTGTAAATATTATACTAAACTAGTGAACAAAAGATTAAAAAGATTTAAACTGAAAAAAAAAGACTAATTGAAGATCATCATTTGATTTTGTGTCTTTATGCTTTTATAATACTAAAATATAAAAATTTGATCCTGAAAAATTGTATAATTGCATTTTGTTACACACATGTACTTGTGAAAATGATAAATATTATTAAATTTATGAGTCTACGATTCTCATTTAGCACATTGTTGAAACTCATTCAAAATCTTTCAATTAAAACAAAGCTATATATATATATATATATATATTTATATTTATATTTATATTTACAATGACATGTTACATCACATCCATTTTTTTATTATTAAATTGCCAATCTCAAATTCAAAGTTACCTAACTTATCTAATCTCCATTTTTTGAAAACTTATACTACAATTAAAATTCAAAACAAATATGCACAGAGTTGCATTGTGTGTGTGTGTGTGTTTTTTTTTTTCCTCTTTTTAATATGATACACGTTGCAAAGAAAATTTGCAATTCGATCTATGAAGCTGCATATTATATAAGCAATCTAAAATTTCCTACATTCTTGTAAAATATCTGACCATTTTTGTAAATAATAATTAGAATGAAAATATTTAGGTGGCAAGCTGATCTTTCTCTTATTTGTATTTTTATAGCGCTACAGACAAGTATATTTTAGTTTGTAATGATCACCACTGACCCGTCACATGATGTAACCCATGTCAATATACGGCGAAAAGCATCTAATTATTATCTAACACGTGTTGTTCATAGAGAGCTGGAGTAAAGCTGTTGCTCTCTCTCCTCTCTCACTCCTCAGCATTTGTTGATTAATTAATTAAATTAATAAACTTATTGCTACTTAACAAAAGTTGTAGTACAAGCTGGTTGGATCAAGGGGAATTTTGTAGGTACAGCAACTATGTGAAGTACAGAGATACCAAGTAATATCTTCTAGAAGGGATTGATAGGTGGATGTATATATAAACTGATCAAAAGTTTGTGGGCATAAATTTGGACGGTAACTAATTCCCACTTCCAAATGATTTGCTATTCTAAAAGATGATAGTTGAATGCTCAGTAGAAAGCAACTTAAGCTTTGATGTGGTACATGAGCGTCGTCAAACATTATGCGATTTACTAAATGAAATTATACAGGCAATTTACTCTGATGATGATAAAAGGTATAATTGTGTAGTATTTACATCAATTAATCAGCCAACTGTTATTTATTTTTTATTTTTATTAAAAATTAGAACGGTTTGATGTACATAGCAGTGTTGTGAAAAACAGCTGTTTAGACTTATTAATCGATTGATTAGTAATTTGTGACAATCAAATTATCATAGATTTTTTCAACTAATCGGCGGATTACTTCCGATTATGACCAATTATTTCCTATTAATCGCTTATCAGTACCATGTCCAATCCAATGAGCGTATATCATTAATTTATAACACTGGTATACATGACTAAATTTAGTCTGATATCAGGTTAAGATATCAACATTAAAATTTGTGTGAACAACTTTTAAGATTCACGTGGATCAAATACGCATGAATCTTATTGCGATTAGAACATCTCTAACTGGATATCAAATTGAACTGTCCCTGCTCCGTTGCATGTCAAGACTTTCGAACTATGAAGTTCAAACATATATTGAAAATCAATCTTATTAATTTTACAATACCATGACATTTTACCCTAAATTATATAGAAAATTATATTTAAATATAAAAAACTGAGGATCAGTTAACCTCATTCTCTCTTCTTAAGTCGGTCATGATAGCATAGTTTCTCTTCTTAAGTCAGTCATGATAGCATAGTTTCTAAACAGTATGTGAGTGTTTGACAACCCCTCAATATTCCTTAATTCTTCTTTAGACTCCTCAGTCCATTAATTCCATCAAATATCACCTCCTTAGTCCGAATTAAAATTTGTTCCTTTTGTCTAGATTAAACCTCCTTTTAACGTCTTGTCCGGATTATTAAGACATCATTAGACTGAATTAAACCTCCTTAATATTTTTTCTTGTCTTCTTAGCATTTAAACAAGTAATCCTTACAAGCATACCAATGATATTCTAGTGGGAGTAGAACTAGGGTGCTCCTGGAGTATCAAGTTCTTTTGTACTCTTAACTCTAAAATCTATCAGATTAACTTCGAACGACGAATCTAAACTGTTGAAATCCTTCTACTTTACGAGTGATGCGTTTACATGTGAAAATTTTAAAGTTTCAAATTAATTTAGTATAAAGTCAAGTAGTCAAAAGTTTTCCAAAAAATGACTGCATTAAAATTAATTTAGAAACCTTCTAATTTTGACCACTTGATTTATACTAAATTAATTCGAAACTTTAAAATTTTCACATGTAAACGCATCACTCGTAAAGTAGAAGGATTTCAACAGTTTAGATTCGTCGTTCGAAGTTAATCTGATAGATTTTAGAGTTAAGAGTACAAAAGAACTTGATACTTCGGGAGCACCCAGTTCTACTACGGTTGAGATTGAATTGAATATCTAGATAGTTTATTGTAGAAGAATTTCAACGGGCAAAAATGTAGAGTGGGGGGGGGGGTGACAGTGGGCCAAAGCCCACGCGGGGCACGCATCCCCACCAGAACCAGCGACGTTGACCTGTCTTAGACAGCTTACTTTCTGACCATATCTTCTACTCCTTTATTATTATTTAACCATCTTTTTAGACTACCATATCTTCTACTTCATTTTTATAAACATTTCTTCTTATGTTTCATATATATATATTTTTTTTATATATACTTCCTGATGTGCTTTCTTCTCTATTCAATTAATCATTATTATTGTTATCTTTTTGGACTAGCGTGTCTTCTGTATAAATTTAACACGCAAAACAAAGCAAGCACAGTTTTCTTCCTTTTTTGACAATACAAATCAGCACCGCAGATTTTTTAAGTTCATTACCAAACAAATTGTTTCAAAAATGAACTAGTAGCTTAGTCCATTAATTCTTTTTTTGTCTGACCGGATAACGAAATACAAAGGAAAAGAATCATATCTAACCCTAAGGGAAAAAAAAATATTGTCCTAAATAACAGGTTCTTGTTATTCTAACAGCATTTTTTTTTTCCAAATTTTTATGAAGTTGCATCCATCAGTAAAGCTCCAAATTGTTGTATTACTTTCAAAAGTTGAACAGTTCAAGGCACCCCCTTCCTCATCATCCCTTGATATTTGTATCGAAAAAGCCAAAAAAAAAAATATTTATACCGTATTAAAAAATCAAAAGGCCAATTTTTCGTCGGAATTTCAAAAATACCACGGCTGCCATTTTTATGGATGGCTCGAAAGATTAAGGTCCTCCCATTGCTTTAGCGGCTCCAATATGAGGTCGGCCCAATGGCCCAGCAGATTCAGTCTTGTACCCATCACCAGAAATAAAATAATTTGTTTTAAAAAATAAATGGGGCCGCTCAGGTATTGGGCGGACCCTAGGCTGTAGAAACATTGAGCGAACCCCTGTCTTTGGGGCTGCCCAATGAAATGACGGCCGTGGTGTTTTTAGAATTCTGACGAAATCATGATCTTTTTGGTTTATTTTTTTTATTATGGTATAAATAAAAATTTCGGTCGAAAAAGATTTGTATTTGATAAATTATTAGTAGTTTATATGTTGCGTATATATGAAAAATATTATTGTTGAGTAAAGATTGAAGGTAAAATATATCATTCAACTATTTAATATACACAAAGAATATTTTCATCTAAATTTGATGTTTTTTTACTATATAGAATTATGTAGAACTAAAATGTACAAATAAGTAAATAACAAACATCAGACTAAAAACTATGAAGGTAATAAAAATTATTTACCTTGTATGGACTGATATTTTGACTCTTTTGATATCAAGTTTTACAAATTTTATTTCAACCATCTTAATTATCAATGACTGACAAATGGAACAAAATTAATAATAAATAAAACAAAATGGAGCTTCTTTTTTTTTGAAATCAAACAAAAATGGAGCTCCGTTAATTCTAGAAATAATCATACAGTTTTTTTTTGGAGTGCATTTTTTTCTTTTGCTCGTTATAATTTCGCACAGTGCAAAATTAAGTATAAATCATGTACAAATTAATTTTGACAAAGTTAATTTTATTCAAATTTTATTTATATAAAATTATCTATAGATGAAAACTGATCAATGCTAGAATTGATGGACGAGATCAGAGACAACAATTAGCAACAATACGTCTTCTGTGTCCATTTGCTTTTTTAAAAAGGATTTCAATTAATGTGTATATAAAATTTGGGTTTCTAGTTGAGGTTTAATGGAGTATTGTTATAGTATCGTACCATCAACTCGGATTAAGTCACGTAAAATGTATTTAAAGATATTTTGAAGGTTTTATATTGTGAGATTTTATAATTACAAGAATGGGAGAGTATCTGTGAGGGTAAATAGTGACTATCTGTCAGGTATACCGATAGAAAGATGTTTTTCTATTAGCGACGGTAGCATCTGCGAGGATATACTAACAGAATCTATCGCGGATAGTGCCTCATTCTTGTAGTCAATAAAGAATTTTGTACCAACATACAACTATCTTTTGGAGGTTTATTTAATTTAGCACAAATAAGGAATTTTGTATGTTCTGTAAAAATGATGCTCATAAAAAAAACAATGATGTAAGATGACTTTTTTGTAGGTTTCAGTATTGTTATGTATTGGGGGTTTATTTGTACTCTATTTACGTTAATTTAGAGAGGATTAATTTTGATTTGTTATTTTTGTTAAATTCTTAGTATAGTCTGTTATTTACGTTAATTTAGAGAGGATTAATTTTGATTTGTTATTTTTGTTAAATTCTTAGTATAGTCTGTTTATATCATTCGTCGTATGCTAACTTTAAAAAAAAAAATGAAAAATGGTCCTCAGAGAAATTCGTTTATAAAAGATGGTGTAAAATGGTACGCTAGTATCATGAATGTGCGTTGTAATGAAACATATTATAAGAAAACAAAAGAAATTACATAGAAAATAACACATTTTCATAAATAAAAAAAAATAGACCAATATTATTTGTGTTTTAGGCTGATAAGATGCAATTTATTAAATAAATAGTGATGACAACAAATGTGGTGTATTATAAATATTAATTTGGAATAACACCTATCTTGAATAGATAAAATCATGTTTACTTAAATGAAATCATTAAATGACAAATAACAATCCTCACATGATATAAAAAAGAGAGAAAGAAATGAAGACATAATCAATAAAAAAAAGAGAAATAAATTTAAACTTCTACATATAAAAAATTATAAAAAAATACATAGAATAAAAAAAAACTGACTATTTTATCCAAAATTTTATATGACAAATCAATACATCTACATCTACATGCTTACACTTATAAGAGCGAAGAGATATATACAAACCTCTTTTTTACGTGGAAGTAACTTTCTTTCTTTAGTTATTTTGCGCAATAGGAGCGCATTAATTATTAACCTCAAGTCGGAACTCACGTACGAAGCCAGGTGCATTAATTTTACAACTATTCTTGTACAATTTGTAGACTTGAATTTTTGTCAATTACTTCGTGTGATCCTAGACCCATTGATATCACATGCATTTCTTCTAGTTTGGTGACATTATATTCTTGGAAGATTTGATTGCTAAAAATTCAATGTTAGTTCTCAACCGGTAAAATCGATAGTGCAATATATATCTGTACTATCAACTTTTTATGGTGAACCGATATAGGTATCAAAAGAAGGAACCCCACCATGTAGCACATTATTTGCACGTTGTCCATAGCTAATTGGACCAACTCTTAAGAATTGTCGATAAAGATATATTATTTCATGGATAATTGGAAGTTGTTCATATCTGATTGGTAACATGAGTACTAGGCTACTAGCTATGAGAATGGGACAGTATTTGTTTGAGAGAATACAGGGTTGAATGGGACAGTATTTGCGAGGGATATTATGGGTACACTCTCACGGATACTTTCATTACTGAAAAAAAAAAAAAAAAAAACACTTTTATGTCGGTATACTCTCGTGAATACTGTTCCATTATTGTAGTATTACGAATGATTTCGTATTATGAATTTATATTTTTATTTATAAAATTCAATTAGTTGATCCAAATAGTTAAAAATATGATATCCATATAAACATGTAATTGGAGACCAAATTTTATATATTTTAGAACTTTTTACTATTTTTATAAACTAGTAAAAAGCCATTTGATCTAAAAATTCTTGACCATCCAAAAGCGGTGATTTTCTATATATCTAAAAAACTAAAAATATTATAAGAAAAATATGAAATTCAATCTTTAAATACATTTTCATGGAGATCATATTTAACTACTCGGGTTGAAACTTTGAAAATAGAGATATAAATTAGTACATGTCAATCCATAATATGCATATTACCATACCCTCACTCAGAAGAAAAAAAAAATCAGATATATAATTGTTTAATACAAATATAAGAGGAGTTGGACTACCGTGTTTCATGAAGTAAAGATCATTTTTACTTCATATTCATATCTCTGTTGAAGTCCAAATAGTCGATCCAAATCATTCAATATGATCTACATATTAAAATATGCTTTGAGGCCAAATTTTATATTTTTGAAAACTTTTATATTTTGTAGGTAGGTAGAAAATTATTGTTTTTTTATGATCCAAATTCCCAAAATTTTATGAATCAATAAAAAATAAAAAAAAATAAAAAAATTGATTTTCAGACATATTTTAATATTTTAATATAGAGATCGCGGTTGAAGTGTTTAAATTTGAAAAGTAATAAAAATATGAAGATTTATTTGATCTCCAAACACATTAGCCGACTCAATATAATAGCAGAAGACTTAAATGGCTGTATATATAAAAAGTTAAAAATGTTTTTAAAAATATTATGCCACGCCACTACACACAGCGACCGACAACTCCAAAATTGGCCACACTCCCAAACAGCTGGCTAGCCCATGGTTACTTGACACCTGTCTCTCTCTTTTTCCATACAACTGTTCACATACCATCCGTCTCATCTCAGAACTATTATTTTTAAATCCAATCTAGTACATCTAATATTAACCTGACCTTCATTAATCATTTGTCTTCTTTTGATCGGTGTCTGTGCCATTCTTCACAGAATAAAAAGAGCTTCTGTTTATCTTTTCTAAAAATAAAATTGTTCTGTTGGAGAATAAAAATGACAAGAAATTTAAAACATATCCGTCTACATGATATTTTTTTTTTTCCTTTTGTTTTCAAGCGCTTCTGCAATTACAGACCAGAAATCAACCAAATTTACCGGCATATGTGTTATATTTTCTTTAGTTTTTTTTTTAGTTTTTTTTAACCTAAACAATGATTTTTCCTTAGCACATCTATATACCAAGTACTTGTGAACAAATATAGTTTATTATAGACAGAAAAAAAACCATGTGCACTGTTGCAGTTGTCTGAACAATAATATGTGCCACAAGCTAGGAGCAACACCACATGTAGTCAACAGATTTTTTTTTTTTTTTTTTTATAATTAGCAACAAGAAAAAAGTTTGCATGTTAGAAAAATACAAGATTGAATTAAATACTGCAATAGTTGTCTTTATAGGTTTAAGAAAAAGTGGTGCTTGAAATGAGTCAAATCATGATCAGTAAACATAAAAAGGATCCCTTGGAGCATATATATAACAATAATTTAGAGTAAACAGTCTATGATGATAACTAGTTTTGTGCATAGATTGACTAATAATACCAAGCTAGAACCAGTCTTTGGTCTAGTGGCAAAGGCACATAGTTCTATGTGGGAGGTTATGGGTTCGAAACTCAGATGGAGAAAATCATTTATTATAATAACAAGAGTATTAAATAGTTGGATGACTTGACTTCTAACTTTATTGGAAAAAAAAAACCTAATAATACCAAGCTACTATTGTGAAATTAGAAATATATCTTTATCGACAATTGTTAATACTTAAATGTTGTACAATTAGTTATGAAATAAATAAGAACTTAGCGAGCAAAAATATTTGTTATTTTTACTTATCCATTTAATTAAACAGAAATATATCTTTATCGACAATTTATTCTTAATCCATTTTTACTTATTTTTAATTATGAAATGATATATACAAATCAGTATTATTACTATACTACGTAAAAATTAAAACCATATACATATGTCACTCAATCACTATAAATTATGACAAATAATTAACAATAAATTAATAACATTGCATCACAGGAGATTGTACATGGACTGTAAATAATTAAAAATAGATGTTGACTATTATTTAACTTATAATAATTAATGCATATTGAACTTTATCCCTCTCGTCCATATTTGGCATTGAATTAAATTTGAGCCTCGTCAAAATAATTTAAATGAAACCCTGCAAACCAACCTAATAACGAGAGATGGAAGAAACAGAAAAGAAGATCTTTTTCTAAATTATCCAACGCGGAAAGATGAGAACAAAGGAGGGGATAAGAAAAGGAAATTAAAGAAAATCCAAAAGAAAACAGTAAAAGGTTCTTTATCATGAGATAGACACTTGGCAATATAGAGAGCTCAGTTACTGATCTGCATCTGCATGTGGAGAGTACAGGATTTGACACAGTGGTGCTAGCAACATAATTCATGTCAGATTCATACACAACTTCTAATTTTCTACGAATTTTTCATTTTATGTATCATAAATTTTAGGGGTGAAAATTAGATACGATATTTGATATTTTGAATATCTATGCAAAATATAGATACATGTATAATTTTAAATTTTAATTATTTATATTCGAATAGTAGATATATACAATATTAGTTTAATATATATTAGAAAAAAAATTATGTTATTCACCATTATAATTAGATAAATATTATGAACTTTGATTTTTTTTAAAAAGCATCTCATATGATCTGTATATGTATCTATCTAATATCGGATTCGTATTTGTATTCGAAAATTAAAAATGATATAGGTATGGTTTTACCACTATCCAGTCTGTTTCCACCCCTAAATCAAACAAGTTGTGTCATTACCGTATTGACTAGCATAATAGTAAGTTCGTGATTTAAAAATAATTCGATATTAGATCGATTATAATTTAAAATTAATTTGTTATTTTATAGTGCTAATAACATTTCAAACTATTTATCTTTTTATAAAAGAAATTATAAATTTATAAATTGTATTAATAAATTGAGATAAATATTGTATTATTTGTACAATTTTTCAAATTAAAAAAAATCGAATATGCGCTAAAATGAATAATTCGAATATAATATGAATACTATTTATTACTGTATGCCACACTGACAAATCAGAACTCAACAAAATAAATCCTAGTAAAATTGGAAATAATTAAAAAACTGGTTTAATTTCATTATTCGGAAAGAAATGGGTGTTATAAAAAAATAGGAAAGACATTAAAACTGACAAGATTCACTCCCTGAAGCAATCCACGTATTATTCGGTTTCCCGGACTTTTTCTGAATTATTTGCGAATAATTTGCAAATTTTATAATTTTTTTTCCAAATTTTTTTTTTCATTTTTTTGCTCTCTTGTGGGACTAAAATCTCTGATCTTAACTCAATGTATAATTCCAAATCAGTGTTGTAAAAAACGGACTTAACGGCCGTTTAACCACATCAACATTGGTAACATGCCTCTATATATAGCTCTCTATAGAGACTAGAGAGCTTGGGAGGAAAGTCATCTATAGGCATCGGTTGTTGGTACCAAGATCAGAGGTTCGAATTATTTGGATGATGGCCTGACGGAGTGGAACTAATCTCGTGCAAGTGGTTGCATAAGGTAAAGACCCAAGCAAACAGATCAATCGAGAGGTAAAAAGCTCAGTTGGTGGCATGCTGAAGGAGAAGGCAAAGCAAATGAATGGAAATGGTTTAATCGTTAATGGTGGTCAAACTATTACGAATATATTTAACGGAGGCTCGTTTGCTGATGAAAATGATTAATCAGCCATTTTTTTAATTGTCCGTTTATTTTTCTTTATTCTAGTGAATATTTATTTTCACATTTTTTTGTGATAGTGTATGATAATAAGTTTTATAAATTATGTATTGTAGTTTTATTTGAACTTGGATGTACATCTAATATTTTTATATTTATTTTTTCTTCTTACTTACTTTTTAATTGATTAATTCTTCTATTATTTACATATTATATATTTTTCTTACTTACTGATGTAGTTTTTCAATTAGTATGACATGTTCATATATGAAATTAAGTTATTATTATAAACTAAATTTTTTGATTTTATATTGGAATGTTTCATTTTTTTTCAAATAATATGTTATCAGTATTACAAAAAGCTTAATTTCTTTAATTTATTTTTCATTAAATAAATGTGTTATTTACATATAAAGTGCTTATGTGTTGTTATTAATTGAAGAAACAAGCGTAGTGTCATGTTATAATAATAGAACCAAGTTCAATGAAGTATATTTGATAAGTTTTAGGTACATTTGGATGAATCAAGAATAGTGCAAGGATAGTAGCTATTCTAAATATATACACATAATTTTAATAAAAATGATTAATCATCCGCATAATTCCGATTAATCAGCCGCATACCGATTAATCGCTCGGCGGTACTCTGTCTGTCTGACAAGCGCATACTGTTTTTTTACAACACTGTTCCGAATTATTTTCAAAATACAAATTTTTTATCCTGCCGAATTTTTCCCGAATCATTCATTTGTCACTATGCTCGTTACTATGCTGAGAATAATGCTTATATTAATTTCCTCAAAATAAAAGAAATGCCATTATCAACTATTATACATTGTAAACATTTGAATCCGCCACAGAGAACCTGGATTTGAGATATAGATGATCTCCTCACGACAGCTATTGTCATTGGCTCCCAGGTTCACATCATGCTACCATAACGGAACAGTCATGCTATCCTCCTTCATAGCTGTTTCATTTTTTTCTTCATTTTCCTTCGGCCGTGTTTTTGGAGACACTAGAGCTACTAACACTCTCCCGTATGCACACCCCAGTTATTATTATTATTTTTATTTCTTACGTACGTTCACACACACGCATATATAAGTTGAAAGCATGGATGAGTACTCTTTTGGCAGTTAGCTGGATTTTGACCGAAGCTAAATATTACCAACGGTAAGAACTAAGAACGTGAGGAACATATATGTAAGGGAATTATTGCATGGATAGTAGAATTATATTTTAAATGGTAACATAGAACAACCATAAAATCATCTTATCAAATTTTGTTGTTGTAGAATAAAAATAAAACGCTATGTGATTTTGCAATAAATCTCTTGTTATATTAAAGTGCTTATTTGAAGAACATATTAACTAAAATTATATTAAAGTGCTTATTTGAAGAGCATATATATTAACTAAAATTATATTAAAGTGCTTATTTGAAGAACATATTAACTAAAATTATATTAAAGTGCTTATTTGAAGAACATATTAACTAAAATTATATTAAAGTGATTATTTGAAGAACATATTAACTAAAATTATATTAAAAGTGCTTATTTGAAGAGCATATATATTAACTAAAATTATATTAAAGTGCTTATTTGAAGAACATATTAACTAAAATTATATTAAAGTGCTTATTTGAAGAACATATTAACTAAAATTATATTAAAGTGCTTATTTGAAGAGCATATATATTAACTAAAATTATATTAAAGTGTTTATTTGAAGAACATATTAACTAAAATTATATTAAAGTGCTTATTTGAAGAACATATTAATTCAAAAAATTCAAAACGTACAACAAAGCAAGAAATAAAATTAAAATGTGTGTATTATATATATATAGATTACGACAAATTAATGTACTAATACTAACATTTAGGCCGATATGCTAAGGAGTTAAATTATATTTTCATATCTCACCGGTCGATTCAAGCCACCCAATATGCCAAGTTTACTAAACATGATAAAGAATATTATGCCACATTTAAATTAAGTTGTTTATCATCTTGAATTATTGCTACCAAGTCTAATGCTAAATGATCGACTCGTATTCTCAAAGGCCACTAAAAATAGTATTATTCATATATTTAAGTATAATAAAATCAACTATTGTATAAGTTTTTAGTGTCTTACATATGAAATTATCTATAAAGTGAAAGATTAGGTTTCTTAATTACTAGTTGAATTAAAATTCTAGATTCATTGCCTATTGATCCTAAATTTAGCTTACTCTCCCTTGATTTTTTTTTTTAATATCTCATAACAAGTATAATTATTGACAACATATATATATTTGAAGTTAGATGATACATTGAATTGTTTGATAACAATTAGCACATTCTGAACATTTTTTGTACTTCGATGTGTCCTGGAATTAAATAGTATTGTTATATTTTTCTTTTCTTTAATATGATGTTATTAATTCTGGCGTTTATTTCTTCATAGATGATTCTTGCAAGATTTGAATTGACATATCTTCATTCTTATATTAAGCACGTTGATGTTCTGATTCACCAATGACTACGATTGAAAGATAAAATTTCGGATTTAATATCAGCCCTCCAATCACATAATCTGTCATCTTTTGATTGAATGCATCGCTTTTATGTATAGAAGTTATAAATTAAGTTAAAAGAATACTCACTACACGAATGACCACACTATATGTTACAATTAAATTTGAGCTTAGTGATATTTATGTGTGTGAAATATATTTTCTTATTTTCTCTACACCGAATTGTACAGGTAATAGAGATATGTTTCCTTATTCTCTTTCTTCAATTCAGCATAATGGAAATCAATATTTTTTTTTTCCTTTAATGAGATATCTCCTTGTTTGTTTCTATACAAATTCTCACGGCAAAAAATGGGAAAAAATCATTTAGTTGGTTAACATATATAGACCTTTAGGTTTGATATCTTATCGTTTTATTTAAATAGCAAAATTTGATATTTCTGCTGCGGTAATTAATTTCATTTTGATAAAAAAATTGTATCATTATAAATCTAATTTAAACTTTTCATGTATAGAGATATATACAAATTTACGAGCATGTAATGGCCTTCTATGATCATATAGGAAATACCACATGTAGTCTTTGTAAATTTCTTGAGAGAAAGACATACATACTGAGGAAAGACTCATATTAAAAATAGATGAAATGTTATAGATCTAGAATTTTAGAGAAGAGAGCAGCCAACAACAAGAGACACAATGTTTGGAACAATTTTCTGTGTATTCTCTTTTTACATAATTTGAGTACAAAAGGTATATAAAAAACAAATGTAACCCTATAAAAATAGAAAATAGCAAATGATCAGATAAGAGACATTTACGACAGAAATCAACATCTTGGATGGGCGTCAAGAAACTATTGCACCCATCTTCACTACTCGATATGAAGATATAGTTTAGCATCTGACCG
The DNA here is from genome assembly GCA_024447775.1 of Carex cristatella. Classification (NCBI taxonomy): domain Eukaryota; kingdom Viridiplantae; phylum Streptophyta; class Magnoliopsida; order Poales; family Cyperaceae; genus Carex; species Carex cristatella. The sequence continues at coordinate 3,401,748 of JAJHPF010000030.1, read as the reverse complement.
ATTGCAATTGTTTATGTCTAACAACACTTTTTTTGGATGCTATAATCCATTAGCTTATATATTATTTTTCTCAAATTAATAGTAAAGTTGGTTGGCACCCCAAGATTTCTATAACGGGTGTGTATACGGATTCTATTATAGAGGAATGCATGAATTACGGTGATGAAGTTGAGCAACGTGAATTATCCATTGGCTTATACTTTAGAGTATAGTCATTCATACAATTTTAAATTTTAAATTTATTTGTCATATTAGTTATTTTTTAATTTTCATTTCATAAGAAATGACAATGAATTTTAAATCTCATTTGATATCAAGTTTTTATTTTGCAAATAAAATATGGAAGGTCAATAATTTTTCTATTGGTCGTAACATTTATATACACTTCAATTAATAATTAATTTGTAGTCCCAACCAAACATTAATAGTCCTTAACAGAGAAGGAAATACGTGACACCTCGTGATTTGATCACGTGATGTGACGTGACGTGATCAACTTTTTTTTCACGTGACGTGACGTGACCAAAATGGTGAATGATGGTCACGTCACGCGTAGTCACGCCGTGACCATATGTGACGTGATCACACGTGACGTGACGTGTCGTGACGTAAATTAGTTATGTCAATTTAAACTGTCAATTTTTTTTATATTGTAAAGATTAGTTTTTTTAGTAAATATTGCATCTGACATTACTTTAAAAATTTAAATTATAAATATTCATTAGACTAAACTAAAGAAAATAAAAATCAATACTACATCAGTACCAGTATCACTAAACTTATACTAAAATAAAAATCTGAATACTCTATATATAAAAAAAAAGTTGGATACTCTATGTTTCATACCGTGATATGACGTGATCACGTGACGTAACGTAATGTGACTGGTTCGCGTGACGTGACGTGACGTGTATTTTTTACTGAAATGCAGTCATGTCACGCGACACGCGAATCATGTCACGTAATCGACACACGTGACATTAACGTGACGTGACTAGTCACGCTCTAACAAATTTCCTTCTCTAATCAGCTGATTAAAGTGTTGAAATGGTGATTGGACTTGTTCTCAGATGAACACTTTATTTCTTCAAAACGGTTGTTCAATCAATAGCAACAACTTAGTTTGTTGCTTAATTAATTACAACAACATATACCAAAAAAAGAAAGAAAGAAAAAAGGTTATCAACAGGTGGCGCATTAGGAGACGCATACTAGCCTGTTGAGAAAATATTGTCATGCAAAAGAAAGAAGGAAAGAGAAAAAAAAAAAATCCCGTTACTGTGTTTTCCTTCTTGCTTCCTCAGCACTCAGCCGCAGTTTTAGAGAATCACTTCCCCCTTCCTCAACCTTGTCTCTCTCTCTCTCTCTCTCTTATCTTTTCTCTACACATACCCACACGCACACGCACACTTACAGACACTAACAATGGAGAACGAAGAAAACACAGGAGGAGATGAAGGGGAGCCTTACAGCTGGATGGATCTACCACTAAGCAACGGAGCAAGAGGAGATAAGAAGAGAAGGTTCAGTGAAGATCAGATCAAGTCGCTTGAATCCATGTTTCAGACCCAAACAAAGCTTGAACCGAGACAGAAGCTTCAACTAGCCAAGGAACTAAACCTAGAGCCGCGCCAGGTTGCCATCTGGTTCCAAAACAAACGCGCCAGGTGGAAGTCTAAGCAGCTGGAGAGAGAGTACAGTGCTCTCAAAGCAGACTATGATTCTCTATTATCCAGTTTTGAATCTCTCAAGCAAGAGAAGCAAGTTTTGCTCAAGCAGGTACACACACTCTCTCTCTCTCTCTAAATTCTAATATTACACTAATTGGAAGAAGTTATAGGCTAATATACTGATAAGTCATTCTACTGTTATTGTATGTTTCAATTTTTAAACATGTGATTTTAGAATTCGTTTATTAGAGCAATTTACCATATACAAATTTGAAACTGGAGTACTTATATTACAATTCCCTGTCACGTAAATATTTCATCCGATCCATCTTAATATCGTCAAACAATATTTATAGATTTATAGTTTAATTGGTCTTTACATGTAAGTTGTTATATATAAGGCACTTTGTCATTACATTTTTAATTTTGAATGTATATGTGCAGTTACAAGTACTGGCTGAAAAGCTGGAAAAGCAAGGTGGAGAACCCAGCAAGAGCTATGGTAATTCCGACACAGCAAGCAGAGACAAAGTAACTATTGGAAACGACTTATACAAACATCCACTTGCCATGTGCTCAGAAGATGAGGTGAAGAAGCAAGTTTGCTTTAGTGAGGAGGAACAAGATGTTTACATGGGGCAGATGGCACCAGCTGGTAACTTGACTTCCGGAGAAGAGCTTCAATTCAGTTTGCAAGCAAGTTGGCCTCCCGTAGATCAGCTGCGCACCGGCACGCAGCAGCAGTCCCCATGGTGGGAGTTTTGGCCTTTGAAGGAGTAATTCACAATGCCGGTGCAACGAAGGCCTTGATTACTAGTTCAGCGAACCATTTGCTCCCGGCCCGATTTCGAGTCGGGAAAAAAGAAAGGGAAGAGATGAAAAAAAAATTAGTGCGTGGTATTGTTCCTTTGTCTTAAAATTTCTCTTGCTAGGATGTTCATATGTAAATAGGAAAATCCGGCAGTCTCTCTCTTTCTCTCTCTCTCTATTTTTCTCTCTCTCAAATTCCGATGTAGAGAACGAAATCGGTAAGATTACTAAAAGAAATTGTCCTTGCGATGTTAATTCTAGTGTCCTGTTGTAGTGGAACATTTTGACTGTTTTACTGCTAGCTAGCTTTGTACATAAGCACGAGTACACATGTCATCTTATGAAAATGTCTTAAACAAGATGTGTCATAATTTATTAGCCCCTGACCAAACATAATAGAAGGAATATAAAAGCTAGTGACGCTACTTAAGTTGCAGATATCCTAGAACCTAGGTATACAAGTTCAGGTATGAACTGTTCTTTCGCTGTGATTTCGAGACAACGAGTGCATTTATTTATTGGAAGTAGTTAGCATTTCGGCATCCTAACGGGCTATTCCTCGAGTGTGACAACCAATAGTATTAGACATTTAGACCAGTTGCTTAGGTCATGACAGCTCTCTTTTTGTTCTCTACCAAGCAGCTTGTTACAACCTGGAAGCAAAACCGTGCTCTAGTCTTATAAATATAAAATATATACAAAATATTCTAGTAGCCTTCATATATTAGTAACATGATCAAGTAACATAACTAGTCCCCTAACGCTAGCTGCGAACCATCATACAAATAGACAAATTAGCTGGCACCACTCCTGACATTACTTGTATTGGCATTCCACACTAGCACAAGTCAGTTCTAAGTTAATTAAACAAGTTCTTTTCCTAATTTATTAAAAAAGGAACAATAAAAATAATCATATGACACAGAATATTCACAATTGCACAATGGCTCTGTGTGCATAGCTGAAAGTTAACTGAAATTATCTCTATGCTCCGACTTCAACTTCATATCACCATTAGGTAGATAACTTCAAGACTGAGCTAGCCGCTTTGACTCCTACACAAGTCAAGATGGGCACTTGCATTAATTCATTTTACAAGAAGAAAAAAGTCTGTACAGTAAACAGTTAAGGAAAAAAAAACCAATATTAATGTCACTAAAGCATTTAAAGGTTCTTCGTTATTTGAGGTTTTGTATTGAATTTTATGACTTACATCAGCTGAGGTTGCCCGTATCTCCCTATATGCTTCCACCTCATCAGGAAATGCTTGCTCTAGATCCTCCAGCAAGTACTTGCGCAGACTCTATATTCATTAGGGAAAGGGAAAAAAAAACAGAGAATCATGTAAAACTACCATTTATGCTTCTGTACAATTGTAGTAAACTAATACACCTCTTGAACTATATTCAGAGTTGCATCTGACATTGCTTTTGCAAAAAACACCTGTAAAGTTTTCAGAAATATGCGCATAAAAACCTAGTTGAGATTGCTGCTAACTCTTTTCGTATAATAAAGAAAACCAAGCTCCAGAATTAGTTCATATAAGCTGCATGCACTGGAGATCTAAATTATTGGTATGATTCTACAACAATTTGAACTTGTTATTTAAAGAAGGCATGCAGAAGTTAAAGTGAAATGTGTCAATAAATGATAATAACCTGACAGCTGTGCATGTTTGACAAATATATTGAAAAATCAGCTGGCTCAAAATTTGACAAATACCAAGGCATTCCATGCAGCAAATAAGACGAAATATTGAGATTAAGCTGCATAAGGGAACAATTGTAGATACCTTGAAAGCATCTGTTTTCCCTTTGGTGATCTGATTTTTCACAATACAGCTGTTTATCACGTCTCTTGTGAACTCGTCTGGGTTCTTCCCATCATCAATGAGACTACAATTTCAAAACAGCAAACAACATTAATAAGTAATCCAGGCAAAACAGCAACAAAAAGTTATTCTGAAAAATTTCAGTGCCAAGTCAGAGGTGGCTCACTTGAGAACCTCCATCGGAACTTGGATTTTGCAGTTTTCTGCTAGCTTCTGCATAGTGTCCAACTCTGTCACGAGGACATTTCTGGCATATAAAAAAAAAAAAAAAACAAGTTAGAAATTACTGTGCCACATTCAAACATACAGTTCAGATGGCATACTTTGCCTTCATATATTACATATGACCGTTGTACCCTTCACAGTATTAATTAGTAAACAGATGACCGTTGTACCCTTCTCTTTCTCACCCCCCTCTCCATCTGAGAGACCACCAAGTCAAATTGGTGGAAATTTGGCCTCTGACTAGAGAGTTCAGAGAGAATTGGGGGATTCAGGAGCTGAATTGAGTGAAACTGAACCATAATTAGTTTAAGTTCAGAGAGGTTGAGGGATCCCTCTATTCGTGGAAGATTTTACTCGCTGCTTGGTAACCTTATTAGTCTTTTGCTTCCCCACCAGCAAGTCCGCATCCTCGATGTGATGTGAATTATTTATCAATGTTTGATCTTTCCTCTCATGGGTTTGTTTGATCTTTCCTCTCTCCCTCCTCTCTCGTACCTCTTCCCTCAAAATCCTACTGATTTTCTCTCCCAATCTCCTTGTTTGTAAGTCTCAAGCCTCACACTCATGGTTTCTACCATAGATGCATACAAGGTGTTTGTTAAAATACCAGCTTTGTTGTCTTTGCCAATGACCCATAATTTGACTTGACAGTGCTCCCCTACTGTCAACACCTTACAACTATAGTGCACCAGCCAGCTTCAGTGCTTCTACTGACGACCGGAAGGCCTGGTGTTGTTGATATTGTATCTATTAATCTATATGATACCTCACCTCTTGGAATTGCAAGGCATAGGAGCATTCTCAGGGTGTTTTGGTTTCAATGATTGACAATTTTCCATGGGTTCTGCTTGCTCTGCAATGATGTCATAATCTCCTGTCTAAGATGGATCTCTGATGCAGTACGTTTTTCCATATAGTGCACTACTGGTGGTAACGGAGGTTATGATATATTTGTGTGTAACATTATTACATGGATTGGCACTTGTTTTCACATGCTTGATTCAGGATACTGGTATGTATCATTTGGGCGATACATTTTCTGATCAAGGAGAAGAATTAATAATGTATGTAGCTTGATCAGTTGTTTTTAGGTGATTAATATCATATTTTGTAATGATGTAATGACAATCAAAGTAAAATGTAAAGACTACGCAGCCTTTTTTTCAAAAAGGAAAAAGAAAAGGAAAAGTCTTTTGTTTATTTCGTGGAAAGATTCAGTCCCAACCCCTTGGCCTCATGTGAGGTTATGAGAAGTTAGAGGGATCCTTGTGCCGTGAAGAAGAATGGGACTACTCAGATGTGGTGTTTTTTTATTATTTGAAATATGGATTGTTTCTTTTAGTTCTAATAAGGGTACAACGGGAATTATGGATTAGAAGGGTGAAAATTTTGATATTAATGAAAAAGTTGATAAATTGAGTATATATGTGAGTTCTTGAACTTTTAAAGGGCAAATATGATATTACAAACTTTTGAGGGGGAGACATGAAACTTTCCCATAGATATATTAGTATGGTGGATTTGGAAGAGAGACATCCCCGAAGCTGACTTAATGTACTTGCTTATTTTGAATCAGATCATAATCCTCATTTTCATATTCCTCCAATTATAGGAATACAAATCAGACCATTTGATAAATTAGGAAAATGAATCCTAAATAAGGAGTTCAATGTGTGGCAGTGACAAACCCTTCCTAGTTATGTATAAACCTAACCCTAACCCGCTCTGTCAGATTGAGCTGCTTTTTCTCTCACTCTTCCCATCTGATGAGATCCTAACAGGAGAGTGATGGTGTCTGTTCGTCAGGTGCAGGAATTGAATGATACCACACAATTTTCTCATGCTTCAGCAAAAGCTTATTGTGATTCTCCGTATCAGGGGAATTCTAAGACTTGAAACTCAAGAGTGGATTTACTACTAAACCTAAAGTAATTATTGCAGATTAATTGAACGTGTGTACTTAACTAACCAGCAGATAATCCTTCTGGGGGTGAATGGTTGCGCAATAAGCTTAGGGCGGCCTAAGTTGCTTATTACAAGTTAGGCTGGTCTAAGTTTTGTTTTTTTGGGTTGGAGCCTAACTTGAATCAGACCGGCCTAAGCTAAAATTCCAACAGTAGGAACTGAGGAGGGGAGGAGCAAGCAGGGGGAGGCAAAAATGTGGGGCGGCATGCGCAGGGTGCCTGAGTGCATGGCGTGGGGGCAGGGCGTGTGGCATGGGCCAGCATGGGCAGATCGGGTGGTGTGTGCAGATGGGGTAGCATGCACACGGTGGGCAGGTTGAGCAGAATGGGCAACTGTGTGGCTGTGCAGGGTGGGCAGGTGTGTGGGCGAGAGAGTTAAGCAGGAGAAAGAAAAGGAAAAGGGGTTCTCTCACTAATCGGGGACCCCAACGCTGAATAACTTAAACTTCGGAGGGCCTAAATGCTAAAGTTAGGATTAGCCATCTTAGACTGGCTATGTTAGGTTTAGGCCTCAATTAAATATGATGTCTAATCCCCTTATTCCACGGTTTAGGCCTAAACTAAATATGATGTTTGAGAAGCTTTGTAGACATACGGAGAAAATCGAAACAAAGGAGTATTGCTAATAAAACGAGAGAAATAACTATTTAGGGTTTAGGCCTCAACCAAATATGATGTCTAATGCCCTTATTCAATGGTTTAGGCCTAAACTAAATATGGTGTTTGAGAAGATTTGTAGACATACATAGAAAATGGAAACCCCAATACTATTACCTAGGGATATTGCAAATAAAACAAGAGAAAATAGAAATTAAAAGAGAGAAACAACTATTAGGGTTTAGGCCTCAACCAAATATGATGTCTAATCCCCTTATTCCACGGTTTAGGCCTAAACTAAATATGGTGTTTGAGGAGCTTTGTAGACATACAGAGAAAATGGAAACCCTAATCCTATTACCCAGGGATATTGCAAATAAAACGAGAGAAAATAGACATTAAAAGAGAGAAACAACTATTAGGGTTTAGGCCTCAACCAAATATGAAGTCTAATCCCCTTATTCCATGGTTTAGGCCTAAACTAAATATGGTGTTTGAGAAGCTTTGTGGACATACAGAGAAAATGGAAACCCTAATCCTATTACCCAGGGGTATTGCAAATAAAACGAGAGAAAATAGACAGTAAAAGAGAAAAACATACACTCTTTGAGTAGAAAGAAGCTGAGAGGAGACGTTGAAGGAAGAGACGGTAAGTTCCAACTGGTGTAGTATGCCTAGTATTTTCAGGTTCGTCTCCAAAAACTGCGCCGAGTTCTGTTTCGTCTCGTCGGAGATTCGGCCGCCGCACTCCGAGTATGCGGAGGAGGCTTCGGCCGGGAGGGATGCGCCGTAGAGACCTCCTTTTCCGGCTGCGGAGTGATGCGGAGACGGCATGCTTTTGTGTGCGCGAGGGTCGGATAGGGCGAAAGAAGTTACCGCGATGCCTTGTGCGAAGGAGGATGGCGCGAGAGCCGCTGGGAGGAAAGCGCGAAGGTGCGACGGAGGAGAGCGCAAAATCACTGACTTGCGACGGAGGAGCGGGGCTGCAGCGACGGAGGAGTGGATCTGGGTGCGATTGAGGTTTTAGGAATTCTGATTTTTGGGAGCGTTATTTGGGGGCGTTATTTTTGGGTCGGGGAGACGAAATCGCACGGACCAGTGGAATCGCTGCGGAGTTTTTACCTGCGAAGCTGTGCGGTTTTTTTTAATCTGATCCGTTCGTTTTTTATCGGACGGACTAAATAAAATTTTGGCACGAATCTCAAAGCAAAATTAATACTGCCCCCTCCTGGAACAGAGTTGGTCTAATTTGTAATTGTATTCATTTCTCCTACAAATCATTTAATTAATTTTGCAGCTTTTCACTAATAAACATGGATGATTTTTCCAGAAACATTCAAGTGCATGATTCGGATGTAAAATTAACTAGCCGAATCATTTATGCATCACAGATGAAACCTACCTAGATGAATGAAGTTACAAAGACGACATCTACTCTTCTTTGAACAGCATTGGAAAGATAACAATTACTTTCTTTGGCTACAAAAATAAGAACGAGAAAGAGATCGCCAACAAGCACCAAATGAAATTACCACAGATACTTAATTTATTCTGAAATATTTCCGTAAACTGATGCATCTCAAAAACTAATGCAAGAACCGGACGTCTCTTTTGTTTTGTTTATCTTAGCTAATGTGTTTTCAAGGCAATACGATTCATGCAAGTTTTTTTCAACAAAAACTGCAAAACCAGTTCAATAAGTCAAAGAATATGAGCTTGACCCTTGTTCATTTAAAAAAAAAAAAAAAAAAGGGCAATACGAAGCTCAAACTCATGTCAAAGGAGGACATTGAGAAATCTAACACTAAATTAATAAAGCATACGGGTGGAAAATGAAGAAAGGCTTTTATTTGTAATTTACCAATTTAAGTGGCGCAGTATATAATCAATTATCTCTCTCATCCAAAGATTTTTCAATGTATATAATGTGCCTATTATTATACAAATCAACACTTAACCGATACTGATGGAGGAGAGAGGAGAAAGAACAGAAGGAAGTTATTCAAAGGGAGGAACACGAAGGGAACTAGGGAAGAGGGTAAAATTGGAATCCACAGGGACATTTTGACAAAAAAAAATTAGAGGATGGATATTTTGCTTGATAATTTTCAAGAGGAGGTTATTTTATAAAATTCTCCTTCAATTGCACTATTTTTATAAGTCATTTTTGCGATTTTAAAATCCAAATAGACGATTTGAATCTTCAACGTGATCTCCATATTAAAATGTGCATAGAGACCAAATTTTACATTTTTTGTGGAATATTTTTAGTATTTATTAAGATATGTACAAAATTGTTATTTTCAGACAATTCTGGACTATTGAAAAACAATGATTTTTAAAAATTCTAAATATATAGCAATAAATTTTCAAAAAATATAAAATTTGGTCTCCAAACACATTTTAATACGAACATCATGTTGAATGGTTCAGATCGAATGTTTGAATTTTGAAATCGCAAAAATGACTTATCAAATTATGGTGTCAAGATGTGTCACCATAAAATGTGTAATTGGATCCCTCCTATATATATATATATATATATATATATATATATATAGGGATGGGCTATGGTGAGTTGTGAAGTAAAACAACATTTTTCTTCACGCTTGTATTCCAATTTGAAAATTCAAACAACCGATCCGAACCGCTTAACATTTTCTCCATATTGAAATGTGCTTGGAGACCAAATTTTATATTTTTTGGAATTTTTTTACTATTTATTAAGCCACTTTGAAAATGACAGATCCGGGTGAACAGTAAAATTTTCTAGACCATTGGATCAGCGATTTTCAAAGTGGCTTAATAAATAGTAAAAAAATTTCAAAAAAATGTAAAATTTGGTCTCCAAGCACATTTCAATATGGAGAACATGTTGAGCGTTCGGATCAGTTGTTTGGATTTTAAAAATAAAAATATGAGCGTGAAGTAAAAATGACCTCTTACTTTGCAACTCATCATAGCCCATCCCTATATATATATAGAGAGAGAGAGAGAGGTTGGCTAATATCAAATCAGTTGTTCCTGAGATCTCGTACAACCAAGTCGTTTTTCAATTTTCGAAGTTCAAATCGTCGATCCAAACCGTTAGATGTGTTCTCTATATTAAAATGTACTTGGAGACCAAATTTTACATTTTTTGGAATTTTTTTACTATTTATTAAGCCACTTTGAAAATCGCTGATCCAACGGTGACTTCTAATTTTACTATTTTGTTAAGCCACCGTTGGATCAGCGTTTTTCAAAGTGGCTTAATAAATAGTAAAATAATTCCAAAAAATGTAAAATTTGGTCTCCAAGTACATTTTAATATAGATAACATATCTAACGGCTTGGATCGACGATTTGGACTTCGAAATTTAAAAAACGACTTGGTTGCACAAGACCTCAGAAACAACTGATTTGATATTAGCAAACCTCTCTCTCTCTCTCTCTATATATATATGAGTAAATCTAGCGTGTGACATGCTCACCAAGAGGGTTTGGTGAGCACAACTCTAAAAATATATCGGATCGGCTTCAAATGACGAATCCAAACCGTTGAAATCCATGTACTTCGTGAGTGATGCATGTACATGCAAAATTTTGGAAGTTTCAAATTCATTTGCTACGAGGTCAAGCGGTCAAAGTAATGATGAAAAATGAATATATAAAACAAATAATAGAATAACTTATTAAAATATTCATGATTTTGACCGCTTGACCTCGTAGCAAATGAATTCAAAACTTCCAAAAAATTTCATGTACATGCATCACTCACGAAGGACATGGATTTCAACGGTTTGGATTCATCATTTGAAGCTGATCCGATGTATTTTTGGAGTTGTGCTCACCAAACCCTCTTGGTGAGCACGTCACACCCTAGATTTACTATATATATATATATATAGAGAGAGAGATGGGCTATGGTGAGTTGCGAAGTAAGAGGTCATTTTTACTTCACGCTCATACTTTTATTTTGAAAATCCAAACAACCAATCCGAACGCTCAATATGTTCTCCATATTGAAATGTTCTTGGAGACCAAATTTTACATTTTTTGGAATTTTTTTACTATTTATTAAACCACTTTGAAAGTCGCTGATCCAATGGTCCAGAAAATTTTACTGTTTTTTACTGTTCACCCAGATCTGCGATTTTCAAAGTGGCTTAATAAATAGTAAAAAAATTCAAAAAAATGTAAAATTTGGTCTCCAAGCACATTTCAATATGGAGAAAATATTGAGCGGTTCGGATCGGTTGTTTGGATTTTCAAATTGGAATACGAGCGTAAAGTAAAATATTGTTTTACTTCGCAACTCACCATAACCCATCCCTATATATATATATATATATATATATATATATATATATATATATATATATATATATATATATATATATGTTTTTACTAATTTTGTTATTTAATTTCCATTAATCCAAAATACTTATTTTTATCATATGTGCACATTTATTAGTAATATTCGTTAATTCTTCCTTTCATATTCGTATCCGCCAATTATCTTATTTTTATCTATTTAATACGAAATTTACTTTTAGTTTTGACATTCGTCTAGTATATGTTTCTGCATCTATATTCTATTAAATACAAATACAATTTTAGCCCTATCCGTTTCGTTTATACATTTATCTACTTGATGTGCTGAAATGGTCAGTTTTGTTTTATTTATAATCCGCATCCACTCAAATCCTAATCAATGCACTTCTCAAAGCATTTGAATATTTTCAATATAAATTGTATCTTTTTCTGCTATCTGTTGCTCTAAATAATTCAAATACTGTGTTAAAATACCAGTTAATCTTCTTTTAAAAATAAAGTTGACATGATAACCCTCCGTAGCTTCTTTAACTGACATCATTTGCTAGTAGGGAACTGACTCCGCTCTCCAAATAGGAGAGTAGGACTCTGCTTTTTCTGGTCCAACCATTCATCTATGTTGAAATTCGTGCATGAAAAAAAATTCAATAGTTAGATCTGGAAAAACAGGGTCCTGCGCAGAGTCGAATTCTGGTAGTAGCAGTAATTATCCATATTGAAAAATAAACCTTTGTAAGATTTATCTGAAGCTCTACTTGTTAATTAAAATTCAACAATGTTGTCATTAACAATCTTAAATCTGATACCATCATCAACTATGTATTTCATTCTCAAGAAAAAAAAAAACTATGTATTTCATTAACAGCTCACTTGTTGTTTTCCATTAAGCAGCCCGTTATAAACTGTTAAGTAAAATCATGCTCTAGTCTTACAAATATACAAAATATTATAGTAGCCTTAATATTACCTGTATTGACATTCTACACTAGCACAAGTCGGTTCAAGTTAATTAAACAAGTTCTTTCTTAATTTATTAAATAAAAAGGAACACTAAATAGCATTCCATATGACACACAGCATATCCCCAACTGCACAATGGCTTTGTGTATAGCTGAAAGTTATACCGAAATCGATACCTAATGCTCCGGCTTCACCTTCACATCACCATTAGGTAGATTACCTTGCGACTGAGCTAGCCGCTTTGACTCCTACAGAAGTCAAGATGGGCACTTGCATTAATTCATTTTTCAAAAAGAAAAAAGTCTGTGCATCACACAGTTAAGGGTAAAAGAACAATGATATTAAGGTCAGTAAAGGTTCTTAGTTATTTGAGATTTTTGGAAGGTTTTGTTTGGAATTTTAAGACTTACAGCAGCTGAGGTTGCACGTATCTCCCTATATGCTTCCACCTCATCAGGAAATGTTTGCTCCAGGTCCTCTAGCAAGTGCTTGCGCAGACCCTATATCAGGGGAGGGAAAAAACAAAAAAGAATCACGTAAAGCTAGTCTTGATTTAGAATAAGATTCAGAATTAATTCGTGTAAGATTCATGCACCAGAGACATATATTATTGGTATGATTGTACAACCAATTTGAACTCATTATTTAAAAGGCATGCAGAAGTAGGGGTGTTCATTGGGTTGGGTTGGTTAAAACCAAATATAAATAGTCAAACCAAAATTTTATTCGGTTATAAAAAGTATATACCCAACCAACCGAATTAAACTTGTCAACCATATAACAACCGAACCAAAATAACCAAAGTAAATTTCAGTTTGCTTGGTTGAACCGAAATAAGAAAAGATTATATGTTAAAAGGTCAAAGCTCAATACATACACAAATACATTTAATAATTATAAATAAATATGAATTATATATAAAAGTTGTTGACATTACATACATTGTTCAATTCCATACCAAAGATGTATATGTTCTAAAATATCCAAACCAACATATAAGTTGTTGATATTACATACATTATATATAAAGCATGAATTTGAACTATATAGAGTTCAGTCAGTTCAGTCTTTTCGTTTTTGAAAATTTTAAACCGAACCAAATATAAAAAAAAAACAAAGTAATTCAACCAAAGCAATCCATTTAGACCAACAAAACGGACCCAATGAACACCCCCTATGCAGAGAAGATAAGTGGAATGTGTCCATAAATGATAATAACCTGACAGCTGTGCATGTTTGGCAAATACATCAAAAATCAGCATACACATCAAAACATGAAGAGTGTTGGCTCAAAATTTGACAAATACCAGTGCCTCCCATGCAAATAAGACAAAATATTGAGTCTAAGCTGAAAAAAAGGGAACGTTTGTAGATACCTTGAAAGCATCAGTTTTCCCTTTGGTTATCTGATTTTTCGCAATACAGCTATTTATCACATCTCTTGTGAACTCGTCTGGGTTCTTCCCATCATCAATGAGACTACAGTTTCAAAACAGCAAACAGCATTAACAAGTAATCCAGGCAAAACAGCAACAGCACGTTATTCTGGAAAAATTCAGTGCCAAGTCAGAGGTGACTCACTTGAGAACTTCCATCGGAACTTGGATTTTGCAGTTCTCTGCTAGCTTCTGCATAGTGTCCAACTCTGTCACGAGGACATTTCTGGCATAAAAAAAACACATTTACAACAAGTTAGAAACTAATGTGCCACATTCAAACATACAGGTCAGAGATGGCTTACTTTGCTATAACAGTACAAAAGAGAGAAATTTTTGTCCGGTGGATTTGGAAGAGAGTTATCCTCAAAGCTGACTTTATGTACTTGCTCATTTTGAATCAGATCATAATCCTCATTTTCATATTTCCTCCAGCAATTATAGGAATACAATTCAGACCATTTGGTAAAAAAAGAAAAATAATCCTGAATAAGGAGTTCAGTGTGTGGTAGTGACAAATTCTTCCCGGTTATGTACAATCCTAAACCTAGCCTGTTCTTGCTCTCACTCTCCCCCCTCTGAGAGGCCACATTCTCTCTCTCTTTCTATTTCCCTCTTTTCCAAGGCAAGCTGGTGTCAATGTTGAATTGGGTTCGGTTATAGAAACTGTACTGAGATATAAGAGCTTTATCGAGGCTCAAGGGAGGTTGAAAGGGTTGAATAAGCAATCGTCAAGGCATGTGAAAAGATTAAGACACTTAAGAAGTGGATGAGGTCCTAACAGGAGAGTGATGGTACCCACTCATCAGGTGCAGAAAATTTAATGATACCAAGAATTTTCTCAAGCTTCAGCAAAAGCTTATTGTGATTCTCATGTATCCTTGAAGAGTTTTTCAATTTCTTATTTACCCCATCACTCTTTATTATATCTAATATGCTCTTCAACTTTTCTTCTCTTTCTTAATTGCCTACAAATTATCCATAGTCAATGAGTCATTTAAATCTATTATTTTTAATAATATCCTCATTTTCTTCCCTCCATTTTTTTTTTCACTCCATCTGTAACACCTTGTAGGAGAGAGGGGAACACGGAAACACAATGGAAACAAGATGGAGGCACACTTCAAGTTAAGCAGAAGAGAGAGAAAAAAAAAAAGGATTCTCTCACTGATAACGAGCCTCACACATGTAAAGTTAAACCGCCTGAGCAGGGGGTTTAAGTTAGTCTTATGACATCTTAGGTAGGCCTAATTATTCTGCGTTTTATGGCTCAAGTGAGAACTAAACGTCTAAACCCCTTATCCCACGGTTTAGGCCTCAACTAAATATGGTGTTTCAGAAGCCATGTAATACCAGCTTTGTAGACATCCAGAGAAAAGGAAAACCCCAACCCTATTACCAAAGGGGTATTGCAAATAAAACGAGAGATAATAGAAAGTAAAAGAGAGAAACGTACAATCGTTGGAGAAGAGGAAGCTGAGAGGAGACGTTGTATGAAGAGACGGTGAGGTACAACTGATGTAATACGCCTAGGCTTTTCTGGATCGACTCCGTAACCTGCGCCAAGTTCTGCTTCGCATCGTCGCCGCCGGACTCTAAGGATGCGGAGGAGGCTGCGGCCGCGAGGGAGGCGCCTGAGAGGCCTCCGTTTCCGGCGGCGGAGTGAGGCGGAGATGGCTCCATATCTTTTGCAAAGAAAACTTGAGAATTGGGTTCCCGATTTTGTTCTCTCTTACATGTACTCAAATGGGCTGGTTATGATCTTTTTTTTGTGCTATAGAAAAGCTAGATCTATGAATAAAGACTAATTTATTTGGGCCGTGGAGGTTCAACCGATTATTTGATGCAATTATCTGAAGTCGTTGTTTAGTTTTTTAAGAAGCCATGATGAAAATAACCAGATCAGCAGAAATAATGAACATAAATCAGAATGAGAGCTCAAATATAGGTAGCCTAAACAGCTAGTGTACGACTCATGGAATT
This sequence comes from Carex cristatella, assembly GCA_024447775.1. NCBI lineage: Eukaryota > Viridiplantae > Streptophyta > Magnoliopsida > Poales > Cyperaceae > Carex > Carex cristatella. The sequence goes on along the minus strand of JAJHPF010000030.1, from coordinate 3,385,955 downwards.
TGTATCCAGTGGGGTACTGCAAAAGAGAATTTTTTAGAATGGTTCTCTTTTTAGTGGATTCAGACCGTTCTTTTAACTTGGCACGAATCTCAAAGTCCAATAATACTGTCCCCTATTTTTCTCCCGAATCTCAAACCGGCTGAGATTTAATCTCAAACCGTAAAGTGATACTCATCCTCTGTAGTAGTAGAGAGGACACGGATCCCGAGGGTTAAAAGAATACCAATCAAAATACTGTTGTTTAGTTTTTCCTAAATTCTCTTTCATCAAAATCCTTCTTATTTTATCAACTTCATTTAAGAGAGTTTAAATGTCTTTTTTTTTTTTTTTGCATTTAATATACTTCATATTTTAACAATAAAGATATTAGATTTGATCTATATTACTTTCATGTAGTGCATATTTAAATTTTGATATTTTAATTTTAGTTTAATAAGTGTCAACAAGATAATAACATAAAAAATTAATATCCATAAAATTTTCACATTGGTAAACTTTAAAAAGCTCTTGATGTTGCAAACCTGTAATTGTTTTTATGTGCATAGATAAAGTGACAAAGGTTAGTTTTATTTGATTTATAAAATTTAAATTTTATATGATTGCAATTTTAAAATAAAAGCATAGTGAGAAATCTTATGCTAATGAATAAATCATATTTCTCTCTCAAACATCTTCTGCTAATCACTAAATTGATAAATTCCAAGGGCTTTATCAAAATTGGAGCACATTTAGTCATTTAAGAAGATGTTTGAGAGAAAGAAAAAGGCCTTCCTCCAACAGTTCTAGTCACCATCGGTAGATTCTATTCGGTAACAAAAGGCCTGTTAAGAGCCCATGCGGTACCTGGATTGGTCGTGGTCATGCGACTCACTGCACACCACGCGGCGCGCAAGTTGGACTTGAGACTTTCCTTTGCTGTAATAGGTCGGACCTACTACCGGATGATGGCCTGTCACGTGCCTACCACGTGAGCCCAAAATACAATAGGCCCAGAGCCCTGACAGGCTGACAGCTTCCTTCCGCTGCACCACAAATTTTAATACAAAAAAATTTCAGATTCATTTTTTATTTTTATTTAGCCATACGTCATACGTGGCTATCCACCAACTTATGTTTTAAGAGTAGAACTGGGGTGCTCCTAAGTTCATCCAACCTCTTCGAATCGACTTTAAATTATGAATCTAAACTGTTGAAATTCTTCTACCTAATGATTGATGCGTCTACATATGAAAATTTTAAAGTTTCGAATTAATTTAATATAGAGTCAAGTAGTCAAAAGTTTAAGGTTTATAAATTAATTTTAATGCATTCATTTTTTGGACTCCTATGACCGCTTAGACTCTATATTAAATTAATTTGTAACTTTAAAATTTTCACATGTAGACGTATCAATCATTAGGTGGAAATATTTCAACGGTTTGGATTCATCGTTTAAAATCGATTCGATATATTTTAGAGTCAAGTTCACAAGAGATTTGGTGAACTTAGGAGCACCCTAGTTCTACTCATGTTTTAATATCATTTAATCTAGTTACTCAATTCAGATGCACTTTTTATGTTTCGATTGCTCTCGCTCCTTTGTCAGAAATTATTTTGATAAAACCTGACGTAACAAACTATACAGTCTTTTATCAAAACTCTTGCTAAATTCAGTTTTAAAATATATTGGATTGATTTTAAATAACGAATTTAAATTTTGCTTTTATATGCAAAAATTTAAACTTTCGAATTAATTTAGTATAAATTCAAACAGTCAAACTTAAAAGGTTCACAAATTAATTGTAATGCATTCATTTTTTAACGTTTTTTCACCACTTAACTCTTTACAAAATTAATTCATTTTTTTTAAATTTGTATATAGCAACATCGCTTGTAAGGTAAACAGATTTCAATGATTTGGATTGATCATTGAAGTCAATCGAATAGATTTTAGAGTTGAGTTCACAAAGAGCCTTGGTGAACTTAGAAACATCATAGTTCTACTCAACTATATATACATGGAGAGTAAAACTAGGGTGTTCCTAAGTTCACCAAGTCTCTTTGACTTTGTGAACTCAATTCTAAAACTTATCGGATTGACTTCAAGTGATGAATCCAAACCGTTGAAATCCATTTATCTTACGAGCGATGCATTTACATGCAAAAAAATTAATTTTTGAATTAATTTATTATAAAGTCAAGCAGTCAAAATTAGAAAGTTTATAAATTAATTTTATTGCATTCATTTTTTTTAAAGTTTTTTTACTACTTAACTCTATTCAAAATTAATTCAAAATTTTTAAATTTTTGTATGTAAACGCATCACTCGTATGGTAGACAAGTTTTAACGGTTCGAATTCATCATTTAAAATTAATCTGATAGATTCTAGAGTTGAGTTCACAAATAAACTTGATAAACTTAGAAACACTCTAGCTAGTTCTACTCTATACATACATACATTCGTGCAATAGTGTGTCTGTATATATAATGATCATTATACTCTAGGGGTGTCAATGGCCCCCTTTTAACCGTTTGCGCTACCTGCATCGTATTCGATAAGATGGAAATGGGTAAGGTTTTTTTTTTCATTAGTTTATTGGATATGGATATGAGTAAAGATTTCTTCTGTAAGCTAAACAGGTAGGGTATGGATAAATGCTATTTCGTAAAATAAAATTATATATAGATATAAAAAAATATATTCAATTCTTTATTTTTCCATCGTTGTATCTATATTGAACTTGATAATAAAATTGTCTCCCTTATTCGTCATTGTTGTATTGTTGCTCAATCGTGAAAATGGAATTAAATAATCCACGGTACAATCTAGATCTCATTTCCTCTTCAATTTTCTCTCTGTTGTCAACTTGGCCTTTTAATTTAATCATCTTCCTCCTTCCTCTTAAATCAGTCTTTAATAGTGAATGGTTGTACCGTTGTAGGCATGTAGCTTGCTCCTTCAAGCCTCTTCAAAATTTGACTTCTTCTCTCAAATATTGTATGTAACATTTGTATTTAGTTAAATAGAATTTGTAAAATACTTGAGGCTGAGATTTTTTAGTTTATTTGAAGGAATATATTATTAGTATTATTCATTATTCATCCACTACTGTTTCGTTACCCGCTAGTCTTAACGGGCATAAGAATTCAGAGTAGGTCCGATGGGCATCAAACCTACCTTGGATTGATGGGTGACCATCCGATCTGCATCAAGATTCGTGCGAACTACATTAAATCTCTGCAGGTCTATTTCAACTTCCGTACGCACAGATCTTAATACTAATCGTACGGTGTTAGAACTAATTGAACCTAAAAGTAGGTGGCATCAGACCTACTTCTATCTTGGATAGGATAGAGTAAAACCAATTCTTAATAGATATGAGTAGAATATGAATAAGATCTATTCTTAGTAGATATAAATAGATATGAGTAAGATATAGATAAGATTAATTTTTAATGAGTATGTATATGAAAATGCTTTCTTATTCGTATCGTACCAGCTTCTCTACTACAGATAGTAATCAATTACGCACCAGTACCAGCTTGTATTGATATTCTTGCTTACGTGATTCCAACCAATCTGCAGCGGGAAAAAAGGTAGCATATATGATGAATCTTGAATAAAATAAAAGCGAAAAATATGATGAATTTCCAACGGTCTCTAGTTGGAACTCGGAACAATCAACTTTCAAGGTATCATATAACCAAGTCCAATGTACCTCTTTCATGCAATAAATTAAAATATCCGACCCGATTTTGATTGTCTATTGTCTGCTCTATAAATAGGGTGCTGCCGCCATTTTATTTCAACGTACTTCCCCTTTAATAATCTCTCTCACAATTTGTAGTCACTAGTACTCACTACCAAGTCTCTAAAAAATTGTATATATAATCTCTCTGTCTCTCATGGCATCATCAGCCGAGACCGGGCCGTGGCTACTCTCCCTCTCTCTCCTCGCCAAATGCAACAGCAGCCTCCTCTTTACCAATCCATCTCGCCTCCTCCTCATATGCTCTGTATTTATTGTCACCATTTTTCTCAGAGCTATCCTCCACTGGGCCCACCCCGGTGGTCCCGCCTGGGGGATGTACTTCTCCATGCACCATCTCTGTGACACCATTCCAGGCCCGAGAGGTATCCCTTTCATCGGCAGCATGCATTTAATGACAGGCCTGGCCCACCGTAAGCTCTTTGCAGCTGCCAAGGCACACATGGCCAGGAAACTAATGGCGTTCTCCCTCGGTGGAACCCGTGCTGTTGTCACTGCTGACCCGAATATCGCTAGAGACATCTTGACCAATCCGGCATTTTCCAGCCGCCCGATCAGGGAATCTGCATATGCCCTGCTTTTTGACCGTGCAATCGGTTTTGCCCCGTACGGGGGATACTGGCGCATGCTCAGGCGTATCTCGTCATACCACCTTTTCTCACCGAAACAGATCGCCATCTCCAACTCACAACGGGAGAAGATTGCATCTCAAATGATCAAGGCATTCTGCACTGCTGTAGCATCAACTGATGAGATTGAAGCACGAGTGATCATCAAACAAGCATCACTTAACAACATCATGTGGTCGGTTTTTGGCAAGCGGTATGGGCTCGAAACCGAGCATGCAGAGATGCATGAATTGAGGTCAATGGTGGAAGAAGGATATGATTTATTGGGAGTTTTGAATTGGTCAGACCATTTGCCTTTCCTGTCACAGTTTGATCTACAGGGAATCAGGTCCAGGTGCGACCGGTTAGTGCCTCGAGTGAACCAGTTTGTGAATCAGATAATTGAAGAGCACCGGTCTGAAAATAGACCGGATGAGATGACCGGTTCTGATTTCGTTGATGTTCTACTGTCCCTGCAGGGCAGCGAAAAGCTGTCTGATACTGACATCGTTGCTGTTCTCTGGGTAAGACAGCATGCATTCCTTTTTAGTTATGTTTTTATTGTTTTCTTAATGTTTCTTATAATTAGTAATCTCTTCAAATATAATTAAAGCGCTTCTTTTTCCATACCTAGTGATCGATCGATAATCGATACTACGAGTCTATATATGATAGCAACCGGCCGGATATACAGCAAATCACCATATATATATATATATATATATATATATATATATATATAACAAATAAATGCTTCTTGGAATTTCGTTGTTCGATATATTAGAAAATAGAAAGGATAAGTAGTGGCACATTCCACAATTAATTGATCACCTTTTGATTTGCTCCTAGTTAAATGTTAGATTTGTCATAATCTTATTTATTTTTTCTGATGTTAACAAATATGATATTTTGACAAACATGTAATTATATCTATATGACAAATACGTATTATCTACAAACATATAAAATTTTGTCATTCTTAGGATATAACTTTTTTACTTTGTATATTTATTAAATTAATTATAAATTGTAAGCCGCTACATTATTGACAAATCAATTGGTCCATTCAACAATTAGCTAATCGTAATGAATATTTAACTAGTTTTAACTAATATATAAAAAATTATTATAATAATTGGAGATATATATTCATATATAGATGGCCATATGCAATGGGTGGACACTGGACAGTTTCTCGGAGGTAATTGGCAGTTTTTCATGCATAACAATAGCCGTACGTAGAATTAATATATACACCATAGTAATATACTAATTTTTTTTACATTAGATTTAAGAATTTATAATAATGCACTATCTTTAATTAAACCAGGAAATGGTATTTCGCGGTACCGATACGGTAGCGGTGCTGATAGAGTGGATCCTGGCCCGGCTAGTTCTCCACCAGGATATACAAGCAAGGGTCCATGAAGAGCTGGACCGAGTGGTCAGACCGGACCGGGTTGTTTCCGAGTCCGACACAGGTTCACTCGCATACCTCCAAGCTGTCATCAAAGAAGTCCTTCGCATGCACCCCCCTGGCCCACTTCTCTCATGGGCCCGGATGTCCACATCAGACGTATACATCGGTGGAAAACTTGTCCCTGCCGGAACCACCGCAATGGTTAACATGTGGGCCATTGCCCATGACTCGGAGATCTGGTCTGATCCCATGGAGTTTAAGCCCGACCGGTTTTTGAAATCAGATGCAGAAGACCTTTCGGTTTTTGGTGCCGACATGAGGCTTGCACCGTTCGGTTCAGGCCGGCGGGGCTGCCCTGGCAAGCAACTTGCCATGAATACTGTCACTTTTTGGGTGGCGTCGCTTTTGCATGAGTTTGTGTGGTTGCTACCATCCCATCAGGAAAGCCTAGATTTATCTGAGGTTCTGAGGCTCTCTTGTGAAATGAAGCTTCCTTTGAAAGTTCAACTAAAGCTAAGGCGAAGGTTAAGCAATTGAGACGTATTCCTATCACCTTAGTTCTTACTTTGAGTTTGTTGTTTCCAGTTTTTGCCTTATTGTAAAAGTTTGAAGAGAACATGATAAAGATATAAAAGTGCTGTTTTAACATCATGCAGAGGACAAAACAGTGCTGTCAATATCATTATTTAGGAAACATACGTATATGTGCTACATCTAAATGTAAATATAAAATATGTACATGATGTTTGGAAGTTGGAATGAAAGTGGAATATAATATTTTGTTAATGATACATCTATTAGTGGCTCAAAATTTGGAAAATATGATGCTTTTATTTTTACTGAATTGAATTGCTTTTGCTCTAGTGAATATTTTTCATACTTACACAATAAAGAATGAGTAGAACTAGGGTGCTCCTAGGAATACCAAACCATTTTGTATTCTTAACTCTAAAATCTATCGGATTAACTTCGAACGACGAATCCAAGCCGTTGAAATCCTTCTACCTTACGAGTGATGCGTCTACATGTGAAAATTTAAGTTTTGAATTAATTTAGTATAAAGTCAAGTGGTCAAAATTAGAAGGTTTCTAAATTAATTTTAATGCATTCATTTTTTAGAAAACTTTTGACCACCTGACTTTGTACTAAATTAATTCGAAATTTAAAATTTTCACATGTAGACGCATCACTCATAAGGTAGAAGGATTTCAACGGTTTAGATTCGTCGTTCGAATTTAATCTGATAGATTTTAGAGTTAAGAGTACAAAGGAGTTTGGTACTCCTAAGAGCACCCTAGTTCTACTCATAAAGAATTACGAGTAGTACCAGGGTGTTCTTAAGTTTATCAAGTTCGTACTCAACTTTATAATTTATTGAATTGATTTTAAAATACTAATATGAACTTGTTGAAACTCATCTACCTTACAAGTGATGCGTTTAAATGCGAAAACTTTGAACTTTCAAATTAATTTCGTATAAAGTCGATCAAAATTCGAAAGTTATAAATTAATTTTAATGCATTCATTTTCTTAAACATTTTTTGACCACTTGATTCAATACAAAAATAATTTAAAATTTTCTTATCTAGATGCATTACTTGTAGAGGTAGATGAATTCAATAGTTCGGAATTGTTTTTTGAACTCAATTCGGTAGGTTTTATAATTGTGTTCACAAATGAGTTTGATGAACTTAAGAAGATGAAAAATAACTAGTAGAAAATGAATGACAACTAGTAGAACATGAAAGACAACTAGTACAAGATAAAAAAAAATATAGAAGAAGATGAAAAACAACTATTACAAGATGAAAAAATTTGTAGAAGAAGAAAAATCACTAATGGAATATGAAGAACAACTAGAAGAAGATGAATTATTACTAAAAAAAGATGAAATACAACTAGTAATAGATGAAAGACAATAAATAGAAGATGAAAGACAATTAGAAGAAGATGAAAAACAATTAGTAGAAGATGAAACAAAACTAGTAGAAGATAAAAGACAACCAGAAGAAAATGAAACACAACTTGAAAAAATTGACAAATAATCAGTAGACAATGAAAAACAACAAGAAAAAAATGAAAGACAACTAATAAAAGATGAAAAACAACTAGTAGAATATGAATAACAACTAGAACAAGATGTAATATAACCAGTACAAGATGAACACAACTAAAAAGATGATGAAATACAATTAGAGGAAGAAAAAAAATACAATTGCAAGAAGATGAAAGACAATTAGAAAAAAAATGAAAGACAACCAGTAGAACATCAAACACAACTAGAAGAAAATAAAAGACAACTAGCAGAACATCAAAGACAACCAATATAACATAAAAGACAACCAGTATAAGATGAAAGCCAACTAAAAGAAGATGAAAAACAACCAGTACAAGATGACAAATAACTAGTATAAGATGGAAAATAACTAGTAGAATATGAATAACAACTAGAAGATGCTCTAAAACAACTAGTAGAACATGAAAAACAATTAGTACAAAATGAACACAATTAAGAGAAAATGAAATATAATTAGAGAAATAAATAATACAACTAGAAAAAGATGAAAGACAACCAGTAGAACATGATATACAATTAGAAAAAGATGAAATATAACAAGTAGAAGATGAAAAACAACTTAAATAATAATATGAAAAATGACTAGTAGAAGATGAAAAACAACTAGTATAAGATGAAAGGCAACTAGAAGAATATGAAAGAAAACCAGTAGAACATGAAAGACAAATAATAAAAGATGAAAGACAATTAGAAGTAGACGAAAATAACTACTAGACAATAATGAAAGACAACCAGTTCAAGATGAAAAATAACTAGTAGAAAATAAAAGATAAATAGAAGAATATGAAATACAACTTTAAAAAAATGAAATACAACCAATAGTAGATGAATGACGATTAACAGAACGTGAAGACAACTTGTAAAAAATAAAAGACACTGAAATATAAGTTAATGCGTTAGTTAACTATAAAGATCCATGCAACGCGACTAATCTTTGTAAAATAAATTAATTGAGCACTTGTGTGTTAAATCTTTCAATGGCAAACGACATATTAGACCAAAAACAGTTACATGTTAACTTCTAGAAACAAAATCATTATCATATTATCATATGAGAGGGTTAAAATGTTTTTATTTTATTTATCTCCATCATGTCTCCATATTTAAAAATTTTAATAACTCAAAATTTAAAACTTAATTAAAAGTCAAAATAAAATGGTTACATTATTTTATCTATGCATGTATTAAAAATTATGATATTTCAACTTTGTTTTGGTTGTCATCAAGAGTTTGTAAAAGTGTACTAATGTAGATGATTTCTAGACTTTTTTTTAATGCATTAAATTTTTAACGCTTTTATACTCTTTGCAAAATTAATTCAATTTTGTTTTTTAATTTGTATATAGCAGCATCACTTGTAAAGTAGACAGATTTCAATGGCTTGGATTGATCATTGAAGTCAATCCGATAAGATAAATTTAAATATTATATATTGATATAATTTTGCTAAGAGAAGTATGAAAATAGAAGCATATTTTGAAAAAAAAAAAAATTCAAGAGGTAGACCCATTTTTTATATTTTTTTTAGGCTTAAGTATATTTTTATTAAAAAAAAAAATAAGCATAAAAAAGGTATATTTAAAAAAAATGAATCAGAAATGAGCAAGTATCCATCTCTAATTGCACTTAGACCTCGCCTTTGCATTAAGTTACGGTAGATTGAAATCTTATTAGCTGAGAGTTACATCCAAAATACTTTGTTATGGTGTCTCGAGGATCTATATATGTATCTCCACACCTCACTTCTTTTGCATTTGTATGAGACATAATTGAGATGTTACACACCCAAAAAGGAACCAGGAATATTTTTCATATCTACCTTTTGGAATGAATCCAAATGACTAGAGCTCCAACCTTGTGAAAGTGATTTCCCACTAGTAATGGATTATCAAGGAGATTAAGACCATGCAATTTGTGAAAGGAAAGAAATATATAATTTTTCGGGGCTAAGCCATTATAAATAATACAACGAGGTAAATTTTCAAGGTAATGTATTATAGATTTTTTACAACTATAATTCGATGAGCATAATTTTATAAAAAGTTGTGACTGAAGATTTGAGAGATGTTTATTTCTCGGCATGTAGAAACCTCTGTTACTCCGTATGCAGAACCCAGTATTATAAAAAAAATGTTTATTTGGTATCTTACTCATTCATGCAGTTTTTTTTTAAGAGCATTTCCAACGTTTATTGTTTTCTGGTTTGCAATCTGATGTGGCTATTATTTTCTGATTTGCTAGATTGTGAGATAGTTTGTAAATTAGTAAATTTTCTTTAAAAGCAAACTTTTGTTTATTGCCAGCGTGGCGAATTGATTGGCTCAGATTCTTTATGAGTCTTTTTAATTGTCATTGTTAGAATGGAGTGATATAGAAATTATGAGTCTCTTTAATTGCTAAATTTAGTGACGTGACTAATTTTAATTGCTAAGTATTTGTTAGAATGAAGATGCTCTAAGTTATTACTTGAGCTGCCAAGCAAATGTAAAATATGAATAATAAAAAGTAAGCAAATTTTTTTTTTCTTATTTAAGTAGCAACCAAACATGACAATTGTGGTCATTCCATCAATTCTAAGAACGGCATCTCTGGGTTAATTTCAATATTTTTCTACTTTTAAAAGGAACACCACTAACAATTTGCCACAAATCTTTAACAGTGCCGTAAAAGATAAGTTGTACATTGTTAGCTATCTAGTTTCACAATAAATGAGCACACGAGTTGGTCGCAGATAGATTCAAAATTTTTATTTATACCACTAAAAAAACCAAATAAAACATTGATGTTGTCCAATTAAATTTCTACCAGTATCATGTCCGTCAAATGAAATAGCAAATTTGCATCCGTAATTTCATTTGAGGTCACAAACATATATATTTATATATATATATATATATATATATATATATATATATATATATATATATATGTCCGTTATTTTATTTGAAAAATATCTATTTTTTTTCTCTCTCCTGTGAGACTGTTTGACCAATTCAAAGTTGAAGTGATAAGATGCATGTGCTCACACCAACAATGAGTTCTAAAGGGGCTTAGTGCATTTACCAGTGCTTAGATGACAAAGACACATTTATTGACAAAGAGATAAATTTGGTAAATGCAGGTTGGTAAAAAAAAAAAAGCAAGTGTCTACCATTTTATTTGACAGATATAAGTTTGTGTTTATCAAATGAAATTGTGAACCTGCCCTTTTGTGTACGCCAATTCAATTGGCAAACGTGGTAAATTTCTAATTTCTCAGAAACAATGCTTGTTTGATTTATTTATTTTTAATATGGTATAAATAAAAATTTCAATAGATAAATGATCAATTGACTGTAGAAAGTTAAAAAAAATGAGACGTACTAATAGTCTCCCAACTAAAATTTTGGATGTCTTCTAACTATAACTTTAAAAGATTCAGACAGTTAGACCATCTTCTAGAAAGTCAGTGCTCAGCACAAACATCACACAAGCTAGAACCAAGTCCTAATACTTCTTGTCTCACTAGTCTTAAACTCTTAATAGTTTTTCTCTGAAGTCTTAATATTGTTTTACACAAGTCTAAACACAAGTCTTAATATTTTTCTATTCACTGGTTTTTTTATCATGGCATTGTAAATCCAGTATAGTACAAACCGTCCTTCCTTTTCAGAATGGTTCTTATGTAAATCTAGAATATTACCTTGCCATTTTACAGAAAGAGAGGAGATCGGAGGAGTGGAACCGGCGATGAGGCGTAATAACGGTAGTGGAATGGGAGAGTAGAGCGGATGAGGAATGAGACAGGAATAGAAAAGAGAGATAGTTGGAATGATAATTTTCATTTATGGTCATTTCCGTAAATAAAAAAAAGTCATTATAATTGAGAAACGAGCAAATGACAGAAATGAAGACTTAATTTAAAGGACTCTAGCTTTCAAATAATATCATGATCTTTACTTTTAGTCCCTATAAAATCTAACCATTGAACAACAAATAATACTTTGTCCCATCTCCATGCTGATTTTATGCCTTTCAAAAGATTTAATAACAAAAAGCAAGTTGACATTGCAAGTAATGCCAGTCAAAATCAGAAAGTGCTTACTAGTTCTAGTTGTCTCTTGAATGATATCTCTAGTGAGTTAGATCTAAAAGCTTCTGAAATATTTTGATATCAGGATCTAAAGTAGTGTTATGTAATTGTCAATATTTGAAAAGTTTCCAAGAGAACATTCCTCACACTACCTATGGAAACAAATCTGCTGCGATTCTTTGAAATCGCAGGATCCTGCTTGTTCAAATCAAACGATTTATTTGTTTTGAGATTCGTACATAAAAATCAATTTTTTTAAGATTTGTGCATTTTAAAAAAAATGAATGGTTTGATCTGAAAAAAGCAAAAACCCTGCAATTCCAAAGAACCACAGTAGATTTATTTACCACCACCTATAACTCCATGATTTGACTGAAGGACAATATCTTACAATTTACAATTTTCTTAATTTATATGTTTACAAGCTCCTTATAAAAAGATTAAAATCATTTGATTGTTAAGTTATTTTTATTCTTGGAAAAAAAAAATATATGCTTCCAAGACCCTGTATCGTGGGATCATTGCTTCTCCACAACTATTTACCTTGTAAGGATAAGTCATTAAATCTAGATCTAAAATCTCTAAAGCTCCTTGATATTTATTCTTTTATATTGTTACCCTTTGCTGTATTAAAAAATATCCTAACGGTATTACACCCATACTAAAGGAATCCCTCCTAAACGTATCAATACTCCTCCTATTATTAATTATTATTTAATTAGCATTAGCATTCTGTATATGGATAATCAGTGAAAAGGTACATCTGAAATAAATGAATTAAGCGATTCAACGTGCCCCAAGGGAAAGTGTATTTATCTCCAGCCTTCTATTTTTTTTTCTTTTTAACCCGTCCAATAAGCGACCCGCCTCCCCAAAATTTCTTTTTTTTTTTTTTTTTTTTTGATAAAAGGCACAATAGTGCCCCGTTCCAATATATTAAAACCAACGGTTAATTTACATAGCATATCAAATAGTTTTTAAATCCAGTCAAAACCTTTCCAGGACTAAGAGAACACAAAACACATAAACCCGTTTCTTAATCAACCACCAAAATATCATGATAGCAAAACTAAACAGTATATCTAAGTATATAAAGGATCCAAATACTGAATCATTGCCAACAGTTAGGAACTTAAGCATAAAGCTTAGAAAGTGGCCGGAGGGTCAGCCACCTCTCTCTCCTCTGGAATTCCAGGAACAACACCGTGCGAGTCTCCCTGGTAGGCCACCACTTGTGTATCAACTGGGTCCCACATGCAGAATGGTAATTTTCCAATGAAGACACACACATAAATATGTTAATGGTACGTAGTTTAGCTAATATCAATCCTAATGCATTACCTAGTCTAACACCCTCCGTATCATAAATATTGAGAATTATCATTTCACTCCTTGTAAAAAAAGAAAATATATATTGAAGTGAAAATCCATTTTCATGTGCTCTAAACAACAGTTTTAAGTGCCTCAATCTGTTTTCCATCTAATAAAAGATTATCATCTGCAAATGTGCATGTATTAAACAAACTTTTATGTTAATTTTGCAGAGCCTTAAACAAACGAATCGGACAATATCTGACTGTATCCAAAAATTAGATACGGATATCCGATATCTGAATATCCGTGTGGATACAGATACAGATATGGTTTTGAATTTTAATTATCCGTATCCGAATAGTAGATATATTCCATATAGTTTAATATATATTATGAAAATATTTATGTATATATCTACGGATATCCGATATCCAATCTATATCTGTATGTATCCATCTAATATCTGATCTGTATCTGTATCTAAAAAAATAAAACGGATACAGATATGGTTTTACCATTATCCGATCTATATCCAACCTGTTTGCACCTCTATCTATGTGAAAGAGCAGCCAATGGCTTTGACACCCGCTACGCAGATAACCTAGTAATTATATACTTTAGAGCATCTGTATCTCTGAAGCTCTCAAAGTTTCTAAATAATTGTTAACATAATTTTAGAAATTTCAGACTTTCTGAATTTCTAGATCTCTACATCCCTGAAATTAAAATTAGAGTTTCTTAATTGCCACATTAGCATTTAATTAAAACAGTATTAAAAATTGAGCGAATAAGAATTGATTATTTTGCCATGTCAGAGTTTTGAAACAGTTTTATATTTTGAAACTATTGAACGAAATTGCTAAATATGAAATCCATCTACATTTCTGAAACTGATTTAGAAACTGCCAAGTCAACTTTAAAACTCTAAGAGTTTCAGGGATGTAGATGCTCTTAGATTGTCAAGAGTTATTCTCTAAAATGATTTTTTTTTACCAGGAAAGTTGGAGATTGAGCTTTCATATCTGATATAAAGATTTGTACATTGTCATCTAATCTAATTTTCAAGGTAAAGTTGAAAAATGAAGCCTTCCACCTTTAAATATTCGTAAAAGACCTCTAATCTAAAGTTTAAACCGCAAACTTCCACCTAGAAAGGCATTGTATTTAATCATTAGATCTAATTGATAAAACAAATTAAAAAAAAAAAAGTGAATGGCTATGATACACATCAGTTCATCGTTTTATTCATCTATTATGCTAGATATGTTTGATTGGGTTGAAAATAGACTATTTTTTGAATTAGGCTATTTGGAATGACTTATTCAGCGTTTAGTAGGATTAGAACAATTAGAATAAGAATTCAATTTTTTTGTCTTATTAAAATATATTAGTTCTAAGAGTTTTGAAATTTAACTATTCTAACAATACAAACAAGAGGTATTATAACTATTCTTATTATTTTTATTTTACAACCAAATATATCACTAGTAGTATTAATTAAAGGTGAGATCAAAGAACCAAAGAGCTACCAACTACCAAGTTATACCCATGTCATGCAAAAAGACAAAACCAGGTCTAAAAAGCTAGTTTTCAATAATGCGCCAAGGAGATGGTGTAGCAAACACAATAGACTAGAACAAAAAGTTTTAGAATTGTTACTACTCTCCCGCAAGATCTCAGTTGGAGCTCCGCTCACGACTTTGCAAATTTTGTAAAGATTTCAAACAAAAAAATAATATTCCAAGAAAAGAAATATATGCAGTACGACAAGAAAGATTAATCATAAATCCAAAAATAATAGATATTGTCCACAAACAAATAGTATTAAATGAATAGTACCGCATAAAAGATAAATACTAACAGAAAATAAGCTTCTTTTTTTTTCTTTTATATCCTCCAAAAAGAAGAAGCCTTTTTTGAGTGACTACTTGGATTTTGGCGGGACTAAGATGAGGATAAGTATTTGTGAAGAAGGCTTACTGTTGCTTTCAGTGAATTATTGTTTGAACGAGTTATCTGTTTATTCTTATCATAAGAGAAAAGGAGTCGAAGCCACTTGCCTAATAATGAAGAAAGCTACGGTGATCTTAGCTAGTTAATACTGTCTAATATTCTAGTCAGTATGTAGATACGAGACAGACCCATTTTTTGCTTTATCTTCACGAATTATAAATGAATATTAATAAACTATTATCTTGTATGTTAAACGTACCAAGTGGTACTTCAGTTTTAACTTTTAAGTCCAGTTTATATTTTTATTAGGTATAGGGATATTCATTCCCCTCGCTGAAACCACAACCATGCACTATCACATATCCACATCAACTTAGAAAAGATCAACCATATGCATGTGGCAATAAAGAAGCACATCGTAATATGCTGAAAACTAACGCACATAACACACGATGATTCTCTCCCAAAAAAATTAAAAAAGAGAGAAAAAGAAGGGAATAAAATAAAATGCTTAAAAGATTCAGCACGCAAGTACCGAAAGTGGCCAAAAAAAACAAAATTAAGCACCTGGGTTCCTTCAAATTCGAACATTTTCCATAATCTAATTGTATGTTCATTTTTGTTGAACTAATAATTACTGAAATTTTGAGTATTTCTAAACAAATATTTTTCAAGTCTCTTTCATAAAATCCATAGCCATTGAGAAGCCACCAGCGTTTAGAACCAACTAAGCAAGTGTGATAATGGAAAAGGTAGCTTTTCCAAAAAAAATAGCTTCCTTTTCATGTTACAAAATGGAGGTGAGGTATCTACTGTCTTGTTCTATTAAAGTATGAAAATCAGAACAGCACCATAATTTAAATGAAACCGAATTGATTTGCCCACTAGACTATTTCAGTTCCACAAGAACCTCTGTTTTCGGGAAATTGTCAACTCCCCTAATTTTCAGCCCACTGTGCACTATGGCTGTGTAATTGCATTGGGACTCTGACAGTAACCCTCATACATCATCCCAAGCCAGCTTTTTTTTCCCAGTAAAAAATGATAATTGTACTGAATTAGTCTCAATATATGCCCACTTTGATCCCAAAAAATATCATAAGAAGAATGAGGGTATACAAGAAACCAAATGGTATAGACATGGTAGCTCACTACATACTAGTCCCACAGAATTTTAAGAAGTGTGTTATAAAAAAAAATGTGCATGAAATAATTCTGCCTATTTTTTCAACATCTTCAAAAATACTAAGCAAATCACAAATGTCCATGAAACAATTCATCATTTTTTTTAGCCATCTTCAAAAATTACTTATCGCACACACCATTCAGGGATATGCCAACTATTAAATGACATAAAAAAAAAAAAAAATCAAACTATGGATGCAATTTGGGTGGGAGTTGGGGCTGACAATTTTTTTTGTTGAGATAGACTAATCTAGGAAAACGGTATTTAATGTTTAGTAACAAAGAGCTGCATATTATAGGTCACAATTTCATTGAGTGGCTAGTGAAGAATGTGACAACCACATGTTTAAATGGAAACAGGCAAGAGCAGAAAAGGGATATTACCCAATAGATGTTGTCTAACCAAGCTTCACTTTTCAAGATAGATATGATTTGTTTGGTGGTTTTAATAAATAATTGGTTCACTTTTCAAGATAGATATGATTTGTTTGGTGGTTTTAATAATGAAAGGTGATGAAATGTACGATAAGGAATTAAGAAGAAATACTGATATTGATTGACATTGTTTTTGTGAGGAGAAATGCTTTTAGGCCACAAATGTTATATCGCCAAGATGCCTGTAATGAGTTTATTGACTCAATATATACTAATATCCACAATACCACTTTTATCCGCAGTATATATTTCTTTTTGGTATAGTATATTGTAGTACTATCATGAGTAGAACTAGGGTGTCCTTAAGTTCGCCAAGTCCTTTTGTGAGCTTAACTTCAAAACCTATCGAATTGATTGCAAACGATGAATTCAGACCATTGAAACAAATCTACTTCACGAGTAATGTAATGTGTTTACATGTCAAACTTATAAATTTTCAAATTAATTTAGTATAAAGTCAAACGGTCAAAAAATAATGAAAAATGATCATATTACAATTAACTTGCTAACCTTCTTTTTTTTACCACTTGATTTTATACAAAATTAATTCGAAAATGCATCACTAATGAAGTGCATCGGTTTCAACGGTTTGGATTTATCATTTGAAGTCATTTTGATAGGTTTGGGGGTTGAGCTCACCAAAGGATTGGTGAGATTAAGAACACCCTAGTTATAGTCCTACTATATATAAGCCTAATGCACAATTTTAACCTTGTTATATATGTGATGGTGATTTCCAATATTTTTATCCACTCGGTATCAGTGCTCTCTATGAAAATAGGACAGCAAGCACACTATCATGCTCTGATTTCCAGTGAATTATCCACATGGCAATGTTTGAGAAGTACTTTAGGGCTAGCAGGTTTTAACTCTTGCATCTAGAAAAGTTAGAAATGAGTAATGTGTAGAAGCTTAATGCAGATGACTAAGACCAAACCTCTCAATATGAAGAGATGCTCTTATTCTTCGTGTTGATCATGCTCGTGTTACTAATTTTTAACAAAAATCCCAATAAAATATCTCAAATTCACCTAAAAAATTCCCATTATTTTATTTTTTTAATTACTTGCCTTGAAACTACAATCAACCTCCTCTCTTGATTGAACCCTCCCTCACAAAGGCAAGCTACATAGATAAATAAGAAAAAGAAAAAGAAAACCTAACCGTCAGATCTTATCATGGAGATTTACAACAAGATCATGCGCATCATCCAAAAGTCGCCACACATCAAGCTGCCCAGCTATACTGTTGCATTCCCTCAAAATCTCATCCATACTACTATACTTCTCAATTATGAGCTTTCTCTTTTGTAGAACACAAGCGGCAATGGCATAAAGAAGCAAGTCATCTGTAGGTGGGGCCCGAAGTCTTATTCGAGCCCAGGCTGAAAGCCCGATACCAGTCCGAACAGCAGCCTGGTCAGCCCACATAACCTCCCATAAACAGACTGTCTGCTCAAAGGTGAGCTCCCGTCTGAAAAGCACCACTACCATTCGATACACAAAAAAGCAATCCTCTGCTTGTAGCTTTTCCAAGTGCCTGTAAATATTAAATTATTAAATTACTGGGTTCAAGAATTATTTAAACGGGTTTGGGCTACTACCAGGTTTAGATAGAGTTGTTTTCAGACTAGTTAATATTCATGTGAAAAAATTTACCAGATGCTACCAATTGTAAATATATACTCAAATGAAGTTGCTTGTTTTCATTATTCAAAGTTGGGAGCATGAATTTGCAATTTACATACGACTTGTGGGCACAGTGATCCAGTGATTAACACATTTCATTAAAAGTAACCCATGACCAGATTTGAGTACCACAATATTGCCATACTATACGGAGACTGGCTCTAGACAAATATTGATATTTAAAAACACATATGACCACCAGTCTGTTCGCTCTTGGGAAAAACCAGCACATGCTATGACAAGTAAATAATAATGTATAACAACAGCATACTTGTAGAAGTGAGAGTCCTTGCACTGGATGATTCTAGAAACAATCTTCAACTGTCTCCTAATCCCAGCCTCATCAAGTCGAAAATTGTGCCGAGCCTTGCGCATGAACCCCACAAAGCACCAAAAGGCAACACTATCATCCTCCATGATTGCAACTATTGGGGATAGCAAGTCACTCATACCCTGGCAGTATCCTATCTCTGCGTCATAAACTGCATATGCTTCCAAAATTGCCACCAGCCTTGCCGCATGGTATACCATGCATGCATCAAGGTGGTCATAATCCTTCAATCCGGCAGCAGATGCAGCCTGCAATTAGGATGCAACTCTGAGCTGACCCAACCATGAGTATTCATTGATCAATTAATTAATATTATACATACATTTGTGGCAACTTATGGATAGATGGTACTTAGGGTTTTTATCTTTTTTAGATTTTTTTTTGGGTTTCTTATGTGTTTGTACTCCTCTTTTTCCTCTTTTTTCTTTGTTCTTTACTAAACGCGTTATCCTGGTCAATAACTCTTGGTATGCAAAGCCTATTTTTAGGTGTGTTTGGATCTCAAAAAAATAGTGCAAGAATAGTGTTGTTCAGGTCAGTGTGCGTACATGGTGCAAAAAGAGTGCTCATTCGAAAAAATGATAGTTCTGTGCTATTCGGAATAGCAAAAGATGATGTTTGGATTGTATAATTTAGAATAGCAAGAGTGCTATTCCCAAACATATTTCTCTCTTCCTTCATACGTGCTATTCCAACAAAAACATTGGTTGGCAGAATAGCAGTAACCCATACATTCAAACATAAAGATAAAAGACAACTGAAAAGAGGGGCGGCATCTGTTGACATTCATCGAAATAGAACGACAAGACAACTATTATTTAGTTATGTCTGAATTGAAATGTTGGTCTAACAGCTCCTATTTGTGTCATTCTTTCAATACTTCTACAATCACGAGACATCTCCCGTATTTACTTTTAGATAATTCATTTGAACTATGTTACAGATAAAGTAGAGAAGATCCTTATATTCCAGTAACATTCAAATAAAAAGTACCCCACCAAATTTCTTAATCAAATCAGACCCAAAAAAGAACCCACCCACATCATACCAGACCCATTGTTTTCTCACCTGTGAGGCTTCTTCCTCCGAGACCTCAGCCTGCTTCAGTGAGTGCAACACCCACTCAGGACTTGTGCGGAGGGCATCTAGACGAATAATGCGTTGCCAGGTCGAGAAGTCTTCAGTTGTCCTGGAAGAGCTTGAGAAATCATCTCTTACCTGGTTTTTCAAAAGAACTAGTTTTCATAAGACAGCACATATGAATTAATAATTTCATGATGCTCCTAACAAACATCAACAATAATATCATATATTCATATGCACGTATGAAGGAAGAGAGATCACATATGCCCTTCTAAGAATATAGAATTTACCAGATAAATAATTTTGTGTATGCTCCAAACAAACATCAACAATATCATCATATGAAAGAAAAAAGATCACATATACCCTTCATGATTTCTTAAAAGAGAATACATTCAAGTTACTCTTATTCATTTAATAATAGTGGGGAAGGACTGTCATTTTGGGAATCTTTGAAAATAGATGGGGAATTGAGAGGCACATAAAAGACTTTCGTGTTATATTAGTGCATATGCATGATATTTCTCAAGTTGAAGGTTTGCGTGATACTTCATTTTTCAGAAATGTATTTGAAATTACCGAAGCAGTGCGTGTGAATTTGGGCTCCTCCTCAGCAGCCACAGAGTGGAGGGGTACATTATCTGAATCTTCCTCGTCAGAGGATTCTGAATCTGATGATTCAGTGTCCGTCTTGTCTTCTTCCTCTTCTATAATATCCAGTTGTTTCATATCTTCAATATGGAAGTATAAACTTGGGTTTACTTCTTGGGAAATAGGAGATTGTGGGACTTCAATTATACCAGTGAAGTCCAACTCATCAACAGCTGTCAGGCTATTTCTGGAATTGCGCTGATTAGCAAGTAATCGGCACTGCCTCCTTAGCTTTTCATATTCTTTCCTAAATCAAGACCAAAATAAAACTTAACAGAAAGAATACGAAAATGTGGCAGATTAAATAGATGTTTGATGAGGCGATACCTATTTTTTGCTTTTGTGATATTCCTTTCTGACTCAGAGCTGTTCAAACTATAACTACAGAAAGAAAATGAATATCACTTAGAAGCAAAACTAACAAGTGTCTTTTTTATTCTTTATTTTCCTTCTATTAATTTGTCTTTCATTTTAAAACAGGATCCCAGCATATCACCTATCGCTGTTAAGAGGCAGAAACAAATACAAACTTAAGAAATTTTAACATCTCGCATTTTTACCCAAAAAATTCTTGCAGGATGGAAAGAATTAGGTCCCTAGGTAGTTTTCGGTAAAAGAAGAACGCACAAGCATTGTTGATTCATTCCCCCCACGAATAACTGACTGGTGCATTCATTCCCCCCATGAAGAACGCACAAGCATTTGTATCGTACAGGCGCAGGACAACAAGCCCAGACAAGATCCAGGTTCTAGGTTTCAATCTAGCATATGATTCCAGCATTCCCACTTAAGTATGATAAAAAAATAAGATGTTATCTAGTTCTGGTTCTTTGTCCACAAATGTTCTACAACTTTTATGTAATGCACATAATATATATAAATTAAACAAACCAATATGTACCACTCAGAGACTGGTGCATGCAAGCTATTGGTATCTCAAGTGCTTTCTATGTAGTTTAATATTTACAAAGGTACTATGGTAAATAACCCAGAATTGCTGAAGTGTGATTTATGAAGTAAAATGTGTATCTTACACCCCAAGCAGAAATGGCCAAACTTCACTCCTGATAACTGGATCAACTCCCTATTACAACAAACAAAAAACTAATTAAAACCATAAAGAATCCAGTGTCTGGGTTGGTTTTGGGACCACCATGTACAGGATGGCACCAGTTTATTTTTTCACTTTTTTACCTCTTTGATTCTTACGACAAACCGGATTATATCAAAGGAATTGGAGCTTGATATGGAACTAACAATTCACACCATATAAAACATTTAATCACCTCTCTATTTAGGTATGGTGCTAGCCATAATTGAGGACAGAGTATATATAATGCAGACTCACCCCACTTCGAACTCTTTTCAATAATTTAGCCCCACCATCTCGAAGCCTCCCATTAGCCGAGAAGAGGCGGAACCACTGTTTAGTAGAAAGCACACGTTTCCTTTTTCTTCTTGACCATGGTGATTTAAGCCCTCCCCTTTAAAGACAAATTAAATTGAAAAGTGTAATACTCATCAGCAAAAGTAACTATAGTCTTTGTAATAGAGAACTAGATACCATTTAAACACTAAATGTGGCAAAAGGTTATGTAAAGCTAGGACAAAATGTTACATTTTATCAAGAACTAGATAACCATAAATGAGCTGGACAAAAAAAAAACCCAAAAAAAAGAAGAAAAAATGCTGTTTTAGTATTCTAGATTTTGAATTTAGATATAGTTGAAGCTTATATGTATCACCCACTGCTTTAATAGAACTCATTTTGTTGGTCTTACTGAATTTAAAAGTGATTTTTCCCAAAAGACGCACAAAATTCGCTCCTCCCTACTTCAGCTGTCACATTTAATGATGGTAAGTTGTTCTTAATCAGAGATCGAACAAATTTTTACCTTTCGGCAAGAGGAGAAGAGACAGAAGGAGAGGAAGAGGAAGAGGAGGAAGAAGCAACTACGAGGAGTGATCTGAGGTGAACCCACGCCGACGAAGTAGTCGGCGGCGATGACGCGGCCTCCGGCGGCGGTGATGAGGTTGGGCCAGACGAAGTGCTCGATCGACGCAGCGCTTTCATTGATTTGTTATCTGACCACCATTAAATGATCTAAAGCATGGAAAAGGAAAGAAAGAACAAGAGCGAAGGTGAAGTCGGAACGATAATGGTTGCGATTGAACTACACTGGAATTGTTTTAGTAAAGTAAAGATCGCCGGATGCAGGGAAGGTGGATTCGCATCCTCTGAGATATCTCAAACTTTGCGTGACTTTTTGGAATATCTCAATCGTTCAAATAACTTTGGCACAAATCTCAAAGCTCAAATAAAATTGGCCCCCTATGTTTCCCCGAATAGGCACCGGACACGTCGGTCACGCAAAAATTGAGATATCTCAGAGGATACGGACTCGGGAAGGTGGGGGAACCTAACCATATATCTAAGTATCTTAGTACATCCAATTATGTAGCGGGTATAACTGGTAATAATAATTATTAATAAATAACTTACCTATGTTTGTCACCAACTCGGTACAAAAAACTTACATAAATTGAGACACTGAAAGTAGTACTTTGAGTGGGGTACGAGGCAGTGACATGTGGGTGCGTATTCTCTGAGATATCTCAATTTTTGCGTGACCGACGTGTCCGGTTCATATTCGGGGAACCGTAGGGGGCCAGTATTATTTGAGCTTTGAGATTCGTGTAAAATGTATTTGAACGATTGAGATATTCCAAAAAGTCACGCAAAGTTTGAGATGTCTCAGAGGATGAGAATTCGTGACATGTGACACGCGAATAACAACCACTACGTTAAAGTCCCTCACAGGAGAGAGAAAAAGGTATGGTCGCTGTTGGAGATCCTGCAACTTCCGTGTAGCAGATCACTAAAATATTCAATTGGTAATTTTCTCACAAATAAAAATATGTAATTATGTATATTTGTATCGATATTTTTAGAAAATATTTAACAGGATTTTTTAAAATATAACAACAATATTTTGCTTCAAATAAACTTTAAATAGAACTTGTTCAATAAATATGTTATATGTATTAAATATAACATTAAAAAGTAGTATAAAGTATGTGTAAATATAGCTTTACATATTATCGAAAAGTGACATTCATATTAAAAATCAATAGATAATTGGTATGGAAGCAATTAATAAAATTATCTAATTCTATTATTGTAATAATTATGTAAAAAATATCATATACATATATATCTTCAAATACAAGTGCCAATTATTTGCACATATACCAATTGCAAAATCAGTTAAAAAAATTAACATTTAAGGTTCTCTGGAAAAAAAAGTTGTATCTACTTGTTAAATTATCATCTGAGGGGCAGCATTGTTATAGTGCTCTGAAAAAAATGTTAAATTATTATCTACTTGTAGAGATATAAAATGAATAGTTTATAGTATTTAACATTTTTTTATATTATATTCATGTAACTTGTAAGTCCTACTAAATTTGGTCCTGATAGTCTTTTATATATGTTTTGAAATTATATATCTTGATTTAATTCAATTTTTGTTAATTTATTTGTTGCATCATATAAAATTTAAATACCTAACTCGTGCCTTCAAGTATTATTTGAAGTTATATTTTGAGCCTTCGATTAATTTCTGTTAGTTGACTAATTAATTATAATTTACAATAAGTTGGAATTAATTGATAACAAATTACCTTAACAATTTTGAGATTTGATTATCGTTAAAAATAAGTTCTAAATTTGAAATATTACATTATGAATATAATTTATATTATAAATATATCATGCACATGAAAAATAGTGGAACTTTATGCAACTATTTTTGATGAAACGTCAAATATACTCAAGATCCACACAATTTGGCACCAAGACCAATATGTCTATAAACTTTTCACTATTTTTAAAATTATTCTCCATTGATTTCATATTGTCGAAATTGTCTATATAACTAACTATTAATGGATTCCAACTTATTTATAGTTTTCATGTTATTTTTTTTATGTTGTCAACAACTTCTCAATTATATTTAATATGGCAATTACAATAAAAAATAAAGGAAGTATATGTGAACATAACTTTATACAACATGCCTTGAAATTATTGCTAATATATTTTAAATTTTATTACTTTATAGGTAAACATAAATTAAAAAATGTGTGCAGCATACATGTGCGGATTTAAGTTCAATGAATGAAGGTCAATTGAACTTCATTTAAAAGAAAAATATATGTATGTATGACTTTTTATATAATTTAAAGTAAAATGTTATGAAAACTGTAAATTAACTCTCATTTTTAACATGAAAAAATTTATATGATTAATCTTTAATATGTATTTGACTCTTGTAGTTTGAAAATCTAATTCTATATAGTTATGATAGTATGCAAGCACATAATTGAAATATCCAAAGCTCAAATAAAGTTCGCTACACCAAAGACCTCAATGTAAAGAGCACAAGAGAACTGGAACAAAGTGGCTAGGGAAAGACCGGTACCCGTCAATTGTGGATTTGTTCCTTTTTTTGAATTATTATTGGTAGATTCACTACACGCCCGACTTGGGCCTCGTCAAGTCTTTTCGTCTGTTGCAATTTTTGAATTTGCAACTTGGTCTTAGATTTCAAAATGAGATTACGGAAGACTTCGAAAGTTGGTATTTGTTTTTATTTTTATTTTATTTTTAACAACCACTTTTCATGAGTTTTATGCAATCCAAACATTCTTCTCCGAGCTAGGAGTGACAAAAATTGAATTCGGGTTCGAATAAATTAACGGATTTGGGTTCAAACAAATTAACGGTTCGGGTTAGCGTCAAGTTGTATGATTCAAAATAATTGATGTTATTTCTTTGTTATATTTTCTTAGTCTGTAAATTAACGGTCGGGTTAGTGTCAAGCTGTATGATTCAAAATCGCGTACAGACGTCTCAGCGTCTCCTCTGTGTTGAAGCGGAGGGTGTTTTCTTTTATTGATTTCCCTCTAGGTAGGACTGAGCTCTGAGTCAGAAGTAGGCAAATCCATTTTTCAAAGGTAGGCAAACCCAAAAAGAATCTGATTTAAAAGAAAAAAAAATATTTAAGAATAGGCATTTGCGTACCCCTGTTGCATGCTAGCCGCGCCAATGTATTTTACATGCTTAGTTATAATTATAAAATGACCATAATTTCCATATTGAACTTGTACTTTGTTCGACTTCGCAATCTCTGGGAAGGTTTCAAAAAAAAGAACTTGTACTTTGTTTAAGTCTTTGGATTGCAACTTGCAAGGAAATTCCGTTGGAGAATGTCACATTTCTTAAACTTTTAGATTGTGACAAATTATTTAAATTTTTTATTTTGACAATAATCTGTTTAAATTATGTAATTAATGACAAATATTTTCGACAGTTAATTAACTATTTAATGCTCAATCTGTAATTATAAAATGATCAGAATAACTTATGTTGTTCATATGATAATATTTATAATTTATGACTTTTTAGTTAGTAAAAGTTAGTGATTTTTTTAAATGTAGAAGCTTTATTAGATATTCATAATATATGAGATATTGCCATTTTTTTTTTTGCTTTTGTATTCCTTGCTTCATTTTTATAGAGAAGGTATATATTCATAGTAAGCAATTAAAATTGATTCAAGTACTGATATTTTACACATGAAAAAAGCAATTATTATGCAATAAGAAATGAGTAGAACTAGGGTGTTCTTAAGCTCAACTTAACTTCAAAATCTATTGGATTGACTTTAAACAGCGAATCTAAACGTTGAAACCGAGCAGCTTCACAAGTAACACATTTACATGTAAAATTTATAATTTTTCATATTAATTTAATATAAAATCAACTGGTAAAAAAATGATAAAAAACAATTAATTTATAAACCTTCATTTTTTTACCGCTTGACTTTATACTAAATTAATTCGAAATTTTATAAAATTTGACATGTAAACACATCAATCGTGAAGTTGATCAGTTTCAATACTTTAGATGCATTGTTTGAAGTCAATCTGATAGGTTTTAGAGTTAAATACACCCTAGTCCTACTCGTTTCTTATTTCATAATAATTGTTAATTTTCATGTATAAATATAAGTAGTCTAACCAATTTCAATTAGAATAGAAGCAAAGAACAGAAAAGCAAACAAATTAAGAATAGCAAACATCTGATGTAGTATGAATATTTAATCAAGCCTCTACATTAAAAAAAATACTAACTTTTTACAAACTAAATAGCATAAGTCATAAATATTTTAAATATTATTTTATAAACAACAAAGGTTATTCTAGTTATTTTATAATTACATATTGGGCATTAAATAGTTAATTAAAAATTAATTAACTGCCAACAACATTTATCATTGGTTACATAATTCAGACGGATGATTGTTAAAATTAAAAAATTAAAGACCAACTTGTAACAACTCACAACCTATTATGTTTGGGATGAAGTGAGAATAGCTAGAATAGGAGGCTATTCGAGAATAGGAGCTATTCGGAATAGCAATGTGCATCCAAACAACAATTTTGTTATTCGGAATAATGAGAATAGTTACTATTATCTATTCCATGAAAATGTTGGAATAGCTACTATTAGAAAGCGTGAATAGAGAAAAAAAAAAATTTATTACCGTCAACACAGTTCCGAAATGACAAAATTGACACTTCTTTTATTTCTACGTCGTGACAATTCATTTGAGACCCCACTTGCCTATCTTTTATCTTAATAAGCACCTTGTTAACACTATTATTTATCAATTACAACTATTCACTGTTCCAAATGTACAATCCAAACAATATTTTTACTATTCCAATTAGCACTATTTTCACACTATTTTGAAAATCACTGTTTTTTCACTATTCTTATATACTATTTTAAATAGTAACTATTCTAGCTATTTTAGAGTGCATCCATCCAAAACGTTAAAAGTTCAAAAAACGTGACATTATCTCATCCTTGCAAGTTGCAATCCAAAGAATTAGAAATGCATATTTATAATCTTGTGTTTTGTTGCTATCTATATATGTCTGTGATAGTTCATCAGGCAGCCTAGCGACAAAAGGAGATCTATTCAAGAAGAATCATCTTTGCCCATGTGGCTGACATTATTATTTTTGTTGCTTGGTTAGCCTCCTGCCATGAATAAGCATTAAACAAATGCTGGTGGTGTAGGTTTATAATGTCTTGAGAGAGAATGTGTTCCCCAAATCCCCTTGATTGTTGATTCTACACCCCACCTGCTTTCAATTTTATAATAATCGTCTGTTGAACCATATAAGACATTAAAAGATAGGAATAAGATTTGGTCCAAATAGTTTTGGACTGGATACCGTCTAAAGTCTCTAAAAATTATACGATTAAAATTCGAATAGTTGATCCGAACCGTACAACATGATTTTCATATTAAAATGTTCTCAAAGACCAAATTTTATATTTTTTGGAAATTATTTACTATTCGATCCGAACCGTACAACATTACTGTTTCTGAACGGTAAAAAAAAGTTATTTTGTACGTATCTAAAAAAATAGTAAAAAAATTCCAAAAAATATAAAATTTGGTCTCTGAGTATATTTTAATATGTAAATCATGTTGAGTGGTTTGGATCGACTGTTCGGACTTTAATCGTATGATTTTTAGAGGCTTTGGACTGTGTCCGGTCCAAAACCATTTGGACCAAACCTTATCCCTAAAAGATATTCTTAAACTTCCTTTAATATACCTTCTTAATTTAATTTTTTTTTTTCCGGTCTAGTGTGTGTTCAAAACATCATATCATATGCAACTTGAACTAATATTTTTACGTTATGTACACTATTAAATATAACCTTTTGGACCAGTAAATGTAGCTACTTTGTAATTTTTTAGCGGATGGTATTTGTACAGTCGATCCTCTTTAAAAGGTATATCCTCTTAAGAACAAGAATTTTGTTAAAAAAATTATGTAGATGAGTAGAACTCCATTGCCCCAACGAAATTTTATCAATTCTTCAGTAATTGCACCAAAAATCCTAAATCTTTTTGGATTTCCTTCTTGAAACTAAACGGGATGAAAAATAACCGAAGAGGAACTTAGAATGAATAAAAAAATTATACTATTTAAGTAGGAGAAAAGGATTAATAAGGTATGATGGTTATACTATATTTGGACAAGGTTTTTATCTTTAATAAAATAAGATTTTATTATATCGAAGATGATATTTATATTGAGGAGGATTAAAATGCCTCATTCTTTCTATGTCTCATCGTGTCTCATATTCTATATCTTTATTTTCATAGTTTAAACTGTCAATCCGAACCCCTCAATATGATATCCATGTTAACATGTGCTTGAGAATCAAATTTTATATTTTCTGAAAATAAAATTTAGATACAAAATCATTATTTTTGGATGATCTAGAAACAATAATTTTGCACATATTTAAAAAGAAATTCAAAAAATATAAAATTTGGTTGCCATCATATTTTAATGCGAAGATCAGATAAACAGTTTGGACTTTGAAAACAGAAATATATAGAATGTGAGACACAATGAAGTGTGAAAGGCACAAGACATTTGAATCCTCATTTATATTTAATAATATTTTTTTTTTTTTTGAAAATTTGATAGCGACTACCAAGGATATATTTAATACTATAAATATCCATTTTTTCTACTTTTATTTTCTCTTTTGTGACGTAGGCGATGCGAATAATCGTGCAATTTATAGCAATGATAAAAGAACAAAAAAATGCCATTACGCATTCAAGGCCTTTTTGTTCTCTTCACATCCGTTATTTAAGAACAAGTGTTTTTATAGGCCTGGCTGCCTTCCACACCAAAATAGATAAGAGTTAAATCTTTTTGCAAAGTTTGAATCAAACATTGTAATTGTTCCTGTATCTGCTTCAATACAAACCCAGGAAACATTACTAATTAAACCAATTACTATGAATTCCAAAATTAATAGCTGAGAAACCAAATAAAACCGCTGCTGACATTCACAATCCTGCATTCTGTATGTTATCATGCCTGTTATTTCAAGCAAATTATTATTTCCAACAAAATACAACAAAAGAAAACCCAACATGTTACAACACCACGAGCCAGAATATAGCTGCCATACAAGCATTTATTCAGCAATGAGCAACACTAAAGAGAAGATTACACTACAAAAACTTTAAAACTTCTACAATTTCATAACCAAGAAACCTCAACCTACTGATATTTCAATCCAAAAACCAGAAGCCATGGATCCTTATTGAGCAACCTCCCCAAACAAAAACCTTACTCACAGACTAGTACCCTCATTTAGCATAGAAACCGCAGCCTTATCTGTAAACCAAGTAAACTCCCCCTGCTCAAGCTCCACCATCTCAACAGGCAGCCTATCTGTCATCCCAGTATTTTCCCCGCCTGACAAAGCCTTGTGCACGGCGCCAGCCTTACCTGACCCAGTAACCACCATAGCAACGTACGCTGACGCATTGATAACTGGGAAGGTGAAGGTGATCCTCTCTGGTGGTGGCTTAGGCGAGTCTTTGATATAGGTCACCCATTTTACTGTCTCCTTAAGTAATGGGTGGCCAGGGAAGAGGGAGGCCACATGACCATCAGGGCCCATGCCGAGGAGCATGAGGTCAAAGCGAGGGAGGCCTGAGGCGCACACCTTGATGACGTGGTCCCACACCAGCTGCTTGATGCGGTATTCATAGTCCTCAGCTGCACCTTCTGGAGGGAGTGTGTCATTAATTGCATATATTTGGTTTGGTGGGATTGGCACCTGCAGTTCCGAAAAGAAAAATACAAACAAAATGTACACATATTAGTGTATTGGGTTTGACGAAATTGAAAAACACTTGTACAAAGAAGATAAAAACGAAGAAGAAAATCTTGCATAGACAGGATACAGTTTATTAAACAACATGAAAAAGGAGGATTACAAGAAGCACAATTTCCTGAACTCTGAAAAACGCACCAAGTTTTAGAGAAATTACTACCCTAAGGATGAGAAACACAAGACAGCATAGTGATATTTATTCCAACATGCAGGACATTCTACTAAAAAGAAATGATTTTCTCATTTACTGAAGATCAAAGGGCTCTAAATTTTAGTGCAGCTCCATAGTTTCTCTATAATTGTACCAAAAACATTCTCTTTTTCCAGCATGCCAATTCCAATAATTCAGCTTGATAAAAGGTACAGAAAATAGAGCCCTGTATCTGAATCATTTTGCCAATAATGAGACTTGAGGAGCAGACAAGTGAATATATGCCTTAGAAGGTATAGAGAGACGGATATTCAAACCTTGGAAAGGAAACCATCAAAGGCAAGTTTGTAATTGCTATCAGGATGATCCTTCTTCACAACTCTCTCATCAACCCAAAATACATGCCATTTTGACCACTCCAAAGATTCCAAATATGGTGACTCTGTAAGTTTCCTACACAAAGCTTATATTTCACACACTTCATTCATAAATTTCGTACAGGTATTAAGTATATAACTGACAAATTCACAAGCATTAGCAGCTGATTCATTGCCTGCATTTGACTAGACTCAAATATTTTAGAAAGAAATTTTTTACTGAGTGCTACTTGCAAAATATTGTCATAAACCAAATTCAAACCCCACACATACTGGCAGGAAGAAATCTATATGGTAAAACCAAACTTTTCAAGCATGCATACCAGACAAACTAATTAGTGTACCAGTGCCACTTATACCAACAATACCAATATAATAATACCCCAATAATGAATCAGTATCTCTCCTGTGTTAACTTGCTTCCTATTCTGTAGCTTGCACCAATGAAAATAAATAGTCAAAGTAGGCAACAACAGTTTATCTTTTGAGTTTAATTCTTGCACATCCTTCAACATTTGATTGTTCTCTTATTTAAATTTAAATGCTCAATTAGCAAAAGCATAACTCTAAGAAGTTCAATTGCATCCTCAAATTCTTTTTTCTCAACTCCTTTGAACTTCTTATTCAATAGTTTAAACTAAAACCTTTTCCTAGTTCCATGTAAGAATAATTAGACATGCTAAACTTTGGAGGATCATTTGCAACGCTATCAGCATTATTTACACAATTAACCATCAGAATTTAAACTAAAAACCCTACAAGGACCTCCTATCTCTTCGTCTCAACAATTGGATGGAATAAACAAACCTGAGAGCTTTAATGAGGGATCCGCCGGAGAGAACCACAGTGAAAGCGCCTTTCTCGCTGGTGAACTTATCTGAGAGCTTAGCGGTGTACTTGGCCAGGGACACCGCCAGGTCCTCCTCCGCGTCAAACACCGTCAACTGCTTGCTACCGACCACTGCTGCCATCGTCACAGGTTGTCTCTGGTGTAACCCGATCGAGATCGAAAGAGGTTTGTTCGAAAACCGGGGCTTGGAGCCGGGGACAGGTCGGGCGAAGAATGGGCGTAAACGGGTCTGAGAAGATCGGAGAAACCCGGTAGAAGGGAGAAGGGTTTTTGACAAAGAAACGGTGGAGAAGGCCATGATATAAAGTTGCGAGTGTGTGCGCCTGTGTGTGGTGGGTGAGACCGTGAGGGGTGGTGAGTGGTGACAGGCGAAGCGAGGTTTGGGTTTTGACCTGTCGGTTATTTATAGCCGTTGAAATAAAGATGGACGGTGCCTTGCGTGAGATGGCGGGTATAGGTTGGAGGCGAGCCGTGGGATCGGCACTTTAATTCTTTATGCCTTGCTTCAGTCACGACGGTACTCGATTCCAAAGTTGTCCAATGCGTCCCTTTTGTATCGTGCTTGTGAATTTTGATAATTTTAATATTTATTTTAAATAGAATTTTAATCATCATTAAAATTTTAGGTATTTTTCAACATTCTGATATAAATTATCAAACAATACTTAAATTGTATGAAATCTAATGGTTAAGCTATTTACATGTGTAATAATATACTTAAATTGTAGAAAATTACAAGGGTAGCTACTGAATATAGGAGTCAATTGATCCTCATTTTTTTTTTCAATTTTTTTATATTTATATGTAATTTTTATATAATATACAATAAAATATTGTAGATAGGACTGTAAATGAGCTGGCTCGGGTCGAGCTGGGCCTTAGCTCAGCTCGTTAATTCTGGACCGAGCTGTTAGCGAGCCAACTCGTTAACAGCTCGCGAGCGAAAATCTCAGCTCAAACTCGTGACGAGCCAGCTCACGAGCCACGAGCTGGCTCACTGGGTTTGGTTGGACCTTGTTTTAAGAAGAAAATAAATTTTACAAACTTTTTTGGATCGAGCTGGACCAAGCTTGATAATATAAAATACACACAAATTCATACAAATACACAAATTGATGCCTAGTCGAGCTAGCTCGTGAACTGGCGAGCGAGCTAAGGCCTTAGCTCAGCTCGTTAATTTTGGCCCGAGCTGTTAGCGAGCCAGCTCGTTAACAGCTCGGTCCACTATCGAACGAGCTGTTACCGATCGAGCCAGATGTGAGTCACGAGTGAGCCACGAGCTACGAGCTTTTTTGACAGCTCTAATTGTAGATACTCTAAATTGATTCTCATTCATAGTATAAAATTTTTATATGATTAACCTCTATTCATGTTTGATCCTCATAATTTGAACATCTGGTTCCGCTGCTACTAAGCTGCAAAATCAGAAACTTAGAAAATAACTTTAATAAAGAATGTGTCACTCTCTCTTTTTTTTATTGGTGTCTACAGATTTCTAACACTGTCGGTGTTCAGAATACTTCTTTATCTTTTTTCCTTCCATTTATTCTTTTGGGCATTTATAAATTATTATTTGGTAGCTTATGAAACTTTTAGTATATGTACACTGTAGAATTAGGACTCAATCTCAAATATTATGAATTGAGTTAATCAGGGAAATAAATAAAAATGTGAAATTTAAATTTAAAATAGAAATTATAATAGTTTGTAAACTTAAATTATTAATAACTCAACATTGATGAGTAATCTTTTCATTAATTTGGAAGAAGTTTTGTAATCTTTTCACACCGATCAAAAGTCAATCCCAACACCTTAAATTTTTATATTCGATTCATCGTTGATACGATGATAAATTTTTATCAACAATTTTGTGACGAATTGTAAGAACTAATGGTAAATCACTTAAATTTGTTAGTATAGTTTTGGTGGTGCTGGTTATGCTTTTATTAGTGCTTTTGTTTTTGTTTGGTACGATAGTTTCGGATTGTGGTTGTAAGAATATTTTTAATTAATACAATGGGCATCAGCCTCTTTTAAAAAAAAATCACTTGAATTTGAATACTTTAACGGATCTACAGCTAGCTAAGTTGGAAGGTTCTTAGCCAATTTCGAATTTTTAACATGTATATTTTAATTGAATATTTTTATTTTATTATATATAATTTAGTCTCCTCGTAAAATGCTAAATATGTTATTTTAATCTCATCGTTAGAATTTCACTATGTAATTTTGAAGACTTTTGAGTTCAAACCTCGAGTGGTCACTTCATGAAATTTCTATTTTTTAATTACTAATTTTCAAAAGTACTTACTGTTTGGTTGTCACTTAACAATACTATACGCGAACGAATATTGCAAATACTGATCCACACAAATTGATTCATGGAATCTTATATTCATACAAAAAAAATATATGTATGCAAATTTGGCTATTTCATTGTACTTCGAAAGTCGAAACAATCATGACATTTTTTTAAAAGCTTGATATCAATGTTTATTTTCCAATTCATAATTAACTCTAAAAGTAATTTAAGGCAAATTCAATGATGCAAGCCTTTAACAAAAGTACATAAATGATCTTATATGAAGTGAACATTGATGTTTATATGAAGACACATGGTCTCTATGTGACAAGTCATGGGTTCGAAGCTCAAATGAGAAAAATCATTTGTTATAATAACATAGGTATTAAATAGTTGGGTTGCTTGACCTCCATCCTTTGTTATAATTCGTATCCTCTGCATTAACTCAAAAATGAATCTTTTGAGTTAATACATTTGGACCATCCAATCCGCTGCATCTGGACCATCTATCCTTTGTTATAATAACATGGGTATTAAATAGTTGGGTTGCTTGACCTCCATCCTTTGTTATAATTTGTATCCTCTGCATCAACTCAAAAAAGAATCTTTTGAGTTAACACATCTGGACCATCCAATCCGCTTTAAGATCCGTGCGGACAAGATCTGCACTAATATTAAAGGGCCCCTGTGTCAAAATCAGACAGCTGGATTTACTCCGTTTAAAATCAGGCGGCCGAGATACATTAACTCTTTTGAGTTAATGTAGAGGATACGTGTTCATGTATAAGCCCTCCCCTCTTGTACATTGGACTGTAAACCGTTGGATTTGAAGTTCAAACAATCGATCTAAATGGGTCAACATGTTCTCCATATTAAAATGTGCTTGGAGACCAAAGTTTATATTTTTTGGATTTTTTTTACTATTTGTTTAGAATTTTTGAAAATCGCTATTTTTCAGAAATTTTTGGAGCATAGAAACACAACTATTTCCAAAAATAAAAAAAATAGCAAAAAATTTTCAAAAAAAATGTAAAATTTGGTCTCCAAGCATATTTTAAAATGGGTATCAAATTTAACAGTTTGAATCGGTTGTTGGGAAATAAAAACTAACAATTTATAGTCCAATATACAAGAGTACCTATATATTACAATGTACGATAGCCCAACTCTATATAAGAAGTGTAGAACATGGGATCGGTGCCTAGGGAGTAGGGAGTAGGTCCTGCTTTTCCTACTGTATCACACGACTGTTATCCCTGCTTTTCCTGCCGCATCACGCGAATAATATGCAATTAATTTGCAAATAATTCAGAAAAAAAAACGTCCATTTAGATCAATTAATCGGCCAATTAGTTGTTGGCAATGATCAAACCGTTATAAATTTTTTCAACTAATTAGCAAATTATTTCTGATTATCACTAATTATTTTTATTAACTGCTTGACGATACAGCACATACCGTTATTTACAACACTACTCGTGACACAATCACACGACATCGAGAGAGGATTTGTCCAAGTCTGCCGTTTGATGGGATGTGCTTATATCCGTGTGATATTATGTGTTGAAGTTGCCAGTTTATTATTCGGCATTTTTTTATCATAACCAAAAAATTAAATAATATAATATTAATAACCAAACTGCACAAATATTTTCACTCATATCCAAACCGCCCCCATGGGGGGCGGTTTACACTGAGATTAGACCCCCCCTCGGGGGGGCGGTCTGTTATATATATATATATATATATATATATATATATATATATTTTTAGGATTTGAATGTTTCAATCTAAATAATGAGAAAAGTTCAATTTTTGTAATAAAGTTAGATCGTGAAACAATACATTTTTAGTAACATACTTAAATTAACAAAAGATGAAAATAGATAAACAAATAAATAAATTTCATACAAACAAAATGGTGCCCATTCTTATCCATTGTGATCTCTACACGGCCATCCTTCACTAAAAATGAAAGCGCAAATATATTTTCCACAGTTTGTGCAAAAGATTGCCGGTTTAACACTAAATATTCGAGTTTTGTCTGCTTTTGTTTTCTCAAGAAGTAAACATTGTCAACATGTTTTTGTCTGTATCAGTCTTTTTTGAAGGGTCACCCTCTGTCTCGCCAACTTAACAAAGATACTAATCATTAGATCAATATAGCAATTCCTCAACCATCATAAATGATATCCCTTCCCTTCCCATTAATGATATAGAAGGAAGATAAAAAGAATTTATAAGTTTTGTTATTTTTTAAATGATATCTATTCCCTCAACCATTATAATATGATTTGTTATTTTTTAATATTGTTTATATTGTTGTATATTTTGTATATTTTTTTATTGTTTGTTATTTTTAAAAAATATATTTTTTATATTTGGTATTTATTGTTTATATTGTTGTATTTTGTAATATTATGTTGTATATATTTGTTTATATTTTTAATAGGACGGAATTTATGAATAGTTATTTTTTAATATTGTTTATATTGTTGTATTTTTTAATATTGATTTTATATTTTGTATATTTTTTATTGTTTGTTATTTTTTAAAAATACCCCCCATGAGGTGGTTTACCCTGGGAACAAGAAATAAACAAAAAACTGATGGTGTCGCATCAGACAAGAATGCCCCCCGAGGGGGCGGTTTGCACTGGCTGGCTTATATTTGGTTGTTTTCTCTCTCCTGTATCACCATAATTCACTCACTCTTCTTCTTTTAATCCATCATGCTCTCAAACAGTGCTCCGAGGCGATTTTTAGGTGATTCTGAGGCGATTGCGATCAACAGTGACCGAGGTATATATTTTTTTTAAATTAATTTTTTAAAATGTTATTTAATTTCAGAAATAAATAACATTTTTTAAATGTTATTTAATCCATCTTTGCCTGGTGCGACACCATCAGTTTTTTGTTTATTTCTTGTGCCCAGGGTAAACCACCTCATGGGGGGTATTTTTAAAAAATAACAAACAATAAAAAAATATACAAAATATAAAATCAATATTAAAAAATACAACAATATAAACAATATTAAAAAATAACAAATCATAAATTCCGTCGTATTAAAAATATAAACAAATATATACAACATAATATTACAAAATACAACAATATAAACAATAAATACCAAATATACAAAATATATTTTTTAAAAATAACAAACAATAAAAAAATATACAAAATATACAACAATATAAACAATATTAAAAAATAACAAATCATATTATAATGGTTGAGGGAATAGATATCATTTAAAAAATAACAAAACTTATAAATTCTTTTTATCTTCCTTCTATATCATTAATGGGAAGGGAAGGGATATCATTTATGATGGTTGAAAAATTGCTATATTGATCTAATGATTAGTATCTTTGTTAAGTTGGCGAGACAGAGGGTGACCCTTCAAAAAAGACTGATACAGACAAAAACATGTTGACAATGTTTACTTCTTGAGAAAACAAAAGCAGACAAAACTCGAATATTTAGTGTTAAACCGGCAATCTTTTGCACAAACTGTGGAAAATATATTTGCGCTTTCATTTTTAGTGAAGGATGGCCGTGTAGAGATCACAATGGATAAGAATGGGCACCATTTTGTTTGTATGAAATTTATTTATTTGTTTATCTATTTTCATCTTTTGTTAATTTAAGTATGTTACTAAAAATGTATTGTTTCACGATCTAACTTTATTACAAAAATTGAACTTTTCTCATTATTTAGATTGAAACATTCAAATCCTAAATAAATATATATATATATATATATATATATATTTATATATATATAGCAGACCGCCCCCCATGGGGGCAGTTTGGTTATGAGTGAAAATATTTGTACAGTTTGGTTATTAATATTATATTATTTAATTTTTTGGTTATGATAAAAAATGCCGGGTTTATTATCGATAACATGAAAAATAGCGTAGTTTGTTCCCCAAATACTTCTGAAGATGATATTAAATAGAGAATTGATATTTTTATATTTTAAAGGTGTATATACTTAGAGGAAGGTGCAGATACTTTTATTTTTTTTTATGCCTCTATTATATATTTGTTTTTTTGTTTTTTTTAACAAAAATTGTAAAATTTATATGTCAGCATAAAACGTTAAAAATAATTTGTATTATTTTATTTAAATACGCATAAAAGTATTACTTTCCGTTATTATCTTTATATAAATATATAAATTTAAATATCAACATCTAAAAATTATCTATATCAGTATATTTTACAAACTCTTGATAACAACTAAATTAATATTGAAATATCATAGCATAAAAATATTTTATGTGAATAAAGAAAATAATATAAATTATCATATCTCAGTATCTAATAATTTTATTGTGATATTAAAATTATTAAAATTTTATAAGTAGAAGTGTGATGAAGAAGTATGATAAAGACAAAAAAAAATAAAGATATTTTGAATCCTTCTATATGTAATATACGTACATCGAATTGAGTTATTTTTTTAAACACTATTTAATTTTCGGAAACTGATTATGGAGAACGCTTTGGGCCGGGATTTGTCCATCATTCCACTTCTGGGCAAAAGCAGGCCTCCAAGCTGTTCCGGTCTAGAATATGAAACCTAATTTATTCAAGGGATCCAGACATCCAGTGGTGTCAATGTTTATTTTTTATGAAAAAAAAGAAGCTTGCACAAACACACCGTAATAACTATTGGTGTCTTTTGGATTTATAATTGACGATGAAGACTCAAGCATCGTATCATATTAGAACAGCAGCATATTTGAAGCCGAACTGCATCTATGTTTGGACACATGAATGATCTGTTCGGCCGCTGCATTGTTTCCGTGAGAAAAAAAAATTTAGTTTAATTGAATTTTTTTTTCATGTGAACAGTACTTGATGAACAGGCCCGAAATGTTACTCTATTGGATTCACATCTGCTGCGATCCTAAAAGGGTGAACAGTAACTCTAAAATTTCTGCTTTTCTAAATTTGATCGTCCAATAATTTCGTACACGTATCTCAAAGCAGCTGATTTTTCCTTGCATGAATCTCGAAACAATTGAACGGTTGAATTTGGAAAAGCAGAAATCGCAGGACACTGTTTGATTAGCGAAGAATCGCAGCAGATGCGGATCCTACTCTATTGAGCTATCCTACCAACACCACCTACATGTTGATGTATTTGTTTTTCAAAAAGGGTTTCAATGTTAAACATTATTGGTGCCACAAAAGTCACCATCTTACATTATTGTTTATATTTTGAACTTCTAAATTTAAATGTCAAACTTAAAACAATAATAATCTTGTTCATTTTTATGAGAAATGTATCTGTCATAAAAAACAAGGAAGATCAACAATTGGGATTCAACATTTGGAATTGAAAATTTAAAACATAAATGAAAAAATGTGGTTGTGGCATTCTGTGACACCTAAAACTTGTGACATCATAATGATCCTCCTATTGTTTCTAAATGCATAAATTTGATATCTATTATATCAAATTTGAGTTAATTTGAAGATCATCTATAAAAATAAACCTTTTAAAACTCAAGCGTAAAAAAATATAGATTGTTTGATGGAAAAATAATTTCAAGGTCACATTTTATACATGGCTATTTAAATAATAAATAATAATAATTTTATTATTTTTTTAGTTTAAATAACATTAAATATATGTATAATAGAATTTAGGTATGCTAAAACATGAATCTGGCTGGAATAAAAACACATCTATCTTCTTCTTCTTCTTTTTTTTCATTCTTTCATAGTAGAAGTGAAATAAAATTAAATAATACTTAAACAAATTTAGAGACAAACATCAGAAAACACTTTAAACTGTTCACTAAATTAGGATCCGACCATCCTATCTAACAGCAAGGAATTCATTGAATGTTTCTTAGCAGGTTAAACCATCTATTTTAGAATGAACATTCAGGCTCTTATAGTTAACTCCTGACCAAATAGTTGTCCTAGTTGCTCAGTTTTAAATTTAATTGGTCCGAATTGATTAGTTTAATTGATCTAATATAGATGGTGTTAATTTTGCCTAGACCATACAATGAATTCCATTCAATCTGAGAAGATCAAGATCCTTTTTAACTTCCAAATTAATACAGAATAAATGGCCGATCTCATACAGCTCCATATGACAAGCATCTTCTGATCTGAAGCAACATTCTGCAATGCTAAATAAGAAAAAGGGGAAAAAAAGGATAGACAATCAAGAACACACTGTAGTTCAATTAAGAAAGAACATTTTGTAAGAATAAATTGTTATTGTCTTTAATTTGCAAAATAACTTTATTAGAATTGTTTATGATATCAAATTTTGTTTTCGAAAAAAATATCTAGAGAAAAAATTTGGATTTTTTATATAAGACAATTTATTTTATGTATTTATAAGAATTTGGAAAAAAAAGCAAATATTTATTTGAAGTGTTAAAGAAGTTTACAACAAAGAATAATACATTTTTTCAAACGAAATTCTTACAGGACTTGTTCGGCACAAAGAAATTGTGGTGGAATAGAGGAATTGTGATGGAATAGTAGCCGAACGTGAGTGGAATTGAATGAAATAGAGGAAAAGAGAAAACGTGGAATTGGGATGGAAATATGCAGTCAAATCATTCTCTTTTGCATTTTAGCCCCTCTCTATTCCATCCCACTATTTCATGGTAGAGGTGGAATTGAGAAAGAGTGACTTTTTTACATGTGAGAATTGGCTCAATTCAACTATTTCACTATTCCAAATATGCTGAACATGATTGTAATTATATAAAATAGAAGTCTTTTTTTTTTTTTTTTTTAACTTTTCCACTATTTTATGTATTTGCCAAACGGACCCACATGAAATACTAAAGAGAGTTTTATTGTTTCAAGAGCTTCCTTATAATATATGTAACTAAAACACTCCCTTTCTTTTAAATGAGAAGAGAAGCATGAAAACACATGAACTGCAATCAGATTAAATATGTAAAGAGAAACATGACAGTACGAATGAAGAAATCTCTGGCGTGGCTAGGCTAGAAAATTTGAAATTAAAATCCTTTTCACGTATTTTTAATAATTCAATTTATTAATAGTATAAATTTGTAACTATGAGGGTAAATGACATATAGCATGATGAGTAGAACTAGGGTGTTCTTAAGTTCACTGAGTTTATTGGCGTGCTTAACTTTAAAACTTATCGGATTGACTTTAAATGACGAATCTAAACTATTAAAATCGATCAGCATCATGAGTGGTACGTTCACATGTAAAATTTCTAATTTTTCAAATTGATTTAGTATAAAGTTAAGCGAAAAAAATTACTTATAAGATAATTTATATTATTAATTTTCATTATTTTTTGACTACTTAACTTTGTACTAAATTAATTCCAAAATTTATAAATTTTTGTATGTAAATGCATCACTCATGACATAGATAGGTTTCAACTGTTTGAATTCGTCGTTTGAAGTTAATCCAATAAATTTTATAGTTAAAACTCACCAAAAAAACTTAGTAAGCTTTTAAAGAACACCTTAGTTTTAGTATATAATGATTTTTTACATTTTTTTCTTCTAATTTTATTAGATTATATATATATATTTTTTTAACAATTACGCGTGTATACTACAAAAAGACTAATTTTATGTACATGCTGCAGAGTAAGGGTGCAAATGGGTTGGATATTATCCGACCATATTCGGATATGTATATGAAAATTAGATACGGATATATATCAGTGTGAATACGGATACTCTGCACATTAATGAGGGGATTTGTTTCCCAATTTGCTTGGCTCCCTTCTAAATGCTCATGATCTCCCATAAAACGTCTAGGAGAGCACCTAACAGATTTAAGCTTGGCTTTAGGCCATTCTAGTCCTCTTCCTACCATTGTTCTTTCTCCATCTCTCTCAATCTCTCATGGAATCAAGATGGATCAGCGGTGAATCGAGGAGCGACAAGAGACAAAGCAAAAGATTTGTTTTATTTTTTTATCTTCTTTATTTTTCGTCATTTAAGATGTTTTTCTCTTTATTTTTCATGAATATTAACGCACCTATGAGAGATAAGTTTACCTCTCTAGGGTTTGTAGAATTTGATGAAATAAGAAAATCTACCTTACTCGGTTAGTTATCATTTATATTGTGATTGTTTGTGATTGTTTTATTATTCTTGTGAATGTGTATTCATGTACATGAGACTATCTCATTTTAGTTGAAATGGAGATCTATTGGTACTTGATACCGAGTATAGTAGCAAGGAATTAACCTTAGAAATTGGTATTAGTTCCATCCTAGTTATATACCAATCCGGACCACAAACACAATAGCTAATAGTCTATGGCGAAAAACTAGACATGAAGCCTAGACTATTGATTAGGTGTATCAAGTTACAATCGATACCGATCACGAAAGCTAAATGCGAAGTGTTGGTAGTTGAGAATAACTTGACTAGTCGAACTAATATATTGACCAATTTGTGACGAAAAACTAAACGTGAAGTCCAATCCGGTTAAGACAAGTTGTCAAGTGGTGAAAAACTAAACATGAAGTCCCTTGACATGACATTTGTACTAAAAATCACAATTACACAAACATGACTGCAATTGGCAAACCAAGTAGATAGACTAAATAGTTCGGATAGTGAGTCGCAGCCCCTTGACCTTCCAAACCTTTTTCCAAACAACCTTTTATTATTTTATCTTTATTTAATTAGTTCACAATCAACTCTCTTCGAGTATTGAGCCCAAAAACTGAGTACGACCTATGAACCAACCCACAAATTTACTATTCCGTACTTTTCTAGAATTAAGTTAGACTAGTAATTATTATTACTTCTCATTGTGTTCGATACCAATACTACTAAGATAGGTTGTATACTTGCAACCGATTAAAAATTGACTATTTGGTATAAATTTAAAAGTGAACTGAGTATTAAAACGATCCCAAAATTACGTATACAAAATACTAGACATTGATGCATTAACATATGAATTTTATAATTTTTGGTATTCATTTAGTATAAAATAAAGTAGTAAAAAATTAATAAAAAATAAATATATTAATATTAATTTATAAATCTTTATTTTTTGACTGCTTGATTTTATACTAAATGAATTAAAAAAAAAAACTTATTTTTTACATGTAAATACATCACTCGTGAAATAAATCGGTTTAAACAATTTGAATTTGTCATTAAATCATATTCAATAATTTTTTTACAAAATAGTACGGTATATCACTATATATGCAAAATGCTAACCTTATTAGAAAAAAATAGCGGAAGTTAGACTCATATTACATGTTACAACCTGTCCGTGGAACGATTGTTTTTTATGTGTGTAGATGACATATTACAATCAAATTTAGCAATTTTATTTTGTTGTTATAGTCCAACAAACTTTTTTTATTTAGAATTTAGAAATTAAAGTCTTGATACAGACATATAAA
This sequence comes from Carex cristatella, assembly GCA_024447775.1. Lineage (NCBI taxonomy): Eukaryota > Viridiplantae > Streptophyta > Magnoliopsida > Poales > Cyperaceae > Carex > Carex cristatella. The sequence continues at coordinate 3,342,489 of JAJHPF010000030.1, read as the reverse complement.
TGGACGACTTAATAACAACCATTAAAAAACTATGGGTAAATAAATAATATCTGCATGGTTATAAAATTATGTTAACACAAAGAAGTCCAAATAAGACATGTTTCCAATTTTTTTTTTACAGTAATCCATCACTCCAACAGTTTTTTTTTTCCTCTTCAAATCTGTCATTTTATTTAGATTTCAATATTTCAACTAATCATTTTAGTTATGCAATTAAGAATCAACTTTTGATCTAGTAACAAAAGATAACAATATGTGAGTCGGACATTGTTTTTATAGTTTTTAAATAAAAATTAGTAGACTATACCTCTATTTTTTTTATTAAAAATAAAATTTCAGTCAGTAAGAAAATTATTGTGAAAATTCATTTTGAACCTGGATAAAATTAGTCTGGTTCTTCGTTCCAATCCAATATTTAGGGCCCAGGGCCCATGGAATTCAGATCCAGTGAAGTAACCCAAAAGTTGGGTTTAAAATCAGAACCGTCTGATTCAAATCCGAGACCATCCATCCGGTAATGAGTGCAAATATCCCTAGATGCAAATTCGGATTCCGAGATAATCATGAGCGACGGATTAGAATCGGATGGTCCCGATGCAAAACCCAAAAATTGGGTTACATTAGGGGATCCGGACCCGGGCCCATGTGGGCCGAAATGTTGCATGAAATCGCAAAAAAGAAAGATGGGGAAAGAAAAAGAATAAAAAGTACTTGCGCTTTTGAAACTTTAGAAACAGTGTTGGACCGCCATGTGCCAACATATATGATATAAAGCATCTTTTGAAGGAAAGTTGGGGTTGAGAAAAGGACTCTTATTACAGATATTGTATCGTTTACCTAACACTCAATGGAGTATGATTGTATGAATGTCATGCATGTGTACTGTGATTCTCTCAACCAAGAAAAGTTCAGAAACTTGAATACAACAGACATTTAGACTGCATAATTAATGCAGGAGCTTTTTAAAACATGTGATGAAAGCTGATTTAATTTGTTTAATTTTAGTAATTGAAAATATTATTAAATATGTGTTTGTAATCCAGCAAATTAAAATAATATAAAATTAAATTTAAAATTCGGATACGTGGACTCAATCCGCGGTTCCGCATGCTCAGTCCGAGGATCTAGTCCCTATGGATACACGGATTCAGTCCGTGGGAATGTTATTTTTGATAAAATCTGGTTCCGGGTGGTGTTTATTTTTAAACCCTTTTCTAGGGTGGTTGATAAAAACAAAAATCCGTTATAGTTTTAATTTGTAATTGTAAAATTTTGAATTCAAATTTTTGTGGTCATATATACATTATCCGTTTTATTCACACGTACCTCTCAATCTAAATTTCTAGTTTTGTCCTATTTTTTGTATTTAAATTTATAAGAAGAAAAAAGATATTAATTACCAGAAAAGATTAATTGGTTGAGGTATTGGGTAGCTGGGCATGCATCATGAGAGGCCCTTCATCGCCGCGTCTGTTCGGATTTTCTGGATGAATCTTCTTCCTTAGCATCTTCCTGATCAGCTACCATTTTTCCAAATAAAAAAAAAAGCAGCAAGAAATTAAAGAATGTCAACCGTTTTAAAAAAAAGTAATTGCAGGGTACATAAGATAATGTTAAAACCATCTAATAATGAGTCCGGCTAGTGTAACATCAGTGGTATTTCAGCCTATATAATACTAACTTTAAAACTTATGAAATGAACTTCAAATGGTGAATCCAAATCGTTCAAATCGAACTACTTTATTAGTTGTGCATTTACATACAAAATTTATAATTTTTTGAGTTTATTTAGTATCAAGTCAAGTAATCAAATGTGGGAGTTTTTAAGTAAATTTGATGCATTCATATTTCAATATTTTTGACCGCTTGATTTGATGCTAAAACAACTAAAATAAAAATAAAAATTATGCATGTAAATGCATCACTCATAAAGTAAATCGGATTGAACGGTTTGAATTCACCATTTGAAGTTCATTCCATAGGTTTTGAAATTGGTGTCATATGACACCAATATCACACTAGCTGGACTCTCTAATAATTATCCATAATTTCATAAACTATTAATATATATTGTTTTCTTTTGAAGTAACATATTCACGTGGATAATTAATCCGAAAATTTGGAGTTCATGTTGAACAATATGATCAAAAATTAAATATAGCGTCTTATAGTGATTAAGTGACAATCTAATAATTTTGGACCATTAATTAGAGAGCAGTAAATTTCTACCTACCTATCTAAAACATAGTAAAAAAATTCTTAAAAATATAAAATTTGATCTCCAAATACATTTTCATATGAAGATAACGTTTAACAATTCATATTGATTGTTTTGATCATATGAAAATCATGTTTAACAATTCATTTTAATTATTTGAACTTTATAAATAAAAATATAAATTCATAGCACATATCAATCCGTAATAATAAACATATTATCATGACCTCGCTCTTAATTTTTTTTTTAATAGGAATATATTATGTGGTCATGATGAAACATATAAGTAAGGGCACATATAAATATGAATGATGATTAGATTTTTTTTATTAACAATTTCAACATTTAATAATGAATATATAATCAATTAAATTTCAAGTTGACTCAAATTTATAACAAGTTCTATCTTAAAAAATTACAATCACATTTACATTTTTGGCCTTTTTAATTCGAATATATTTTTTAAATATCAACTAACTAGATATATATATTATATATAAAAGCTGGATGTACTTTAAAAATATTTATTAAAAAAACCGAAATTAAACTACTAAATCTTATATACAGATGCCTTACTCGATTCAGTGTATGTGCGCTCTTAGACATCGACTTCTTGATGTCTTTGCTCTTCTTCTCCATTTTCTCCTCACAGAATCTCGCCTCATGATCAGAAACCTTCTTCTTCATAGCAAAATTTTCCTTCTCGCTGATCACCTCTTTCAGATCTTTCTCCACAAATACATCTGCGGCGAACAATTCGGCGAGAGTCGTCCTCGTCTTCATCTCCTCCCTCTTCTCCTCATTCATTAAAAGCGGCTTCTCTTGAATGCTTACTCTGTACTCCTCCATCATCTCTCCCTTATTGGCACAAACCTCCATTATCATATCACTGCATTGATCACGTCCTTTTGTCGATGCCGACTTCATCTTGACCGACCCAGCCCTGCTCACTGGTTTGCTCTCTGTGGCAACCAATGCAGGTGAGTTGATGAGCTCCTGTTGAATCTTCTCTCCTTGATCATCAGTTTGCAAATTTTGTTCTTTTTCTTCAACCAGCTGAAAGCTTTCTGCTGGTAAGAAGGACTGCTCGTGACCTAATGTACCGATCGTCAGGATGCCGTTTAACAGTATGTCATGCAGAAGGAGAGCTTCGGTGTCCCTCTCGGCAACGCTATCACGAACGGCATCTTCCTTAATTTCATCTGTGTATTACCAATGCAAGATACATATATATATTAAGAATAAAATGACAGTTGATTAATTAGCTAGCTAGGTACTTCTCAGTCAAACAAAGTACCTTTCTTTGAAGAAATGGGGCTGTAATCTTCTCTAGCATGGAGCTTCAGGTGCAACCAGTTTAGAACCTGATAATATGAAAAGCATTCAATATATACGTTTCCCAATTAAACAACATTCTCAATTTTCTGGCATATAAATCCATGCATGTACAAGAAACTATTACCTTCAAGGCCATATTGCCGGAACCAAGGAAAATAAATTGAACTCAGATCTTAATTTGTATATTTTGATTTCATCAGGTATATATATATATATATTATTACAGAGCAAATCTAAAATGGTCCCCTGGTCAATGAGAGAGAGCTAATAGTTTGATACAGTTGGCTCTACTTACGTACTTGGGATTCCCTCCAAACGTGGTTGACCCTGTGGTCCTGCTCTGTAAATAATTAAGCGTGCATTACTATTCTCTATGCGGACCCTGTACAAAACGGACGGATTCAGGATTTTCGTCGTCGGTAGGAGGAGGACAAAAACTTTTGAATCAGATTTAAATAGTTAATTAGATTTAAATTTATTAACTATTTAGATATATACTCTATAGAAAATAATATTTTAATTTATACTTTCTAATATATTTTTTTTTTTTTGAAAAAAGTGACTATGCCACCGATTTCTATTAAAATGAAAACCAAAATTACAGAGTTATGACTGATACCCTCAATGGTACCAAGAGTCCAACCTAATTACAAATAGGTATTAAGCAAATACCTAACCTCTCTACATATCAAAACACATCTTAGCAACTATAACCCTGTAATAAGAAAAAAAAAACTCAAAAATGAAAACATATGCAAGTGACAACCCTACCATCCAAAATTTCCAAAAAATACCAGCAACATATTTGAAACTGATATGTCTTAAACTGCTAATCCATCCCTGCACCATGCTGTGGAGAGCTTCCTGACAAGACCACAATATAACAAAAACTAAAGATAAGCATAAAAGACCCTAGAATGTTAAGAAACTGTAACAGTCAACATTGCAGAGCTGCAGCTACTATCAGATTCATCACTTGAAATGTCATCACCACTCAAACTGATCCCTGCGCCGGGCTGAAGCCTGTGTAACCCTCATGGAAATGACCAGCGTAGACCCTATCATGTCCTTCAAATTATGAAGAAAAATAAGATTCAAATGAGAAGTAAGATCTTGTTTTTGGTTCAAACTCCAAAATCTAGCAACTGATAAAAATTTTGACCCTAGAATGCGCACATCGTGTACCTGTCCCCCTTTAAATATAATCCTATTCCTGTCAAGCCATTGTTGGATTTAGAGACGTCTAAATACAATAATTTAGTTGGACATACGTGCATTATGATTATGATATCAAATACTGTCGCAAGATTACATTTATGTAATGATTAAAATATGCCAAACAATGTGATTAATTAAGTCAAGGCATTATACGTATTTCAATAAGGATTTGGATACGAATACATATAGAATAAAGTTAATCAATTATAATTGTTAATGGACCGATTATAATTGATTAAAATAATAGCAATGATAAATTTAGGCTAAATAAGAAAAGTGAAATTTGGCCTAATAAACAAAGTCCAATGACTGTTGTTAATTATGGCTTTTAAAGAATTGTTTCCATAATTAAAGGCTTTTCCAAAATAGTTTACCACGTTTTCTGAAATCTGCTGCGCAATATTTCTTATTTGGCCCATATATCTCTAATACGACATCCGTTTTTAGTGTTCTATATCTTTCTGGAAAGGTAAAAGAAAAATCTAGAACTTTGTATTTCTAGAAGAAAATCAAATTAGAAATATATCGAGGTCAAAAACGTGGTAGAACATGATGCTTAATTTAGAATACCATGTTCTGAAAACTTCTGCGCATGTTTCGTATTTTGACCATAACACCCTCATACAATGTTTGTTTTGGGCGTATTATATATGGATAGAAAGATAAAAGAAAGAGCGATAACTTTTATTTATAGAGCAGAATCTAATTCTAATTAAATCGTGGTAAAAAACGTGATAGAACATGGGGTTAAATTTTGGAAACAGATTTCTTATTTTTGGCTCTAAGGTTTATCCTAGGATTAGGGATTGCATTGCTATAAAAGGGCTGAGTCTCCATAGCCTTGAACGAATCATCATCTCCAACGTCTTGCTTGAGAGGCAATAGACGAAATACCATAAAGATGGAAAGTAAGTAATTTCCGCTGTGCTTATTTAATTCTTACATAAGATCTAGATTAAGGTTTTAAGTAAATTAGAAAAACCTGACCACTGGGGCCAACAGCCATAAGTTCCATAGAACCGAACCTCTTATAATTTCAACAATATTTGAATCTTTTAATGGTATACAGTAATCTAGCTCCCATAAAGCCTCTATATTATCATAATCAAAAGAAAAATTGTTATATTGAGTAATCCAACTCCATATTGCTTTAACAAAATTATGTTCTAACTTATAATTCTAATTACTAATTATAATTAGAAAATTTTATTTTAATTTTAATTTTAAATTTAACTTTGAAGTACAAATTAAATATTTAGAGAGGTGCAAAAAAAAAATTCCGACAGATGAGAGTAAAGTCGATTGAGATCGAAGGATCTCCAACGAAATTCAAATTCAGAGAACAACTAACCTTGATATTATGTGGGTCTCCCCTGCTCGGCAAGTGTTATCTAATTAATATGTGATTCTTATTTTGGTGTGTGCCTACAACATTTCTATGCTTGAACTAAATATTTGACCACTGGCTTAAATCCAATGACCCAATAATTAATATTCGATCGGCTAAGATTGAAGGCCCCGTATTATATATATAATTAATGGTAGTTGTAGTGTCCATATGTATTCATTCAATTGTTTGATATTACGCCATCGAAATTGCCCAAATAATATAATTAATTAAAATTGTAGATATGTTTAGAATTAATATTTAATCTAGTAATAAAAGAAAATTTTTAATGTGTGAGAGATGCAGATTTGAAATCTGGATAAAAAAAAAATCTTTATTGTAACAATATGGATAGGACTTGGAACTATTAGAAGGCAAAGACCTCCATCTATATTTCAAAAAAAGAAAAATATAGGTATGTTATTACCATTAATGAAAATTTTGTCATATATTAATTCAATTTCTAATGTGTTTGTTTATCAATTAAAATATCATTAATATTTAACAGTTTAAATTTTTAATTCATTCTTTTTAGAAAATAACTAAACAACTTTCCAATTGACCAAAATTTAATCATGAGGTTTTTTTTTTCTTTAAAAATAAGCAGCCTTTAACTTTGGCATCCATTTTATTTTTAGAGTTAGCTTTAATAACAGCTCCACTTGATAAATTTAACTACACTTTATTTTTATTTTTTTCAAATTAAGTCAAAGTAATTAAAAAAAAATAGGGAAAATTGTGAAAATTGTGAAAATGCCACTCCAAAATCTTTAAATTGTGAAAATGCCACTTCAAATTTTGAAATTGTCAAAATGCCACTCCAAATTTCATTAATTTGTAAAAATGTCACTCCAAATAATTAATGACTAAAATACCTTTCTTCTCCTCTTCTTTCTTCTGCCTTCTTTTCTTCTCATGTTCCGAACGGCGGCTAAGCGCGGCGAAGGAGAGTTGTAGAGGCGGGTTTGATGGTGCTGGTGCTTGTCGGAGGAGGAGAGGTTGTGAAGAATGCGAAGACGGGCGAGGAGAATCATGTCCGGAAATTGCTTCTTGCGCCTCTTGCGACGGGCGAGGGTATTATAGTCATTAATTATTTGGAGTGTCATTTTTACAAATTAATGAAGTTTGGAGTGACATTTTGACAATTTCAAAGTTTGAAGTGACATTTTCATAATTTGAAGATTTTGGAATGACATTTTCATGATTTCCAAAAAAAAAAAATATGAATACATATTGTTAGTCTTGAAATTATTAAAATTAGAAATTGGATGTAGGGTCGAAGGAACAGTTTATAGTTTGTATTAAGCATACCATGTGTGCTAATTGTTGACATGACATTTCATTTTCAAACTCAACAACCAATCATTGCTACTATATCTAATAAAGGGCCTCCTTTACGAATCACCTATAAAATAAGTTCACCCTTTCAGATTTCGAATTCGCATCCTCCGAGATATCTCACCGCGTGCATGAATTAAAAAAAAAAAAAACTCAACCGTTGAAATACGTTATGCACGGATCTCAAAGCACAAATAATACTGTCCCGCTACGCTATTTTCGAATAGCCACTGTACACGTCAGTCATGCACGCAGTGAGATATCTCAAAAGATTTGTAATTGGTCACGTAACATGATGTTTCGTTATGGATTAATTTGTGAAAGATAATCACGTCACGTAATTATCGACGCACATAACTTGACATGGTGTGATGTGACTGAATTGATAACAACATTATCGACGCACATAACTTGACATGGTGTGATGTGACTGAATTGATAACAACATGATAAATTAATTTTTTTTTCTTTATACTACTATCAGGGGCGGAACCAAGGCAAGGACCAGCTTAGGCCCTGGCTCCCTCTTGGCTCAGAAAATATATAAAAATTTTCAGAAAATATACAGAATGTTTTTTACTTATGGGCCATTGGCACTCTCTAAATTTTTTGAAATCACATCCTCTTTAGAGCTTTTACCTGCAGAGGTCGTGCGGTTCTTTTAATCTAGTCCATTCGTTTTGATCGGACGGACCAAATGAGATTATGGCACGAATCTCAAAGAAAAATTAATACTACCCCCCTCCATCATTCCGAGCACTCATCGGCTGAGAGTAAATCTAGACCGTTTGATCAGCTCCGCACCGCAAACCTTCACAGAAGATACTGGTCCAAATTTTTTTGCTTATGGGCCCTAAATTATTTATGGCCTCCTTAGTTTTCATTTCTGGTTCCGTCACTGACTACTACGATACCAATAAAATAAAATAAGATACTTAACAAAAATAACTAAATCTAATTTCGAATATCAATAGAGAGCCAAAGTCGAACCATGCATATATAGTCATCAAATATCAACTAAATGATCATCAGCAAATGTGTAAAACCTAAACCATAAAAGTTAGCAATTGAAATTTTAGTGCATGCAGGAGCCAGTATTATTTGTGCTTTGAGATTCGTGCAGAATGTATTTCAACGGTTGAGATTTTCCAAAAAAGAACTTTGAAATATCTCAGAGGATGCGAATTCCTTACTCCGACCCTCTCGCAATGTAAGCTACTTTTTTTGTCCAAATAAATTAATAATATTTCTTGAAAACAACGTTTAGCCTAATAATTAAGATAATATTGTTTTTTTTTAATAATATCAGTATATCACAGATTCTAAACTCAATCGAGATTTTTTTTTTTTTTATATTTAAAGTTAGAAAATTTGACTCCCATTTTATCTAAAAAATCTTAAAAAATACAACCCTAATATCACGAATAGCGATAATTAAGTTCGGTGCAAAATGTACAAGTTGTATATATGTGAAGCCTTTGATCATTGCCATGCATGTGCTAATACATTATAATATAAATGGACACTAAATACAAGTTAGGTAATATTGAAACAACTCAAGTGTTGATTGTTAATAAATTAAACTTTGTATTTTAAGAAAACTGAAAATAAAATACTAAAATAGATTAAAAACCCATACTTAATTAAATGAAAAATGATTGACGCTCTGCTAACTTATTCTATTTTAGTAAATTAAACCGAGCATTTTCTTATCGAATAGATCCTTACACTTTTTTCTCAGTGGGGTTTCTTGCAAAGTATCAGGACAGAACTTTGTCTAAAACCGGATCTAAACCGTCGAATTTGTTTCAAAAGTAGAGGTGTTCAACCGGTCGGTTCGGTCCAAACTGAACTAAAATAATCAAACCAATTTTTTTTTCAGTTTTTTAAAATCCAACCGAACCGACCGAAGTAAAATAACAAACCGAACCGATTAAACCGATTTAAACTTTGGTTTCTTCGGTTGAACCGAATAGAGGAATAAATAAATAGTTTGGTTGAACCGAAAATAAATGGTCTCAAACTATTCATAAATGGTTTGTTTGGTTGAACCGAATAGAGAAATTTAATCTCAAAAAATCAAAACACGTAGATTCAAAACTGAAAATAAACCAAAATAATACACAAAGTCTCAAACTATTAATAAAATCGGTCGGTTCAGTTTATTCGGTTTTGAGAATTCAAAATCGAACCGAACCGAACAATTTAAACCGAAAAACCGAACCATTTAAACCGAAATTTTTCGGTTCGGTTTAAAACCAAATAAACCGAACCATTTGAACACCCCTATTCAAAAGTTGCGCTGACGGTTTAGATTCGCAGAATCGGTTAAAATAATATAGTTCTAAATCTGTTCGCATGAATCTCAATGCAGATTGCATATCGGACTGTTTAAATTCAAGTTTAGATAAAATTTGTCCAAAGCCCCACGGAGAAATATATATATTCCCTTTTTCAGACATTTCTAGGTGCAATATATAGCATATTGACATGTCTAACAGTGTGTTCATTTTTCTTTTTTGCATATGATCAGGGAAGAAGTTGTGGAGCAATCAAGCAGTGCAAGGACATTTTCTGGATGGTTGTTAAACCCACAATTAGGCATGGAATAGGGATGGGAACAGCGAGATTGGGGTCACCTGTTCTCATAAGAGACAATCAGAAAAATTAAAATAAAAAAATTTCAACAAAAATAAAAAGAAAAGAATCCAATGCTTGTTGGCTGTACATATATTACTTGCGTAGAGGAACTTTATACATTTGTTAGAAATTGGAAACAAGCGATTCAAAATGAATTCAGAGTAGGTCCGATGGTTGAAATGACCATTCAACTGCATCAAGATCCGTGCTAAATACATTAAAATCCGTGCAGGTGTGTTTCAATTTCCATGCGCACTAAACTTAATGCTAATCGTACGGTTCTAGAGCTAATCGAACTTAAAGGTAGGTCCGATGCCCATCGGCCCTACTCCTATCTCATTCAAAATTGCTATTGTAATGTACCATGCTTAATTTAAGTGTTGGTCTGAATTTATATATTTAACAAAAAAATATCCTTAGCGGCTGACATTAATATATTTGCAAGATAAAAAGAAGAAAGAATTTGTCTGTTTAATCAGAGTGTTGATCCAATCCAACAAAAAGGAAAGATCAATGAAAAATGGCGTGTTGGCATGCAACAACACTTGGTACATTTTTGTCGGAGCTTAATATTTCAATTAATTCTTTAGCTCATGTTTGGTTGTGTAGTAAAGTTACTCCGGATTAATTTTCTTACTTCAAACTAAAACAGATTAAAATAATTATGTTTGGTTGGAGTTTGGTTGAAATTTGGTAGAGTGAGATAATAAAGAAAGATAAATTATAACATGATTTTACTCTAACCGCAGGACACACAGGTGAAATAACTTATTCCGGATTAACTCAAATGCTACTCTTTGTTTGACTCCTCAAAAATAGAGTAGAGGGTTTACTTCACCACTTACTCCCCAATTAAACATGATCCTAATTTCTAATTGCACAGTCACAAATTCAATATCCTCCTCCATAATTTAATTGTCGTACGAGTTGCAACTTCTGTTTGATTAGTTTTCCATTTTGTTAATGATAAACAACCATGAATAGTATAATCCGTGCGATATTTCTTTTGGCCTTAAGTTAGATAGACCCTCTTACTTAGATTTTCACGCATAAAACCTTTAGTTAGTCTATCTAATCTAGTACGATTATTAATTTAGTTCTAAAAAAAGGACAAAGAGGAAAGAGGAAAAAGATTCTCATTTGCCATCATCCACGTTAGGAATTATCCTGACCTAAAAGGATTACATCATAACATGTGCCTTGTACTGATGATTTGATGTAATTCGTTCCAACAAGTTGGATACATTTCGGAATTTTTTTTCGATATATCTTTGGGCTAATGATACATGAACACGTATCCTCTGCATTAACTCAAAAGAGAATCTTTGAATCTTTTGAGTTAATAGATTTCAGCCATCTGATTTTAAATTGAGACAATCGAATCGTATGATTTTAACCGATTCAGATCTGCTAAAATTCAAATTGCATGAACAGTAACCCTGAAATTTCTGAAATTCAAGATCCAGCCGTCCAATTTTATCTATGCACGCATCTCAAAATGATTGGTTTTTTTTTTTTCTGTGCATGCATCTTGAAACAAATTCAATTGCTAGATCTCGGATTTCAAGAATTTCAGCAGATTTGGATCCGATTTTAACACAGGGGACTTTAATATTAGTGCATATCTAGACTGCACGAATCTTAAAGCATATCGGATGGTTGAGATTAATTAACTCAAAAGATTCTCTTTTGAATTAATGCAGAGAATACGCGTTGAATGATACATTACTCACAATAATTATACCTAGGGAAGCGGGGCGCGCTCGAGGGGCATCGGTCCGATGCTTGTTTGGAACCGTCTGATTCACTTCATGACAAGTGTGCACTTGATCGTGAACTGATCAGATGGTTCTTAGCAGGTATCAAACCGATTTGGGTTTCTATCTTCATGTTATTTTATATTTTATTAATATTTTTAACATAAAATAAATAATAAAGTGAACTGATTGAAATAAATGAAAATTTTCAATAGTTATAGAAAAATAAAAAAAATAAAAAAATTTAATTAATTAATTCATGACAAAATACGGATGAAATTTATCCAAATTTTTTGGTCTGACTCGATCTTTCATCTCAAATTCTACATTATGAATGTCCATCCGATTCGTTGTCATCATTTCTAAAAATTGAGACCATGTAATCCGGCTCATCTGGTCAAGTCGCTCAAACTTTGTCAGATAAATAATAATTTACTACAATAATATTTTTAATTGCATTTTATTTAAATATGAACATGGATATGTTTTATGTATGAACTTGTATATATAGTGAGAGGGGAGTTGACTAGGATGCTTCATAGAATAAAACACGTTTGTACTTCACGCTATATTTTTATTTCTAAAGTTCAAATAGCTGATTTGAACCTTCCAACATGTTCTCCATATTGAAATGTGCTTGGAGACTAAATTTTATATTTTTTTGAATTTTTTTATTATTTATTAAACCATTTTGAAAATCGTTGATCCATTATAAACAGTAAAAAAACAGTAAAAATTTTTGGAATGTCGGATTAGTGATTTTCAAAGTAGCTTAATAAATAGTAAACAAAATTCCAAAAAATATAAAATTTGGTCTCCAAGCACATTTCAATATGGAGAACATGTTAGAAGGTTCGAATCGGCTATTTAAACTTTAGAAATGAAAATATAACGTGGAGTACAAATGTGTTTTATTCTATGAAACACTCTAGTCAACCGGTCAACCCCCTCTCTATATATTAAGTTCATACATACAACATATCCATGTTCATATTTAAATAAAATGCAATTAAAAATATTATTGTAGCTTTTATATTATTGTAGTAAATTATTATTTTACTCTATGAACCGTTTAAATCAAACTCTCTCAATTCAATTTAAAACTGATTAAACCGAACCCGATTAAAAAATATTTTCGCACGATTTTGCTCTTCGATATCTCTTTTGTTTTTTTTTTTTCCTTCTCCCTTCTTAAAAAGAATCGCACATGGGTCTGCTCTGCCGGGTTACTACTTGCTTTCTTCATCTCCATAGATATGCTTGAGGCTTCTTAGTGAGCAACGAACAAACGCGAGAGAACAAAAAAAAAACCTCAAAACTAATTAACGTGAGTCAGCTCTCTCAAGATTGCCTTAATTAAGATTTGCAACCATTGGAAGCAGAGGAACAAGAGTCATTCAAGGGGAGGGTTCGGATCGACTGTTTGAACTTTGAAAAGAAAAGATGGTCATTTTAAAGTCCTTATGCCCATCGAGACTTTATTAATAATTTCCGTTCGATGAGTGGTTTTTACCGTTTGATCCATTTTAAGATATGTGCGCACGGAAATTAAAGCAAACAGCACGTATATTAAAGTGATGCGCACATACCTTAGAGTGGATCGGACAGTAGAAACCACCGATCGGACGGTAGAAACCACCCATCGAACAGACTCTGGTCCGATGGACGTCGGACACCCATCTCCTGGAGATTAAACCTTATAGTTCGATTATATTGAACTTAGGTCCCCGCAACAAATTTGGGGCATGCCCGGCCTGCCTGCTCAATGGACCAGTTCGATCCAAATTATTAATAGCGATAGTAATATTATAATAAGAGAGTGTCTTCTATGGACATAAGGATCTATTTGTAAAATGAACATATTTTTATTTTCAAAGTTCAAACAGTCGATCCAAACCGTTCATCTTGTTCTCCGTATTAATATGTGCTTGGAGACCAAATTTTATATTTTTATGAATTTTTTTACTATTTATTAAGATGGGTACAAAAAATTATCAAATTCAGACCATTGAATTTTGTACCATCTTAATAAATAGTAAAAAAATTAAAATTTGGTCTCCAAGCACATATTAATATGGACAACAAGATGAACGGTTCGGATCGACTGTTTGAACTTTGAAAATAAAAATATGTTTATTTTACAAATAGGTCCTTATGTCCATAGAAGTCTTTGCCATATACTTAATTTAATCGTACACTGGCATAATTTCAATTTGAACTCTATTACCGTTGTTTTTATTGAAACATATTAATATATTTTAAGCTTCCAAATAAATAAGTTCTTAATTAGTTAGTTCTTATTTATTTTAAATATTATAATATATTTATATGAATATAAATATAGCGGTAGTTGAGTTCAAATTGAAATTATGCCAGTCTATTATTATAAGGCAAAGACTTCATATTTATGAATGATTGCAATTATTTAGTATTTAAATTTTCAAAACAAAACACAGCAAGCAAATAACAAGACCAGGTCGAGTGGTCGACCCAGAACGAACATGAACGATGACTTGGGCCATTTCCTAGGCATAAATGTACAGTCCAAAATTTTAAGAAAACGGATCAAATTCAAACTTCATAGTTCATACAGCCCACCTGATCTGATTCACTATACGTACTAATCCGATAAATATTAAAAAAAATTGATAATCTAAGTAGACCCGCCGACCCGGGCACGAATTCGCATCCTCTGAGATATCTCAAACATTGCGTGACGTTTTGGAATATCTTAATCGTTCAAATACTTCTGCACGAATCTCAAAGCTAAAATAATACTGGCCCCCTACGGTTTCCCGAATAGACACCGGACACGTCGGTCACGCAAAAATTGAGATATCTCAGAGCATACGCACCCCGACCCGGGCACCTGGCCAAGACCAAACCCGTCAAAATTCTCCTTGCTCCATTACCAAATTATGTAAACAGACACACACCCTCTGAAACTGGAGCCCAAATAAAAGCTATTGCTCGGTATTATCGCTGCACCAATCGCCCCTTCCCCGACCGCTCCACTTCCTTCTCGGGTGCGTATCCTCTGAGATATCTCAATTTTTGCGTGACCGACGTGTCCGGTGCCTATTCGGGAAACCGTAGGGTGCCAGTATTATTTGAGCTTTGAGATTCGTGGACAATGTATTTGAACGATTGAGATATTCCAAAAAGTCACGCAAAGTCACGCAAAGTTTGAGATATCTCAGAGGATGCGAATTCTTCCTTCTCTGGGCTTCTCGACCAAGCAACAAACAAAGCTGGAAAAAAAAAAGAAACGAAGAAAGCCACAAACGAAAGCCACAAAAGAAAAAACAGGACAAGGGAGACACCAAGGGGATGGCGAGGAAATCGGACACGAGCGTGGTGCAGGAGTTGATGCTGTACGCCGTGAGCGCGGCGCTGAGCTCGCTGGTGCTGTACGTCGGTCTCCGCCAACTGGACCCTAATCGGAGCTCAAATAAGAAAGCATTGGAGCAGAAGAAGGCCATCGCCAAGCGCCTTGGTCGCCCCCTTGTCAACACCAATACCTATGAGGTTTTATTTTTTTCTTAGTATTTCTTTATTGCCACACACCAATTGAAGCACAGCTAGTGCCAAGAGATTAAAGCTCGCCATAATTTTTTTTTTTTTTTAAAAGAGACCAAAGGTCCATTTTCATTGCATCATGAAAGTATAATTACAAAGGTTAGGACAAAGTAGAACCTTGCCTGTCAAAACCACACAGAACAATATACTGGTAAAACAAAAGGCATCAGCAGTAGCAACTAAGATATATCAACCAAGCTAAATGCCAAGCTTGGGAAGAGGCTAAACTCCAAAAATAGACTAGGGTAGCAACAACTAATCCACTCAACAAAGGGCTGAGGAGATAGGCTAAGTACAAAAATTGTGTGTATCTAATCTTCACTGTTGGGTTGGCTTCTCTGGATCCTGATACAAAAAAAGCTCGCCATAATTGATAAACTTTAGACCTTCTGGTTCCTTTAAATTATGTTATTAGTTAGTCTTTGAGGTTTGTGGGAAGTATAAAGTATATATATGGAAGCCTGTACATGTTCTAAGCTATGTTGCATGGATACGGGTACGGGTATCGTATCTGATACGATACGGATACGGCGATACGGCAATTTTCAAATATCAAGGATACGATACGTCTATTATATTATATTATTAATTCAACATTTTTATTATTTAAATTAAATATCAATTCAAAGAAAAAAAATATATACATATCAAAAGCTCTGGATATACAATAAATATAAACGGAACTAGCTCTTAACATCAAAAGTGATGTAGTGCAGTGGTAAAGGCATCTGTTGCTTATACAAAATAACCCAGGTTCGATTCTGCCCTACAGCGTTGGAAAAAATGTTTTTCACGCGGTCCACAGCGATGGCGCGGTGCACAGGGATTCTGCGACAGCGCGGTTTATGGTGGACCAGCATCGGTGAACTGTTTCCATGCATGCCGTATCCAGACGTGTCAGATCGGTATCCATGCCGTATCCAGACTAGTCAGAGCGTATCGGAGACCGTATCATGAGATTGAGGATACGCCACGTAAGCCGATACGCCAGCTGGCGTATCCGATACGTATCGGGCACGTATCGGTATCAAATACGTGTTGGACACGGGTACGACTCCTAATTTGGAGTATCTGAGTAACATAGGTTCTAAGTGTTATTTATAGTTCTCTCTCATGTTTAGCATCATGTAAAACACAAAAGCATAGATTTGATGTCAAATTCATAATAAATTTGGTATTATATTTAAAACGTTGTGTCAAATCATTAAATCTTGATTAATTTGGTGGTGTTTAACAGGATGTGATAGCATGTGATGTGGTCAATCCAGACGACATTGATGTCGAGTTTGATTCAATCGGTGGTCTTGACCAAGTAAAAGAGGCCTTGTTTGAGTTGGTTATTCTTCCTCTAAGACGACCTGAAATATTTTCCCATGGGAGGCTTTTGGCCCCTCAGAAGGGAGTGCTCTTGTGTGGCCCACCAGGAACTGGTAAAACGATGCTTGCTAAGGCAATTGCAAAGGAGTCGGGTGCTGTTTTCATCAATGTTAGGGTCTCGAATTTGATGAGCAAATGGTTTGGTGATGCTCAGAAATTAGGTAATTTTGGATATAAACCAGGGAGCATTTTTTCATATTGTCCCTAATATGGTAATGCTATACTGTAAAATATTGACTACTTGATTTTGTAAATGCATACCAGACAATCAACACTAAGGTTGACTACTAGCGCTGAGCCAAGTTTAAATCAACCATTTTGCCAGTAATTTAGTGTAACAGTGGTTATTTTATCTTTGCTCTTTTTGGTAAAAATGCAGTGGCTGCCGTCTTTAGTTTAGCTAACAAGATTCAGCCAGCAATTATTTTCATTGATGAGGTGGATAGCTTCTTGGGACAGCGGCGAAATAGTGACCATGAAGCCATGACAAATATGAAAACTGAGTTTATGTCCTTGTGGGATGGCTTCACAACTGATAGTATGTACTTTCTGACTTTTGCTTGCATTATGATCCTCATAATCATACATACGAAATGACCAACCCTTTTAGTTTCTATGTACATGTGCATGTATCGATGCTTCTGTTGTCGTTTGATTTGTTGATATTAGTTCTTTGGATTCATCTCACTGAGTTTTACTGTGATGGTTTTACTGAAAGAAGGAAGAGAAAAAATAAATAAATGCCTACTGAGTTTATTTTGTCTGCACTACTCTACCATTGTTATTATTAGGTTAGCAACCATTTTTAACAAGTAGTGGTTTCCCACACCAAGAAATATCTGGAGCACACAAACCGAACCACTGATGAAAGAAAATAAAAAAAAAATTCATAAACCAATAAATGACTAACAAATAAATTAGTGGCTGTTTTTGTTGTTAATTAGTAAAACATCATGTGTACCCTTGCAATATGAGAAATCTAATGCAGAGCCCTACAAAACCCAGAGGGACCAACATGTTACTTGAGAGCATGATAACCGGCCTTTCTGCTTATCCCAAATTGCTGGCTTTTCTCAGCTATATCCTAGATATGAAAGGACATAAACACAGGCCTTTTGAGTCCTTTTGAACAAGTTATCAGGCGAGAAGAGAAATAATAGATACTTTACGTTGTTATCTAGTATTGGGATTTTCCTCAATTAGCGGTTTTATTAGAAAAAAAGTAAAATTTTGACATTTTGTAAGGGTATACATAAAACTATGCAATTATTCAAAAAAAAATTAAACCTTCCCACTTATTCAAAAAATTAAACTGCATATCTGCAATTTTTTTAGCAACCAATAATTTGTGTCTGCTGCAATAGAAAATGCAAGGGTGATGGTTCTTGCTGCCACAAACCGTCCTTCAGAATTGGATGAGGCAATACTAAGGCGGTTCACACAGGTATTTGAGATAGGAAAGCCAAATCAGAGCGAAAGAGTGAAGATCTTGAAGGTTATTTTGAAAGGTGAGAAAGTAGACGAGAGCATAGACTATGAGCACATAGCTGCACTATGTGAGGGATTCACAGGCTCCGACCTACTTGAGTTGTGCAAGCAAGCAGCCTATTTTCCCATCAGAGATCTATTGGATAATGAAAAGAGTGGGAAGTCTGATAGTGTAAGTTCTGTTACTTGTGCCTCCCTGCCTCCCCTTTTAGAAATTAATATTTTATTTGCTCCACGAAGGATGCCCAAACCACTTCTCCTTGCTACTTTCATGTAAATGAGAGGTGGGATATCTTGGATAGTTTTTTGAAAAAAAAAAAACAGGATCAGTTATAGGGTGGAATATTTTGAGATGAGTGGGCTGTATGGGATGTTTCTTCCTTCTGCAATTTTTTTTAATATAGTGGGACACATAAGTCAAAGATATTCTTCCTACAACTGTGCATTCTTCAATCTTGTTCGTTCTTAGTGGACCATAAGTCAAAGATATTCTGTACTAAGTGCAAGTATCTCACTGATCATGCTAGTACAATGACTGGTATGATGGCGACAACTTTGTTGCTTTTTTCTGTTTTTTTGTTTATGTTTTATGCTTGTGTTATCTTCCCAGTTAGATGTTGCGAAAGGTTTTGTTAGGTGTGAGGTTATCATTACAGTATTGTAGATAAGCAGCTCACATTCAACCTGTATAAGTTTTCACAATTAACCAAGTCTATAAATCATGATCATATCTGAAACTATTGTTGCAGAACCCCAGAGCTTTGACACAGGCTGATCTGGAGAAGGCATTATCAGTTAGAAAAGGGAAAAGGGCATCAAAAGGAGTCAAACTGGGGGTTGAAACGACGACTCAGGAGGGAGATGATGTCCATAATGTTATCTATGAGATATCCAAGATTATGTCTCGAATTGCTGAGCAATAGATTTTATGTATGACAATTGGTCTGGCACGGGTGTTATGCATTCAATTGATCTTATTCAGATATGGTACTAAGTTTTTTTGTTCCACCCTCTTGGGGTAATAGTCATTTTGGGGTTTGGACTATTACAGGAAAATATATGTATACTTTTTTTTAATCTTTAGTGGCTAATTTAAAGTGGATGAGTCTGTCGTCTTATGTTGTTACAATTATGTTATAAAAGAAAACCGTTGCAAAACCCAGCAAATGGTTCAAGCAATGTAATTAACTTGTCCCAAAATGTTCTGAACTGTTGAAAATTTGTTAGATTCCGTTCCAGTTTGAACTACTGAATTAAGAAAGGTTAATCTTTACTCCCAAGATATTGTCGAATTACTTCATAAGTTGAATTGCATATCATGCTATTTGTTCTATAGTATTCGTGAAAATTATGAACATTGTCTTTGTTTTGTAAAATACAAGTATTTTGATAGATTATTTCTATTGTAGGAACATTGAACTAATATTAAAATACATTCGTATCATATCTGAATTACAAACTTTAGATCTTGTTCGAATTATTTTAAATTGCGCTTTATTGCAATCGAATATTCCATGCTATGTTTCAAAACTTGTGTGATGAGACTTGGTGTTGCTTTGTATATTGCTGATGTCATTTATTAGATAAGTTGTGTTAAGGTTTTTTTTTTAAATAAATTTGTATGTCCAGTTCATGAATATAATATAATTATTATATTAAATAGGAACACGAGTTATGAAAGAATATAGAATATAGTCTGTGTTGGTTCAGGGAGGGCATTTATTATTATATTAAATCTGAAAGACCAAAAAGAAGGGCATTTATTATTTTGACGTCGCTTCAGCATCCGTACGTGAGCTTCGAAACAAAATAAAGCCAAACGATTTTGACGGAGCAATGACCGAAGCGAACACTGCATGCGCAGTCGCTCACATCTCTCGAAGCAACGGCGCCACTCTGACTCCACCGACCAAATTCAAACTATATAAATGTCAGAAGTAAAACGAATCCCCCCACAACTTACCTTTACCTTTCCCTATATCTCACGACTGTACAACTTCCTTCACTGGAAATCTACCAGTAACAGACCCACAGAAAAATCAGAAGAGATACCATGGGCGGGGTCCTGACCACGAAGAGGGGCTGTCTTAAGTGCATCGCTGGCCGCAATGTCAACATAAACTCATACGAGGTCTCATTTTCACAGTTTCCTTTGTTACACTTTTCCATTCTCTTGTGACTATCTAGAAAGGAAAAACCTGTAAAGCTGCAGCAGATCAGATCAGGTCCCTTTAATTGACTAAGATCGACAGAGTGAAGCTAACACCTTGTTAATTACTCTGTCAGATTTTGAGTCGGATTGACCGATGATTAAGGTTAAGCTAAAACAAGAGATGAATATGGTTAATGTAACACAATCACCTGTCAGGAAATGATCAAACATATCTATGGGGTCGTTGTCACAATATTGTTTCAAGTGTACTGCAAAATTGTTCAGTGTAACAATGAAATCTTTTTCTATTGTTCTTCATTCAGGATGTGATAGCGGGTGATATAGTCAATCCAGATGATATCCATGTTAAGTTCGATTCAATTGGTGGTCTACACCAAGTGAAAGAATCTTTGGTTGAATCGGTTATCCTCCCACTAAAACGGCCTGAAGTATTTGGTCATGGGAAGCTTCTGACCCCACCAAAAGGAGTGCTTTTGTACGGCCCACCAGGTACTGGTAAAACTATGCTTGCCAAAGCCATTGAGAAGGAGGCCGATGCTGTTTTCATCAATGTTAGAATTCCAAATTTGATGAACAAATGGTTTGGTGAATCACCAAAATTAGGTAAAATTTAAATATCATTTTTGTTATATGCAGCTATGATCTATAAATTGCCAAAGAAATGTTGAATTGGTTTTATCCGTGTTAATTCCAGTTTATTCCAGTTATTATATTTTTCAAATTGCAGTCAATCTTTTGGACTTTGTGTAACATTTGAAGCTAGTTGCTGAAGAATAAGAAAATGAAATACTCTTCGTACTGATAAATTTGGAAATTTTACATCTAAGTTAATGGCTTCATTTTTAATAAATTTGGAATGATTAAAAGTGGTACATTGATTTGCTCTCATAACAGTCAACTGGAATGAACATTTATATTATATATTTACAGAAATATTTTACTATGTTTTTTTTGTGGAAAATAACATTCAGAATGTTGTGTTTGCTTGTTAGCTGGTGTTATTACTTATTTGCTGTCTTCATTCCATAAAGTAATCGGTAGGGAAAAATGGGAAATCATTATCTTTGTGAGAATTGCTAATATCATCATACCAATTTTTTTGTTTTGTTGTCTTGTTAAAATTCAGTGGCTGCACTGTTTAGTCTTGCTAACAAGCTTCAGCCGGCAATAATTTTCATTGATGAAGTGGATAGCTTTTTGGGACAGCGCCGAGATACAGACAATGAGATCATGACTTGCTTGAAAACTGAGTTCATGTCCTTGTGGGATGGCTTCACTTCCAACCGTGAGTACATTCAAACTCCAACGAGTTTTTTGTGCATGCACATCATTGTCCTTTAGTAACCTTTTGTTTTCAAGGCAACTACAAAGATGGAACCACATGTGAATATCTGGAATTAACGATATAATTAAATTGTAGAGGTGAATATTTTGTCTGCATTGCCCTGTAATGTTACCGAAACAATATGAACACCAAACATTGTGCTGTCTCAGTATCTTATTAATTGCATGTGTTATGAAACATACACTACAAAACATTATTCTCGAATTAGCAAATAAAGGAAAGATATCCCTGTAATAGTTCCATCAAAATTACCTTTTATTAGAAGATGCCCAAACTTTCCTGACATGAGGTTTTTCTTTACTAAACCTTGTTCCAATAAGAGGACTCTGATGTAAACAAAAGAAGCTATTTGAAAGAGGACCATAGGCGTTCTACAATATTTTACATTGAACACTTGGATATTTCCCATTGTCACTTATTAAGCTTGTTACAATTAGAAGCTGTTCCAATGAAATTAAGATAATCAAAGTGAAATCATTACACAAATAATGCAAATCTCATTCCTATATCTTTTTCAAATAACAATGGATTCTCTTTTATATCAGCTAATGCAAAAGTGATGGTTCTTGCTGGCACAAACCGGCCATCAGCACTGGATGAAGCAATCCTTAGGCGATTTGCATATAAATTTGAAATAGCGAAACCAAACCTGAGTGAAAGAGTCAGTATTTTGAGGGCAATTCTGGAAGGAGAGAGAGTAGAAGAGAACTTAAACTATGAGAGTATAGCTACTATGTGTGAAGGATTCAGTGGTTCTGACATACTGGAGCTGTGTAAGCAAGCTGCCAGATTTCCCATAAGAGATTTATTGGCTCATGAGGAGAAGGAGAAAAGTAATAATGTAAGTTAAATTAATTTATGCATTTAGGACCTTTTAAAAATAAATGTTCTCTATGCCAAAATTGCCCCCTCTTTACTTCTCTCTAAGGGATAACCTGTTGGTATTTGGCCTTTTTGATGGAACAATCGGGTATGATGATGACTTTATATATGGAATATAAGTACTTGCTTTTGAATATACTTTTGGTGTTTTTGATTTGTTGCAAGGGCTATTGGAATATATAGTACAACACTGTATTATTGCTTTCTTGTTTACTGGCTGAAATTACTAGATACAAAGCAAGCAAATAAGCAATAATAATTAATCCTATGTAAATACCAGTCTTTTTCTGGTTCTATAATTTCATGGGCCATACCAGAGTCATACCTACTTTTTATTAGTCAGGGCAACCCTTTTCTCTTTTATCATTTTCCCTTTTTGTGAAAAAATTTGTTGTGTTTTTGCCCGATTAGATACTTACAGAGCTTTACTTATTATTTTGTGTTTTTGTGTGTGAGTTTAGTTACTTATTGTCCACCATAGATAATTAAACTCACATTTCATCGAATAAAAGATCTTTTATATACATGTCATCAACAATAAGATCTCGTGTCGTACATTATCAGACAGACTTAATAAAATGTGGTGCTATTTGATCTATTGGCCCTTGACTTTTTTTGCAGATCCCAAGAGCTTTGACACAGTCTGACATCGACAAGGCCTTTTCAAATCGAAAAATGGTAAGTTATCAAAAACAATCGAGCGAGGGTCTGATTCAGTCTGATATGGGAAAGGTCTCGTCAATTCCTAAAGCAGAAAGTCATCAATGTTTCTCAAACTTTTGGGGACGAATCAAACAGTACTTTTCAAATCTAATGGTCCAAATAAAAAATTTCATTGCTGGTATAATTTTGGTGTCGCCTATCGAAATTCCCATCTTAAGTTCATGGGCAATTGGGCACGTGAGGATAAACAGCTACATATAGTACAATTGTTTGGTCTAATCCTCTCTTTAATCTCTTCTCTTTCTTTGTCTAATGTGAGTTAGTAGATGGCCTCAGGTTATTATGTGTTGAAGAAAGATGCTACTTGTCCTTGGCAATTGTCATTGTTCTTTTACTTGCATTTTTTCTTTTCGCACTTTGTTGAATGGCAAATCTGGTACCAAGTGTGCAGTGTTATCGTTCAAGATTTCCTTGGGACATGTACCCCTTATGATTCATTGTATTATAAATCTGTCCAAATATCCTCTCAGTGATGCACTGAAATTCACATTTAAATTAATTGTGCTTATCTGCATTACCACCTCCTGAAAGAAAAATAGATAACCAAAAACTGGACAAGGCTAATGACATTTTCTTAGAATTAATTCAGTTCTGAATTGTGATCACTGCAGGAAGGCAATTTTAATTTATCTGTAAACTGAATTTGATTACAAGCTCAATGGCAACACAAGAGAAGAATGACTGAGATAGGGGCTCCCTGAGTCAATTAGATATTGTCGATGGAGAAAAAAAAATAGCACAATACTATTTTCTCGACTTTTGCAGTTGAAAATTCCTTAGATTTCGTACCATTTTGAACTAGTGAATTAAGAAATGTTACACTGTACTCTTTATTCCAGTATAGGTCTTGAAATGCAACTCTACTCCAAGTCTCCCCTCCGTTATCCTGTAAATTGTAAAATTGATCAAACGAGCATGTATGTACAGTTGTATATCTGACGCCTCGATGTAGCATAAATTACCGAAAGTTTCGCTGAATAATCTATATATATACATAGAGAGAGAGAATTGCACCTATGTGCATTTTGGTTGAAGTTAGAGACAATTGATTATTTGCTACTTCAAAATTTTTAAATTTAAAAAATGCCACTCTAAATTTAGAAATCATGATAATGCCACTCTAAACTTTGTTTATTCTTAATTATGCCACAAATATCCAATTGTTATACTATTTTTATAAAAAAAATAATTGAAAAATACTGAGATACGTATTTCTGTATTTTCTTGTATACCCTTTGTACCCTTCATTATATCCTCAGACCCCTCCTATCAATTAAGGCAAAGACTTCTATGGACACAAGGACCTATTTGTAAAATTAATATAGTTTTATTTTCAAAGTTCAAACAGTCGATCCGAACCGTTCATCTTGTTCTCCATATTAATATGTGCTTGGATGCCAAATTTTACATTTTTCTGAATTTTTTTACTATTTATTAAGATGGGTACAAAAAATATCAAATTCAGACTATTGAATTTTGTACCCATCTTAATAAATAGTAAAAAAATTCAGAAAAATGTAAAATTTGGTCTCCAAGCACATATTAATATGGAGAACAAGATGAATGGTTCAGATCGACTGTTTGAACTTTAAAAATAAAAATATGTTAGTTTTACAAATAGATCCTTATGTCCATAGAAGCATCACTCATCAATTAAGGATATTTTTATCAATATTTTTTCTTTCTTTTCTTAACAGGACTAAATATGTATTTGGGGCAAAATTAAGAATAAACAAAATTTAGAGTGGCATTATCATGATTTCTAAATTTAGAGTGGTATTTTTCAAATTTGAAAATTTTGGAGTGACAAATAATCAATTTTCCCTTGAAATTATGATGATCATAATGTCACAAAATAAAAATACTCAAAAGATTTATACCTATGTCATGTCATAAAATAAAGTTTTATGGATTTAAGAAAATCAATTAATTATGTCTGTCAGATGTTTTTTACAGAAGCTATAATTGTAAAAATTTAATTTAATTTGGTATAATATTATTCTTTCCATAGCGAAGTCCGAGGAACAATTCTATTAATATATACATAAAGGTGCGGGTGAGCCTATGGTACTATGCATAGCACGGATCCATCCGTACTATGGTTCAATATTTTCGTTTTCAAATTCTAACTATCGATCTGAACCGTTCAACATGTTTTCCATATGAATATGCACTTGCTGACTAAATTTTATATTTTTTAGAATTTTTTTACTATTTTTTTAGATAGGTATAAAATCACTTGATTTGAAAAATTTTGACCATCCAAAAACAGTGATTTTCTGCCTACCTAAAAAAATAGTAAAAAAATTCTAAAAAAATGTAAAATTTGGTCGGCAAATACATATTCATATGGAAAACATGTTGAACGGTTCGTATCGACTGTTACAATTTTGAAAACAAAGATATTGAACCGTAGCACGGACCCATCCGTGCTATGCATAGTACCATAGGTTCACTCTAAAAGTGCTAGGTTACAAACTTTTTAACCATGTCACATAACTCATATGCTCAACTATCCGATCATGCTTGTTTTGTATAAAATTATTGAGAAATGTGTTACCTAATGAGTCGTTGCATTGCATGGTAATATAAAATTTAAGACAAATTTTATCAAACTTATTATTATTTGTATGTACATTTTAGAATAGTAGTTGTAACAAATTAGTTTTTATGTTGAATTTTCTTTTCATATTATATTTAATCTTGTAACATGTCTCTGTTGTAACGCACGGATACGATACTAGTATAGTGATATATAGAGATCTGAGTACTTGCATAACTATAATATTTTATACTAAATTAGCCCTCCAATTTTTAACATTTATCTTAGGAAGGCCCTTTCTAAAAAAAAGAACTAAGCACATATTATACATTTTACATTTTAACTCTCAAACCAAATTTTTTCGAGAAGCAATTGATGGTAAAAGTCATATATTGACAATTTTTAGTTATTGCTGTTCAAACTGGCGACTAAAAAGATTTGATCAAAGCTGATAGTGATAGTTATGGCATAATATTCCATAATAATTTAAAAAAATGAACTTTAGTAAAGACTGCATTGTACTCTTATTTCTCAAAAAGGAAAAAAAATATAACTGAATTTTTCAGTTTATCTCAACCGGTGTCAACATTTTTTAGGTGCCTATTTAGATGCACAGAACAATATAATGGAGATTGGAGAATGGATTGCTTTGAAAATCTGAATGGTTCAAAATTTTAAATAATCAACTTAATTTTTGAGATATTTCAGGGGATGTGAACTCATTAGTATCTGACATTTTCGTTGATTGCCGCAAACATATGATCTTACTATAGAAAAAAATTTCTTTGCATATTCTATTTTTTTTTTATTATTACTTGTTCTTCTATACTTGTATTGATAAAATTTTAGTAGGCATAAGTCTACTATTTAAAAAAAAAAATTATTCAAGAATAATGTGTATGTCATTTTGTAAACAATATGTGAAAGTATCAATATATAATTTAGAAAGCTAACAAAAATTTATAAAATTCATTTGTGATAAATAGTTAGCTCTTTGGGTTTATTGACAATAAATTAAGGGGGAATCGAGAGTGTCACGGTTCTTTTTTTCTTTTTTGAGAGATTGGTAGTGGCTACGAAAAAACTTTTTCGTTTCGAGCTCTCCAAATCATCCAAACTGCACAGTAGCATCACTGGTCCCCTTTTCTTCCAAGCTATAGGCCTTCTTACAACGCTAGTGATTTGAGCCAAGTTTGCTTGAAGTTATCACCTTCTGTCACTCAACGAATCAATAGTTTGGGTTTGGTTCGGCGGGATTAAAAATTTGTAATTCGGATATAATTTGGGTATAATTCGGGAATGATTCGGTACAATAACAAAGCAAAAAAAAAAAATCCAGGGAAAAAAAACATTCGAAAACGGATGCTCAACACATTGGAGCGGATCTAAGATGCTTGAATTGGAGTACGCTGCAGCGCTTTTTTTTTTTTAAATCAGCTCACCTCTAATGGAATTCGCATCCTCTGAGATATCTCAAACTTTGCGTGACTGCGTATCCTCTGAGATATCTCAATTTTTGCGTGACCGACGTGTCGGGTGCCTATTCGGGGAAACGTAGGGGGCCAGTATTATTTGTTCTCTGAGATTCGTGCATAACCTATTTGAACGATTGAGATATTTCAAAAAGTCACGCAAAGTTTGAGATATCTCAGAGGATGCGAATTCTCTAATGGGCCGGCCCAATACTTTGAATAATAAATCAATCGTTTTTTACGCATTTTTTTGCAAATAATTCGTGACTCGCGTTTTATACGTGTTTTATTCGCGAATAAAACGTATTATACATTTTTTACGTTTTATTCAGAGTTCAGTTCGGAAACGTCAAAAAAACAAATAAAATACGAATTAAACGCGAATTATTCGTGAGTACTGTTACTATGCTGTCACTGGCCTATATCCCAGTCTCATACCAATTCCACTCCAAACCCGCCTTAGAGAATCACGCAGATTTTTTATTCAAATTTCCAACTTTAAAAAACAAGTATCAATTATACAAAAATTTTTATAATTTATTCAAATTCGATGAAGTTTGAGGTTTTATTTATACATAATTTGTACAAATTCGACGAAATTTGCACTAAATAATAACATAATTGACACACAACAGATTAAAATAATTCGGACTATTAAAATCTCATTTTCCTTATAAATATATAAATAAAATTTCTTCCAATCTAGACTAAGAAGCTAGATTTCTCTATTATTCAAAAAGAAAAAGTAGAATATTTTTTTTAAAAATCAAATCGTAACATTAAAACAAATATTTTTTTTTCTATTTTTCTAAATTTTTTTAGAGCACGTACCACCATTCTGGTACCATCACACAAAAAGAGAAATAAAGCAAGGCTAAAACGAGCAAATTAAATTTATAAAATGTATTTTGAATTCTAAATCACATTCAGCTAGTTTATTTGTTTTAAATTTTATGGTTCGAATTAAAATAATAAATTTAATTTTTGTTAATAAGGGATACGGATCCTAGTCTGTGACCATCTATGAAGTGGGTACTTTATCCGATCCGAAACAACAAAAAATAGAGAATATAGAAGTTCACTGTTCACCACTTCACCCCTCCAAAGAAAATATCCATAGAAAAATGCATATTGCTCTCCTCCGTTCGCTTCCCTCGCTACCTCTCAAAACCCCAAAAGCTCTCCTTCTAGCCAAACGCCAGTTACTCTTTCAAGCGAAATGCTCGAGCTCTAATTCAGAGGAGT
The DNA here is from genome assembly GCA_024447775.1 of Carex cristatella. NCBI lineage: Eukaryota > Viridiplantae > Streptophyta > Magnoliopsida > Poales > Cyperaceae > Carex > Carex cristatella. The sequence goes on along the minus strand of JAJHPF010000030.1, from coordinate 3,313,767 downwards.
TGGATCCCGGGACACGTGGCATGGATGTGTTCGCTGGCCTAATGGGGGAGAGAGTAGAAGAGCTTCTCAGAAGGGAGGAGAATAGAAATTTAGTACAAGGGTTGGATGAAGCTTCTAGAAGAGTTGATAAGGCCAGAGAGGAATTGGAGAGTGTACGGAAGCAGAGAGAGGAGGCGGTGAAAGCCAGAGAGTATGTGCGCCAGCTCGAGAGCCAACAGGCTGAGGTAGTTTTACTTTTTAGTACTTAGTTAATTACTAATTTACTATATAGAAGTATGTAAATATTTACATAGTATAAACTTCAATTGTTTATTTTGCTGGAATTATTTTCCATTGCTTAAAATGACTAACCTAATGTTTAATTCATCTTAGGATTCTGAGCAGATCTGACTAATGGGAATTTGCAACTGATTTTTGAAGATTGCCTTTATTTTTATTTTTTTATTATACTGAAAAGTATATAATTATTATTAGTCATTTGAAGGAATGCTGGTAAAGTTTTGGTGACCTACCTTGTTAAAGTTGATTTCTTGTTCATAGTTATACGTCCATTTCTTTTACTAATCTTAATAGAGAAATACAATTAAAAACATGTGCCCACCATTCATGCATACCATGAACAATAACAGATTTAGAAAACTAAACTTGTCAAGCAGAAACCCCCAATTCAACAATAACAACAACATTGTTTTTAAAATAAATATCATGAACATTGCATTTTGCTAGATTGCAGAGGCCCAAAAGGAATTGTTAAAGGCTAATTCTATGATGGAAGAAGCCCAAAAATCACTGTCATCCACTTTTTATGCTAAAACCTCAGGAGAGATGAGCAAGAACTTAGAGAGATTAGAATCCATAAAAGCAGCTGTAATTTCATCAATGGTTGGCACCCTAGCAAGTTTGCCAATTTCTCTATCTCAAGCCACTAACTCAACAGAATTGATTCTTCACTCGTCGGTAATTCTTATAAGTTGTGCTCTCTTTGGAGTTACCTTCCGATATGCTGTCAGAAGAGACATTGATAATGTTCAGCTTAAAACTGGCACTGCTGGTGCCTTTGGGTTCGTCAAAGGTACTAATTAGTTTTTTTTGTTCTCTTTTTTTTTGCTTTGCACATTATCTTAATTGATAATTTCTATATAGTAGTTCAAGTGAAGGGTTTTAGCATGGATATTTGAAACTGAAAAGCCGGTGCTGGTTAAATTTGAATTTGTTCTGTTTAGCTTGACTTGCTCTGTGCTTACTAGAGGGTATGATAATTGAAAATAAACACAGTTAAAACTTACCTTTGGTATGCTTGGACAATGTGGACATTCCACCTGCATTTAGTGTTACCATATTAAAACTGTACTGGTATAGTCATGACTTGTACCAGTATAATCCAGTTACCAAATAGACAAAAAGGAATATTTCCTACAGGAAAAGTACTTCAAAATGCTTCTAAGTTGTTGTCTTTTCACGTTGTGTAGGTCTAGCTGGATTTGAGGCTGGGAATTCTCTGGAATTAAACGCCAATGGTTTGATTTCTTCTTCCTTTACAGGGGCAATTTCTGTTGCTGAGAACATTTTTATTTTTCTATTTGCTGCTGTTGCACTAGATTTTTGCTTTAAGATGAGGCTTTTGAGTCCATTTCCTATGGAAGATTAAGGTCGTATCCAACCTGGATTTGACCCGTCATATATAAGAAGTTATATATGTAAATTTGGTATTGCATAAATATATTCTTTTGTTCCCATCGTTCTTTCCCTAGCAAAATTCAATATCGCACGGACTAGAGCAACAATGAAGCTCCAATTACAGTGGCGGAGCCACCTCAAAAATGAGGGTCAATTGATCTCATTTTTTTCAAAATTATTATACTTGTGTTGTATTTTCTATATAGTTTAGAGTAAAATATTATTAGTATAAAATTGATTCTCATTCGCAACAAGAAAATTGTATATGATTGACTCTCATTTATGTTTGATTCTCATAACTTGAAAATCCGGCTCTGCCCCTTGGAGAAGAACCAGGAGATGAAGGTGAGTCATGCAATAACCCCACAAGTATTGCAGTGTTTTAGAATGCAGAATCCAGGGATCTAAATAAAATCTTCACATGATTGCGCTGATGGAACGACACGCTTTTCTAACACAGAGATGAGAATAAAGACCAAGCTCCAAAAAGTTTAAATAACTCAGAAAAAAAAAACCAACATTTTCTTAATCAAATTTGCAAGTTCACAATAATTTCATTTCCTTTTTATTTACTCACACATCCTCCAGTCCAGAAGTTGTAGAAATTGAAGCAACACAAGGAAACCAATATCTGCGCCTACCATCTCTATGGCCATCATCAATCATGGCAAGGCCTTCCTGTTAATTAAGCAGCATGGGGATCAAATTCATATTATTCGACAACCTAGCTTCTGACAACCACACAACGCATTCTAAACGTACTAAAATATTTCCAGATGCTAGCATTAGCAATTGGTGATGGCTATCCCCCGAAAGGGTGTCACCACTCAGCAGAAATTCCACCTCGTTTTACAGAATCCGAGACATAACCAACACCTATTAAAGCATCATTTGTTTACATGATTTCATTTATGATTTGAATAAAATGGTTGCTGACTGCCAAGCATGACTTCAAAAATTTATGATGAGGGATTTAAGTTTTGAGGTTAAATGCCATACCACAATCTTCTCCACTACTGATACAAACCCACTAAAAATACTAAGAGATTTTCTGTTTTTTGTTTTCATTTTGTTTTTCCATTTTCTCTAATTTAGGTTTACATGACTGTTGGGGTAAAAATTTCCTCTACCAAAGGCTATCCTTGATGATAAAATCCGACAAGATATTTTGGTAAAACTTCATCATATAAGCCTAAAGTTGGCCGTTCCCACACACTTCAAGTATAATTGTAAGGAAACCTGCCATGCCAATGATATACTGGTCTGCAATTATATGATATATTATCTAAAGAATTGCAATGTATCAGGAACTCTTAAATAGAAAATCAAGATGCCTAAAATAAATGGTTGTACAGAACTACAAATTTCATTCTAACTTACTTTTAGAAGGGCTTGAAGGGCATCAGTTGCACGGCCAGAAGTCCATGAAAGTGTCTGCTCAAGCTGATCCACTGTTACATAACCTTGTGCCTGCATAACAGTATGAAATCAAATTTAGAATTGATGTATTGAAATATCATTATTAATTTATTACAAATTACTTCAATAGTGTAGAAGACAACCTGAGCTAATTCTAAAATCTCGTTGTGATCCCTGTTCAGCTCAGTTGGCACAGATCGAACAAGTTTTTTTCGTCCAATTGCAATAACTTCAAAACCACTACCTAGAACCTGAAAGTTCATATCAAGCAAATTTAAAGACCAAGAACGGAACAAAAATTGAAACATTAACAGCTGATCTCTCCTCAGATCAAGCTGACGCAATTGATTTTAAAATCCTAAATGGGATTAAAAAAAAAAACTTATGAGCTACAATTGTTCATCAACACTGTACTCAATTATGTTCTCTGGTAAATCTGCTTAGCTCAGGTTGACATAATTCATCTATAGAAAACATATCCCAGCTGTTTGGGAAAAAGAAAACTTTAACCAATCTTATCCAGAATGCTTCACCCAACTGTATCCAGTGTGGCAGGGCTTCTGTATGGTAAATCTTCTTAGGTCAAGCTGACACAAATGATCCAAAGTAAAGTGATGAATACTCACTGGTTGGCATATAAATCTTAACCCATCTTGTGCCAGAATAGTTTACCACTATTGTACCTCATGCTTTTCTCTGGTAAATCCGCTCAAGGAGTTTGACACTTGAAATAGCAAAACCAATCTTAAAACGGAAATAAGCATAGTTACCTCAGTTACCCTAAGCTAGACACTAAGCCATGCAACCAGTGTAGCCTGATTACTTATATCAGTATTGACCATGACTGGCAAGGTACCAGAACCTGGTAGTGTACCTTAAGCTTGCTAATTGCTCGAAAACAATCATCTTCAGACAAAGATTCACGCGAACATCTGCGCCTTTTACATAGTCTAGTACGTAGCTCCTCCAAGTTAATTAAGCCGCCGTTCTCAGACCTTGTTGCAATGCATATTTCTACAATCTGAACTCCTGTAACACCAATGGAATACTGCCATCAAATAAAGCTCCTTCTAATATAGCTTAGTTTAACATGAAAAATAACAAAAACAAAGACAAAAAATGTTCTAACCAAGCTCATAGTAGAAGTCTCCAATCCCTAGGAGTTCAGCCCAAACACCCTTGTTAGAAGCCAAAGGATCGACACCGACTTTCGCACACATCTCATGAAATTGGGCTCTGAATGTAGGGTTTTTCTTGATGTCGCTCTGCACTGGTGAGAGTTTGTGAAATCATTTGCTTTTACAATATTATTATGTTTCAAAATGTATTTATTCTACAATTAAGTACTTTGAGAGCTAAAATTCCCCACTAGTAAACTCTGATAAACCATTTGAACTTAAATCTTCTGAACCTGCTTCAGTTTCCAAAAGAAAAAAGGCAGATTATTCACTGGTCAATTTTGATACCATCATAGCTAGTACAGTAAATGAGCTTCTAATAAGCAACAGACACCGGAAAACTTGGTCAACAGAACCAATTATGACATAACTAATGACCCAAATAGAACGAGTGTATTTAAAGGCACTTAACAACAGATACCCACTTTATGTTTTCGAGCAAAATCCTCTAATTGGGATCGAAATGTGGTGAGCTGCTCCTTCATGAGATCAGTTCTGACCTTGGCGACATGTTCACCAACCAATCGATATTGATCCTGAAATCACAAACCAAATTGAAGTACAATCAATCGAGAGCGTTCAGAAAAGGACATCAAATTGAAAAGGGAAAATCGAACCCAAACTCCTCTTACCCGAGCAGCTGCTGCGCTCTGAAGACCAGCAATGCCTGGCCGCCGTCTCATGTTGATCAAATTGAGATACGAATCGGTTGTTTCAGATTTGCTGGAAGACTGTGACGTCTGAGAGTTATTTCAGATTAGCGCTCGAAAATTGAATTGCAGTGATGGCTGAGGCGACCAAAGAGGAAAGAGAACAATGGACGGACAAAGAAATTCCTTATTCCCGTGCCGAGGAAAGTACAATATTTGGGTAAATACTTTAACGATGCAGTTTATGCTTTATCAGCGCACAAACAATATGCAGTGCTGTTTTGATTCTATAGTCCGTGCGCGGCATGAAGTCAAAATTAATCTGTTAAAATAATTACTCCAATAATATTTTGGTCCCAAATCAATGTCTTTTGTTTTTTTCTTTTGTAAGCCTGCAAATCTACGACAAAAACAAGCCCAGTATTATGGCCCAATTTCCGTGATCGTAGATGACTCTTCGTACTGCCTGATGGGGGTGATGCCCATGTATTCCGTCAATAGAAGATATGAAAGGGATGCTACATACTATAAGGCTTGAGTGTAGGCCATCTTTACTACGGTCTCAAAAATATATCGAATAAGATCTAAATATCTAAATTGATTATATAACGAACTTGTAGAATATCAATTTTTACTATTTTAGACATTTTTGTACTATTTTTTATAATTTATGAAATATGACAAAAAATAACTTAAAAATAAAATAAAATTGTCAATATTTAGATTTTATTTTCTCATCTTTCTTAAATAATAAAAAATAATAAAAAAACTCCAAAAATAATAAAAATTAGTATTTTACAAGTTCATTATATAACCAATTTACTGGGCTACTTAGATCAAAATTTAAAGTTTATACGATAGGTTTTTGAAACCGTAGCACGGATGACCTTATGTTATCCGTAGCACTCAAGTCTTACTCATATACTATCGCCGAGGAAAAATAAGTGCTTGAAACTTTGCATAAACAAGGCACAGACACTACAGTCAAGTTTCCAAATTCAACAACTGTTGGATATCAGGGCTACAAAGCATAAATCAATAACTTAAAATCCATTAAACCGAGGTTATTTATCAGGTTCGCACTCATATAAATTTTTACAACTCAAATGCCAGGAAAAAAAAATAATAAAATAAAATGCTTGTATCCTACAAGAAAATACAAACTACATGGGGAAATCAGTCTTCTTCTAGGCTAACAGCAGGTAGCCCTTCTTTAAACCATGTGTATAACCCCCCTTCCAAGTGGAATACATTCTTATATCCGTTAAGGACTAGCAAGTAAGCTGCAATGAGAGACCTGCCAATAAGCAAACGAATCAAGTCAATCAACACAAGAATTAGACTATTATATATACTTGGAAGTTGGAACAACACATTAAATATGCACATCAATTGTTCTCTTAAACAGGCATAATTAACCTTCAGTCAATCAATACAAAACAAAGCAAACACAAGGAAAAGATTCGAAAAAAAAAGGCACGCACAAAAAAAAAAAATAGAAAAGAAGTTAAATTCGGGCATAGCCAATCAATTTTTATGGTTCTGCCAAGAAAGTACTGGCTGTTGAGAGGTACCACCTCCAGCATGATAAATTATAATTAAGATAAAATATGAGAGAAGAATTAGCATCCAAATAACATAAACATTATACAGTACCTAGACTGTATACCCTCCGGTAAATTCATGGAAGGCTTCATTGTTCCTCCGGTAGAGCATGCTACAATAATCTTCGCATCTTTACTAAGTTTTGATTCAACATCTATATATTTTGAAAATAGGCATTTCTTACTGTCTTATTAGAAATTGATTTATAAGAAAAGCATAAAGAAATAGTCCTTGGAGCATACCTTGCATGAACTCAGGGTTCTCTTCAGTTCCAGAGAAAATTCCGAAGAAAGCAAAAGCTGCACGCCTCGCAATATCCCAAGCTGTCCATTCTTTGATAAGACGGTAAATTTGTACATTGATAGCACCTGGTGGATGCGCCTGTGTATTGGCAAAATTGAAAAGTGTTCTTTTGTTTTAAACATAATGATAGGTAGTGGCACGAGCTCTCGTCTCTCTACAGAGAGACGCGGGTTCAATTTTTAAGAATAGCATCTAAAAGATGTTGGGGTGTACCAGGACTCTTTAATAAAAAAATATATATATACATAATGATAGGCTTTCCAAGCAACTCTGGACACATATTTCTTTTCTTTTTTCTTTATGTTCATCCAAATTAATTGATATACAAACAGCTTCTGACCTTAATTTCAGAAGGTTAAGAGATGAAACTTATTTCAATGATCACAACTTCAAATTCTATTATTCTACAGAAATTACTAATCATTGCGGTTGCATTATCATGTATCTATACTCTAAAGAAAATCTCCAAAAGAGGAACAAAATGAAGCTGGTAAAAAAGATCAGGTGTATAGTGTACCTCTTTGAACTCTGCTACAGGCCGAACATCTAGAATGACAAAGTTATTTTCATTCTGAAGCCGAAAAGCTTCCTTCACATCAACACTCCGTACCTGAAGTGAAGTAAAGATAGCTTGGTTTATTGGTATGATTTTGATTTAATATATTATAGCAACATATAAAAAGTAAAAATAACTTGGGAATTTTCAAAATTAGCGAAGCAACCAAACATAAAAAAAAAAAAAGGATAAGAGATATTACTCTCTTCTCAGACAAAAGTTGCCGCTTGATCTTCCATTCTTCTTCCGCTGGTTTAAGATGAAAACCCATTCAGTACACAGAACAATTAAAATAACTAAGATAACTAATTCATGGCAGATAAATCACGCATTTATATATATAATATAATTAATTCTGACCACAGACCAGGACTCTTGGCTGGTTTGGTAGCAGCACTTGTTACTGTAAGCAAACGCTTCCGCACGGCTGAACTGCGAAATTTGGCCACTGACAAAGGCCTGAAAGAGATAGAAACTAAGTCTGAAGAACTAGCTCTTGATGAGCATGGAAGGTTTGGATTTACTATTGAAGAAGCAGCGAGCATTGTTAAAGCGGCAAAGGAGAAACGGTGAATGAAGAATTAAGCGAAGAGGTGGGAAACGGAAATGGATTACTGGAAGAATTGTTTTGGATCGGGAGATTTGTGAACTGGTGGTGGAGACTTAGAGTTGCCCCGCTTTCATTGGATTTCTTCCAATACTTGACCCCACCATTCTAACCCCAACTTAAATATCTCCTGCTCAAGAATTTCACTGTGAGTTGCACACTTGCACTTGGAGGCCTTTTGAGTAATGCCTACGCAACTCCATTCTATGGGTGAATTCTGGGCGGCCCATGTTTTGTCTGTGTTGGCCCAAACAATGAGGGCCTTCTAACAAATTAACGCTCTGTAGTTCCAAAAGAATAATTCAATTAGGCTTTTGTTTGTGTACGGGGTTAACGAAAACTCACAAATTTCACTTCTTTTTTTTAAATACGAGGACGGTTCAAATGCATTTTTTTTTTTTGCGCTCTAATATGTTTTATATTTTTTATTTTTATTTTTTAAGTTCGAATATTCGATCTGAATTGCTTAACATGATATTTATAATAAAATATACTTGGAGATTAAATTTTATACTTTTTTAGAATTGTTTAGTTTTTTTTCATAAGAACAATATTATTTTATTGGATGATCCAAAATCTCCTTTAAACAATAATTTTGTACCTATCTAAAAAAAATAGTACAAAATTCTAAAAAATATAAAATTTTGTCTCCAAGCATATTTTATTATGAAGATCATATTGAGCGGTTTGAATCGAATGTTCAAACTTTAAAAACAAAAATAAAAAAATACAAAGCATATTAGAGTACAAAAAAAATATGTACATTTGAACCCTCCTCTTCAAAGATACATTGCAGAAACATACGGATGCAACGAGTGTTCAACTTTATTCTAGATAGGTGGGGAGAAGATTGAGCGCTTGAATGGAGTTTTCCAAACTTTTCTATTGCTTATAACCCGAATATAGGCGTAGCAGAGGTTTTATTTACAACTTAAGCATTACATTTAGTAGGCAAATGGTAGGAATATTTAGTGGAATGGAAACAATTAATTATGAAATTTCAGAATTTTAAGCTAAATATTTTTTAAAAAGATGTACCCAATATGAAGATTATTAACGGTATTTTTTTTTTGTACATTCCTTTATGAGTGGATTGAGTATGGAGATATACCCAATAGTGATTCAGAACGGAATGCACAGAGGGGTTTTTTGGATTATACGGGGCATTCTGTTCAGAACAGAAGTCGTACGGAATTATTCTTCCGCTACTGTACGCTCTACATTTGTATCCACCATTTCAATACATTACGTATCAAACGGTTTGCTTTTGTACATAACTGATAGGTACATAAATCAACAACCTCAAATTTACTTTACTTATCTCTATGTCAATTACAAAATCTATATCTCTTTGATCTTCATAAAGTCTTGTTGATTCCATTGGTTCTTCAACTTTAATCTTTCAATTATATTGTTCTTGAACCTGCAAACTCACCCATACAATGAAACCGTTAAATTCATTCATTGTATGTTTTGCAAATTAGTCAAACATGATAATTAGAGAATTGCATAGAACAACAACCGAGACTACTTTAAAATTCTGTAAACGTATACATGTAAAAAAAATTCCAATTTTTTTTTTTCAAATCACATCCAATTATTTTGATTTCTGTAAACCTTATTATCACATAACTCTGTACACATTTTCGTTGAATATTATAAATCGATAAAAAATATTCAAATTTAAATTTGTTTTTCAAAATTTTATTTAGTTTTCAATTTTTTTTAATTATTCATCTAGATGCTTCTTTCAATTTTTTTTAATTATGTAAATCTTATCAAATAACTCTATAAAATTAATGTTTGTTATGTTTACAGGACTCAAAGGAATGGTTTACAAGATTCAAAGAAACAACTTGCAGGGTTTAAAGTGGTTCCATTTTAGTTTTTTGTTTTAAAAAGTCGTCAGAGAAATTTTATAAGCAGTCTCAGTGGTCTTGGTTAAATTACTACAAGTGATCCAAGTGGTCATGGTCAAAGCAATTAGCTAGATTGAGGGTTTATTAGAGATCACACTATAATAAAAATCGTAAGTTTTGCATAATTCATTGTATTAGTTTACAGTATTGAGTATTGAAATTTACATAATTAATAGAAGAGATTATAGATGCTTAATTGGTATTGTGGACTGTATGACAAGACTGTTGTTGTTAATGACAGTTGAAAGCGTGTGCGAGCAGTCCAGAGATTTTCCGAAGATTAAACTTGAAGGATATTACTTTTTATGTATTTTAATAATGTACAATATAAAGTTTTAAACTGATAAGTATAGTATAGCTGCTAACATAATTGTATTAACTTTGTTTTGGTGTAAGAGTAAGGGGGATAATTTATATTTTAAACTTACTCTCATTCTTACATGTGATATCAAGAATATAATTCCAATAATAAATACAATGGATATGTCAAAGGATATGGACATGATAGCATTGTGTGGAACCGACTGAGATGAGGACTTGTTGGATATGTAGAGAATGCGGAACTTACTTTTTGCTTGGTATGTAGTTGGAGATGATCATATTTTCTTTTGCTTTTAAGACCTTGGTAATTTTTATTTTTATTAGAGGTAATATTGAAATTTTGGAGTTATAGTCCCTGGTACATGCCATCCAAGACTTGTATTATTTGATGATATCATGTGAATCGATTTGATGATGCTATGTGAATTGCTAAAAACATGTTAAAATGTAATAATGGTGTTGGATATGTAGTTGTTTTGTTATTGATTAGGGTAGGTAATTTTTGCTTTCATTAGAGTATCGTACAAATATAGTATGCATTTATATGTAAAATTTATAAAATTTCAAATTAATTCAATACAAAGTTCAACAGTTAAAAAATGACGAAAAATGAACATATTAAAATTGACATATAAATCTTTTTTTAACCGCTTGACTTTATACTAAATTAATTTGTAAATTTATAAATTTAACATGTAAAGTAGGTATATTTCAATGATTTGGAGATTAGTTTTGGAGCTTTTTCTTTAAGATAGAAATATAGAAATCTAGCCAACCAACTTTCATTTCATTGTCTATAAATATTAAATAACTTTTTTATCTGAGTTTCTAATGCATAATCTATTACACAGATAGTGTTGTCTTTTATCACTAAACTAAAGCAGAAGCGTAAGTAAAGATGGAGTATAGGAGTCAACTGACTCCCATTTTTTTTAGTTATATTTATGTATGATTTTCTTTATAATTTAGAATAAAATTCAAAAAATTATAAAATTAATCTTTATTCTCCATGCGAAAATTTTATATGATTAACCTCCATATATATTTGATTTCTATATTTCGAAAGTCTAACTCTGTTTCTAAACTAAAAACTGATTCTTAAGATAAGTTTTGGAGTTAGCTCACTAAATAGTTGGTGAGCTTAAAAACACTATAGTCCTACCCGTACATATATTCTAACAGGGTCGTGGGACCCACGTGCCGTGACGTGTTAGTACGACATTTCTCTCATTCAAGATGGACAACAAGTCGATATAAAGCATTTTTAATGGCAGAAACAGCCCGCCACACAGAGAGCTATCTAAAAACTGTCACTAAAAAGTGAAACAAAAACATAAAACATAAAACATTCGAAAAGAAGAGAGAGGACGAGAGAGATTAACAGAAACAATGGGCAATTTCTTAAAAGAATAAAGAAAATTGTGACCGAAATCTCATCTCTATAAAAAAAAATTAATAATTTTTCCAATTATTTTTATTCGTAATCCAGACTGAATATTATCCTCAAATATATGTAGAAGATTCTCTTCTCTTCGGTTTGAGATTTACTCTCAGCCACTTTGAGATTCGGACTATAGCAGGGGCAGTATTATTTGGACTTTGAGACTGTGCAAAGTTAAAAGAACGGTCAGGATCTACTAATTTGTGAAATATTCCCTGTTACGTGATCTGCTGTGATTCTTCGGAATCGCAGTGTTCAGTTTGTCCAAATTAAACCATTAATTTGTTTTCAGATTCGTACATAAAATCAACTGCTTTGAAATTCGTGTATTAAAAAAAAAATAGTTTGATCTTCGTGTATTAAAAAAAAAATAGTTTGATCTGGAAAAGCAGGAAAGTCTGCGATTCCAGCAGATTTATTTCCGTACCGAGGAGGAGGTGAATTGACTGAATTCCCATCCACTGAGATATCTCAAACTTTGCGTGACTTTCTAGAACATCTCAATCGTTCAAACACATTCCTCACGAATCTCGAAGCTCCAATAATACTCCCCCCCACGCTGCTCCGAATAGGCACCGGACACGTCGGTCACGCAAAAATTGGGATATCTCAGAGGATACGCACTCATGAATGTGTGGAAGACTGAAGGGCCTTTCGCTGACTTCGCTTTCACGATTCAATAGAAAATCAAATTTAATTTAGGTTCGCTTTCGCTCTCGACTCTACTCTCAGCCCCACCCAATTCCCGATCGCCAGTCATGATGGCCGCTTCCTCCGCCTCCCTCCGTACCACCACCCACCTCTCCTTTCTCTCCTCCTCCAGTTCCACCCCCAGGCCACAAACCCAACCACCTCGCTCTTTTCTCCGCCTCAAATCCCAACCCTTCAAATCCCCGCTCCATTTCTTCTCCCAACCCCTCCATCCCTGCTCCAAACCCCAGCTCAAGGCCATCTCTTCAGATCTAGATATATCTCTCCTAAACCCTCATTGTCCCTCTCTCAAATCCCGTCTAGCCTCAGGTGAAACCCTCTATGGCATCTTCCTCCTCTCATTCTCCCCGACACTAGCTGAGATTGCCGGCCTAGCCGGCTATGACTATGTTGTAGTAGACTTGGAGCACGGGCCAGGTGGCATCTCTGAAGCGTTGCAATGCCTCAGAGTACTTGCATCTACTCACACGCCTGTGATTCTTCGTGTGCCAGAGGTATCTGCAGCTTGGGCCAAGAAGGCATTGGATCTCGGGCCTCAGGGAATCATGTTTCCCTCGATTGAGAGCGTGAATGCTGCGGAAATGGCGGTGTCATACTGTCGGTTCCCGCCACGTGGCGTGCGTGGGACTGCTCATACTATTGTAAGAGCATCTGCATACGGATTGGATGATGCCTATGTCTCTCGGTGCGAGGAGGAACTTCTTATCATGTGCCAGGTCTTTATGAAACTTCTTGGATTACTAATTTCTACACCAAAGAGTATTAAAAGTAAGAACAGTCTTGGTCAAGTGTCATAAAGGTAAAAGGATTGTTGGCATGAACAAAATACCTATAACTTTGTACGTGTCAGCAGCTTTAAATACATTTGGTTATCAAATTGGCCATCATACTGATTTCATTTGCCCTTTGTGTAGCTTTGTTGATTCCAGTTGTATTCTTTTGTAAATAAATTTCCAATCGACATAAGCATGATTCTAAACCTTGTTGCTGCACAATTAGACCTACATGCTTGTGTTATGGCAGACTACTTATTCTGACATTGCTAAAAATTGGGTTTTTTTCTCTCTGTTAAGAGATAGTCTTTCAAATATTGTTAATAATGAGACCTCGAGTCTATATGGGGTTTATATCGGGTCTGTTAAGTAGTTTAGGGGATGATGATTGTAAGATTTTTTTTTTCTGAATTTATATGTAAACTGGGGCTTTTATTCTCCTTTTTTCAAAAATAATAAAATAGAAGGAAAAGAAGGAAAAAATAATAATAAGCTACTTGACAGCATATATCCTGTTTACCAAAGTTTTGACTTTCATGTCAAGAATACATAGAAGATTGCTAATCTTCTTCTGAATTGCTTCAATTGGCCTGTTGACCTAATTACCACCCCCTTCCCCCCTCCAAAAAAATAAAATAAAAAAGAATGTTTACAATTGTTTCAGGAACTATATTGAATTGGTATGGTACCACAAACAACCTATGTTAACTCACTTTCATAACAGGTGGAAACCATTACGGGCATAAAGGAAATTGAGGCCATTGCATCTGTGGATGGAGTGGACGCAATTCAAACAGGACCACTAGACTTGAGTGCCAGCATGGGGTACTTGTGGGACCCAGGCCACAAGAAGGTTAAGGAAATGCTAAAAGAAGCTGAAAGGAGGATATTAGATGTAAAACTAGAAGGCCGATCAGTGTACTTGGGTGGATTTGCAATGCCAAAAGACCCTCCTGAGATGCTGAAGCAGAGGGGGTACCACATGGTGTCAGGGGCTGTAGATGTAGCGATGTTCAGGAAGGCAGCGGTAGAGGATGTGAAACGGTTTCGAAGCATAGGCATGGAAAATGCAGAAGAAGAAGGTGAGGGGAAAGAAGCGGATGGGTATTGGAGTGAGTGAGAATTTTGAGTTCAGAGTGTAGTCGTATGACATAAGAGTTTATGTCAGTCAAGAAATTGCTTAGTGGTTTAGATGGCTCAAAGATGTGGGAAAGAGTAGGTGGTACTGTTCCTCAGAGATGGAAATAATTACCTAGTGCGAAAGATTTTACTGAGGACCATGGAGAACTTATTTATGAAATGTTGCAATAATGATATGATGGATGTTCAATTTATGTAATAAGGGGAATTGGGGAAGAGCAAATCTGATTTTTGCTCTCTATATAATCAACTTAAGAATATTTGATCACCATACTAGATAAACCCGGAAAATCTGTAAATAAACAAGAGATCAACCGCAACCACAACCACAACCACAACCACAAATCAGAAATTGTACCTCCTGTTGGTTCAAATCACCTTTAGCATCAGACAAGGTCCAAAACCTTTGTTTGTATACATTTTACATTAAACTTTTGAAGATCAGAAAGCCTTTTAGAATTCAAATACAGGATTGCTCGTAGTAGATGACCCTCTTTCTAGCATTAAACTTTTGAAGATCAAGAAGTCTTTTAGAATTCAAACACAGTAGCAGCAAGCTAATAGTAGATGCTCCCACACGATTGATGACTCTGGCAGTAGGTGCAATTGATCTAACTGAGACTGTAGTAATGCATAGAGTAGGAAATTTGTCAAACGGCGTGACTAGTTACGTCATGTCACGTATGCCAATTACGTGACGTGATTCGCGTGATGCGTGACGTGACCGCATTCTAGCGAAAATTACACGTCACGTCACGGTATAAAACATAGAGTATCCAACTTTTTTGGTATGTATAGTGTATTTAGATTTTTTTTTTAGTGTAGGTTCAGTGATACTGGTATTCATATAGTACTGATTTTTATTTTCTCTAGTTTAAACTAATAAATGTTTGTAATTTAAATTTTTAAAGTAATGTCAGATGCCCAACAGTCTTTCCTAAAAAAAAATATTTGCAACATTATTTAACTTATTTTAGAAATTTTCATATTTTTTTTATATTTTTTTTTCTAAATTTTCAATAATTTAAATTTAAATATAAAAAAAAAATTGATGTGACTAATTTACATCAGGACACATCACGTCACGTATGGTCACGGCGTAACTACGCGTGACGTGACCATCCACCACCATTTTGATCACGTCGCATAAAAAAAAGACTGATCATGTCATGTGATCATATCACAGCGTATTTGTCACGTCACGTCACGTATTTCCTTGTCTAATAATGCATCTTCCGTTCTCAATTACATTCGCACTTTGTTTAAAAGGTAACAAATGATAACTTATCCGAACAACATATACCATTGATTGTCTTAACAAATGATAACCAATTCATACAATTAATATAGTTTTTTTTTTCCTTTGTAATTAACCAATCTAAACGAATTTTCTTTTCCTAACTACCAATCTAAAAATTTATAGTTCTGATCAAAGGAAAAAAGGTTAAATGACTTTATATCAATTAAAACTTTTAAAATAATTAATTTCTCCATCAAAACTTCAAAATAATCTCTTTCTTCATAAAAACTCAATATTATTTCTTCATAAAAATTCTATCGGATTAATTTCGAACGACAAATCCAAATCGTTGAAATTCTTCTACCTTACGAGTGATGCGTGTGAAAATTTTAAAGTTTTGAATTAATTTAGTATAAAGTCAAGTGGTCAAAATTAGAAAGTTTTTAAATTAATTCTAATGCATTTATTTTTGGAAGCTTTTTGACCACTTGACTTTATACTAAATTAATTCGATACTTTAAAATTTTCATATGTAGACAAATCACTCGTAAGATAGAAAGATTTCAACGGTTTGAATTTGTCGTTCAAAGTTAATCCGATAGATTTTAGAGTTAAGAGTACAAAAGAGTTTGGTACTCCTAGGAGCACCCTAGTTCTACTCATTTTTTTATATCTGTCGGTGAGAAGTTGAACTTTTGATTGATATACAAATTAAGATTCACCCCAAATTACTTGCGAGTTCAGTTAGGATTTCAAAGTTACACTGTGATTTAACTATTCAGTTTACACATTTTGTGACTAATATACCCCCAAATCACTTGCATATTTTTTGTTAACTAAATCTCAAATATTGATATTAAAAATCATTATTGCCATATCTTATGAATATAGATTAAGAATATTGTTTTTATGTATAGCACTTATTTGTTCCAAATGATAACAACATTTTTCCATTAAATGTGAAATTAAGGATCTAACCACACAAAAAAATTGACCAATTTAATATCTAATCCATAAAAGGCTTATGGAAAAGATAAAAATAAAAATAAATTCTTGATTAACACCTAATTTTTTTTTTTGAAACAGATTAACACATAATAACTAAACTGCCAAAAAAAAAAACAATATATTGCCGATCCATTATGATAACATGTTTGTTCTGTTCGGCAAGCTTAGTAGTCTTTACAAGAAATGCATCTGCCCCAGCAACCTCAACAAGATCCTCAATGAAATCTGAAAGTTGATTGAAATTGCTACTTAGCGTTGTTGTTGTGTTTAATTCAGTTTGATGATTCTGAGTCGCTGGTAATTCAAATTTTATCAAGCAGAATTTTTTAGTCGGTGAACACTGAACGGAACTTCTGCATCCACTGCACTGAGATGAGTACGAATAAAGGTGGCTAAAAAGTTTGAGATTCATTACTTACTCTTTTTTAAACTTTCGCACTTTCGCAGAAGCTATGGAGAATTAAACTTTGAGTACAACCGTCTTAGGAATTTTTCCTACCCAACTGTCAACTGTGTTACCTTCCTTTTCTCGAGATTCATTACTTACTCGAATTCTAGATCGTTAGAATTAATTTCAAACCATTGACAAACTAAGCTATCGGGTTCAAATCATTCACGAATTAAATTTAAATTGGACCCAACTCATTCGAAAGCAGTTCACAAACTAGGCCAGCTCGATATGTATATGTGTTATGTTTATTTTACAAGTTTATAGGTCTAAAATATGATAAATAATGAAGTATAGTTTAGGGTCAATGCACCAATACCCTTATCTAAGTACAAAATTAATAATTTGATAACTTGCTACGGATAAAATATAAAAGTGTAATAACTAGGAAACAAAATAAACTCTTAGTTAGTAAAAAGGATAATTTAGCAAAATTAAAAATCATTAAGTCAATCAAATTACAACTCGTCAATCAAAATTTTATGTAAATTAACGAATAATTTTGCTATTTTTATTAGGGGGAATTTCACGTATTTCCCCCTCTAAAGTTTGAAATTATGTATTTCCCTCTCAAAACTTCAAAAACTCACAAATTTACTCATTCTGTTATCTTTTATATTAAAATTCATTCTAAATTTATCAAATATCTATTTTACCCTTCATTAGAAGCATGTAAATTCCATCGACTCAAATTTGAATATGAACAGTTTCTCTCCCGTACCAACTGCTTTTAGATTTGTGCACGCAAGATCAGCACGAATCTTGATGCAAAATGCACACATACTGAAGCGACATGCACAGATCTTAATGCAGTACACGCTGATCATAATTGCTTTAAGATTCGTGCAAGTTAGATCAACACAAATATTGAAGCGATGGACACAAATCTTAATGCGATGCGCTCGGATCAGACGATAGAAGAACCCTTCATATTCAAATTTGAGTCCGATGGACTTTATATGCTTTTAATAAAGGGCAAAATGGGCATTTTAAAAATTTAGAATGAGTTTTATTATAAAAAAAAAACAATAAAATGGGTAAATTTGTGAGTTTTTAAAATTTAAAGGGGAAAATATATAATTTCATACTTTAGAGGGGGAAATACGTAATTTTGAAGTTTTTGAGGGGTATACATGAAATTCCCCCTTTTTATTAATACAAAAATTAGTCCAAAACATACCAAATTATAATGTAACATTTGTTTCTTTATCTAAACACGATTAATAAAAGCAATTTAATAATAATAACTACTTGTTATTCTAAGTTTTGTAAAACTATTAGCAATTTACAAAGGCACATATGTTAATTTTAATCAGTTATATCCAACATCACATTTTACATTCTAATAAAAAAAACAAATATACGAATTGTTTCTTATAAGAAACAAAAAATCAGTGAAGTAATTAGTTTATACCCATATATTGATCCAAAAATACCAAATGAATGATTTGTCACATTTTTTTAGTTTTGGATGTATTCATTTTTCTTCACAATTTCCTGAGTCGTTTTTTTATATTATCTCAAAATATCTTCCTCGCTCATTATATTGACTTGTAAAACATCTTAATCACAGAATGGCTCAATTTCGCATGGAGATCACTTATGTTCTCTATTTTGATAAACAATTTTATGAGATCAAGTTCTGATCAGCATATTGTAGTAATTTAAAAAAAAAAAAATCCATAATTCATCATCTCAAGTTGACCTCTGGCCATGGCAATCAACGGGCAGCTCTTCTTTAATTTGCCAATATTTTGCTTCATCTCTAAAAATAGAAACCTAAGCATTCTTTGACTGTCATTGCTTATGTTAATGGGTCTTAAAATATTTCAGAATTTTTTTAAGTCTTTTAATGTAGTTGTATATTATTGTTTTCAACACTCAAAGACCACCTTAATCTTGAACTAACCTGATATATAAAACCAAGAATTGGGATGGGATACAACATTATATTCGTCATTTAATTTTAGAGTCGGCTATCACCAAAAAAAGGAGACAAGTATTTCCAGTTGTATTTTTCAGCTTCGATACTGTTTACATTTAGGAGAGAGATGTCTATCGTATGGCTTCCTTTCAGGTTTCTGAATCTAAACTGTCACGTGCTTGATGTGTTTGCTCTACCTTGCTCTCATTTGAGCTAGCTGAATAAAAAAAAACATTGTGCAAGACTTTTGTACTATAATATTTATAGTAATTTTGTTACGTACGTTAAGGGGTCTGCACTACTTTTCCACAAAAAGCAAAAAAAAAAAAAACCACCTGTTCAAATCTACAATATGGATGACCTGCATGGATGTGCTCCTATTGCAACAAAAGGGCGTGAATTTACAAACAAATTTCATGCAGATTAAGGTACAAAAAAGCTTAACGTAAAAGCATTCAATAGCACCTCATACAGTTAGTATAAAAAGTGGAAGTACAGAGTTTGTCGCCATCTGCAAGTTAAATATCATATAAGCTTGCATTTTCCTAACACTGAATATCCTGAAGTCATAAACCATCCTCCTCTAAAAATAAACCATCAAATGTTAGAAACAAAATTTTGCAGATTAATAACAATCATACGGCCTGCAACTATGAAAAGCAAACAATGTCATCTTGGACTCGATTCAACTAAAAACACATTATTCTTCAATTAGTAAGCGTGCTAGCTTTATCCTGTATAATTCACTTTTTGTTCAACAGACAGATGCAATCTAAAAGCTGAAACAGATTGTCATTCCTTCAACACAAAGGAGTTACAAGGTGATTCCCATATTCAAATTGCAACATTTATAGTATGTACCTGGAGATGGGTCTCAAAGATTTAAGTTCTCCAGGGGGCTTGGCATTGAAGAAATTGTAGTTAGTTCCTGAGCCCATTATTGGAAACAAAGCTTTTTTAAACTTTACATCCTTGATGAATTTTCAGTTCCTTAGGATCACTTTTTCACATAAATATGAAGGAATTCAGGACAATCAACCACAAGTATACAACAGTGTATCAACAGTGTATCAGATACTATGATGATGAATTATCATAAACAATATCAACAGTGTATCAACAGTGTATCAGACAATCATCCTTATCCGCTTGTATGTACTCACCTTTCCTCTTTTCTAGTTGTTCATGATGA
The DNA here is from genome assembly GCA_024447775.1 of Carex cristatella. NCBI lineage: Eukaryota > Viridiplantae > Streptophyta > Magnoliopsida > Poales > Cyperaceae > Carex > Carex cristatella. Next base: position 3,293,655 of record JAJHPF010000030.1, on the reverse strand, counting down.
ATTATCATAAACAATAGATTCTATGATGATGTGAAATCTTTGTAGCAACAGTGTATCAGATAACAACTCAGTTAAGGTCTTGTTGAAATTGCATTTTTATATACGTTCATAATAGACTACGAAAGTGCATGTAGCAACTACTGTTAAACTACAAGACCTTAAATAAGCAATAAAGACAAACGGATATATAACCATGAGGCTAAATCATTTCCCAGAACAATCATTTGCAAACTTCTAATGTAAGAACATTCGAACAACTAGCTTACATACAGCACGATAATGACCCTAGATAATACAAACTATGCAATAAAATTACTTCATACGACTCAAGGTAGAAAACACACTGTTAAAAAAACAGTCCGAACGATAACTTAAACAGATCTACTAAATACCAAATACATATCGGTAGTACGAATTAAGACTTTTTGCAGGACATGCTTCATCTTCACCACCCTGCCGTCCCTACAAGAAAGTCGCGAGTAGAACGTTTTAGGTTATTAGAAAACGTATATCGGTATGTTTACGTTCAAGGATTGCCAAAACACAATAGCAAGGGGTGTCAATTCCGAACAGACCTAATTTGACAAGTGTTGGTTCCAATCAGTTCTAGCAATATCGGACCAATCTGACTTTTACCCAATCCCAACCAACGCAGGTATTACTTAATTTATCAAGCAATAATGTACTTGTGAATAAGCAGATAGAATAGTTGGATTCAACTGCCTTCTCTCTTTACAAGTTTGAGAATTAAAAGTTTAAAATTCAACAAATTAAAACTACGGATGCTGTGTATGTCACTTCCTCTAGGAGCAACATAGAAGATTGTGGGTACCAAGAGAAATCATCCACATCAATGAGATTTACAAACCTCTTGATGCCTATTAAAACATAGCCAAAAATTAAATGGGTCATATCTAATGGTCGTGTTATTTTAATTTTAGCTTTTTATTATCAGATTTGTAAAAGATTTAGGCATAACAAGAGGTGCAGAAATAAAGGCAGTCTACCACTCAGATAAGACCGAAAAAGCTTGAAAATTCCGGATAAATAAAAGAGACAAGTCTGAAACAAAGCCAGTGAAACATAGTGCTCATAAAATCAGGTCAGGTCAGACCCGATATTACATCTCTGAATCTCCACAGCAGGACAAAAAAAGCACAAAGGGTACGAGGACTCAGGTAACCAACCTGCCCAGTTTACATAAAAGGGAGTTGACCTAAAACCAGAGGAAGACCTGAACCAGTGAAAACACAAACATAGAACCTGGTATTTGGTCACAGTATAATAATTTTTTGGCAATCCTTGGGACGTTTTATTCGTTGTTCAAGTTTCGCAATCACCTGATAGACGAGACTGCCGCATTAATTAGCGCCTACTGCGGGTCACACCAGACCTCAAACCAGGATTGCGGGCAAATTGGAGACGCAAAACAGACGAGTCACGGTCATGGTCATCAAGTCTATAACCTGCAAAAGTAATCGCAGTGACGATTTATGCACAAACTGGAAACGCATTGCGGACAAACGAACCACTTGAGCTATTTCATTGCATATGGACAGATAAAATATTCGCATGAAACTTGGTATGTATCAGATCGTAATTCTGCGTATCTAATTGGTTTCAGTATTCTGAATACATCTCTAAATCCATTATTATTACCAGTTAAAGCATATTAAGATGTGAAAAAATTTAACACTGCAGCATGACAATTAATAATATATTTTTTTAATCATATCCGGTGGGGTTCAGGGAAATGCAACGCTAAACAGAAGTCGTGTCGAGTAAAGAGCCATCCATATCCATAAAAAATAACCTACTTCGGACCTTAAAATGGCAAGTTATATGGCAAACAGATTAAGAGTAGAAACAAGAAATTAGCCCCTGCATGGCCAAAAAGTGCGCAGTGACTCGGCATCAGATTGTATATTGCTGTCAATAATAGTCTAGGAAGGTGTAATAGAGTCCAGGAGCACTTTGGGAAGCTTTTGCTAAAGTATAGAGGAACAGCACGACATGGATTTTATCTCTTGCCACCGATGTGTGTTAACTTTGGAAATTATAATGGTTCATGAAAGATTTGGGTTCCATATGATCGAAGCTTCGAATAGTGATTTTAGCGAACTATTAGAATCTGAACTTAGTCAAGCTGTGTTTCAGCACAAGCTTCCAATCCTCCCTCTCAAGTCATGAGATTCAAATATAGTTAATCTTTGATCTCCAAAGACAATATGCATACTAAAATGGAACATATACTGAGCAGCATGCCATCTTTGGGCAAATACTAAGTCAGCAGTCTGTCATCTTTGGGCAAATACGATAACGACACAGAATACTAAGGTATGCAGTCTAAGGGGAATGCAAAATTAATTATGCTCCTAACAAAGAAAAATTCATGATCAAGTGTTTCCAAAGTAAAAACTTACCTTGCAAAGCATCCAATGCAACAGCAGCATGTGCAGGACTAGCGAAATCAACAAAGCAGAGGATATGAGTTGAGCCTTCTTTCTGCATAAAGGAGAAGATAAGGAGATTGAAAATTCAATAAAAAGTTTCTCAAGAATAATAGTGGTTGTGAATAAAATATAAAGTTGCAAAACTTGCATAGTATTCAACTTACGTGCTTTGGCTCCTTGTTGACAAGTCTCACCTCACGGTACCCCACAAATGGGCGGAAAATATCTTTACGAGGGAAGAAGTCAAGACCAAACAAATTTGAACAAAAGTTCAAAGCCAAGATTAGAAATTACTTGAGACCCTTCATATAAGTTTGGTAATTCCTGCTACTTTCTTATTCTCAAATGAAATAAGATAATAGCAAGTCAAACACAATCTTACAAACGCTCATCCCTCACAACATAACCAAAAATATAATAAAAGAACTACATCAAAACACCCCCACAGGCACCAACAATTCAAAGAGGCCGAAAAGGATACGGGAAACTTCCCGGCGAGTACAGTTGGAAGGGAGGCCTTCCACATACAAGGTGCTAGACGCATCAGGAGGGAGAGAGAGAGGTGGTGCCTCCTGCCTTGCACTAATAGCACGCCGGTCATCCAAGGGGTAGCCACCAATTCCTCCAGCCCTAGCCGGTTCTGGAGCAGCCGTGCTGGATAGCTATTCATTAAGAATCATATCCAATTTTAGATCTTTATGTAAAAAATACTCTCATTCATACAAAGTATTCGAGATTATAGGTGCTGTTTACTCTAGTTTTCTAAATTTTAATTCAGAGGCTTCTTTTGCAAGTAATATCCAGCTGTTAAGGAGAAATTGAGATGGAAATGGACATACTGCCCAAGTGCTCGTGATTAAATTTATTAATTATTGTTGTTGACTTGGTTCCACAAACTACAAGGTAAAGCCAAGACCACGATGTGTGTACTTCCACTAATAGGATCATCAATAAGTAGATAAAATTTATTATTTGGGGAATAAAAGGAAGTTTTGGGATTCCTTTCAAAAGAGGACGATCCAATCTCAAGGAGTCATCCTTTTGTAGATAAGGAACTAATAATATTAGTAACTCATACCCCATTGCGCAAGTAACGGTCATAGGAAGCTCCAATTGGCTCCGTGTCTCTAACAATACGATACCCAGGCCTCTCTTCTTCACGGGAGGGGTAATATGGGGGCAAGTCTCGGCCACCTGGCACATCTGTAAATAAAACTACCCAAAATTATCACGAAGTACTACTAGTAAGATATTTAAAGAACAAATTTACTCAGTCAAATATTGAGTCCATGTATGTGTAAAAGACTATAAATCTAGCAAGCAAAAGGGTACAGAATTGTGGGCTACCAAATTTCACAAACTTGCAAAAAAAATATGTTCCCAGATATTTTAACACAAACACAGAAAGCACAGACAGAATTCAGTTTAGCTAACAATTAAACAAAATTTCTAAATAACAAACCACCATATTCAGCAGCACGTGATCGCTTGAGAGTATCCGAGGAAGGAGGAGGGATAGCTACTGCCCCTGGTGGTGCCCGATGGTCGCTGTACCTCCAGTCTGGCAATTTTTCTCCTAGAGAAGACAGATAAATTAAATAGCAAGTTAATCTTGTATCAGATCTAACAAAAAAGATGTGTTCTGTTATATCACATGAAAAATTAAAAACTGGGCATTGTAACATCATGTAAAATTTTGTACGAGAGAACCTAAATCTTCTCTTTCTTGAGACGAAACGTAGAAATTTCGATCCAAGAGATCGATCCTAACGGATTAATAGTAGAATTAAGAAATTTTATAAGAGAAACGGACGAACCAGCGTAATCGGGGCGGGGTCGCTTGAGAGGAGCGGAAGAAGATGGCGGAGCGACGGCGGCGGCCGCCGACCCTGACACAGGTGGTGGCTGCGCCACACGAGGGTCGCTGTACCTCCAGTATCCTTCGGCCATTTTTCTCCTTCGAGTTGGGTGGGGGAACCGAGCTAGGGTTTTATTTTCACGCGACGAGAGAAAAGAAGAGGAGCACGGTGCGTACGTCTTGCGTGTGCGCCAAATATCCCTCTTTTCACCGTGTGCATAAATCAGAATCGGAAATGGGGACTTGTCAAATTGTCAGGCGGCAAATTTGCGAATCACATATACTCTCCAATCTCCATTACCTGAAAAGGGAACCTTTTACAACTAGTGAATCCAGACCGTTCTTTTTAACTTTTCACGAATCTCAAAGCCCAATAATACAGCCCTCCGTGATAGCCGAATCTCATATCGGCTGAGATTAAATCTCAAACCGTAAAGTGAGCTGGATCCTTAAATTTGGCGAGTCATTGAATTGGTTGTCGGTTGTAGATACTATAGACGGTTTTAGGACGAAGGAAATATTTTTAGGAGAAATTTATAAAAATATATTTATTAAATTTTGTGATTTAGAATTTTATATATCATTATCAAAATCCTAAATTAGTTATTTCCTGGTCAAATTTATAACCTGTATAAATGTTCATCTTTTATATATTAATCAATTAAAAATACATATTAATATTAATAAAAAATATTAGTGAGGCTATGGTAATATGCATATTATGGATTGACTTGTGCTTGATGCACGCAAAAGTAAATATACAAAGTTTCAGTATAGTAGACTATACATTTTAATTTTGATTTTACTTTTGAGTCAGATTGCAAGTGCACAATCCTATCGCATAGTATAATCAGGTATCGATCTACATGGATAGCGTATCAAGTTAAAACAATTTTCACTAGTATATGTTGGATTGGTTGTTAATTATGATTTTGGTGTGTGTTCTTGAGTAACTATTAAAGTAAATTAAAATACAACCGGAGCTGTAGTAAGATTTAATGCGGTGGCGCTATAGGTGATCGGCAGAATAATAAGGATTATCTAGATTTCAGGTTTTCCTATGAGTCTAATATTATGATCTGTTCAGGCTCCAGTTTAACCCGTATGCGACACTGTCACTGTCGCATGCGACATAGACTTTACCTGTTGGCGACCTCACATGCGGCACTGTCACTAACTGCATGGCGCCGCAGTGTTCTGTTGTGTGTTGTGTAAGGTTTTCCAATTTTTCGATCGGCTTTTGGGCTACCAAGACTAAAATATTTTAAGAACATAATTATATTCTTTCCTTATACTACCCCATAGTTGAAATATCTTAATCCTTAGATAATTTCTTATATTGTTCCGTAAACTTAACCTAAGATGATTTCTATTCTATCCCGCTAAGAGAGCCCACTGGTAACTAACCCTAGTCTTTGAACCGCTGTCAAGCCTCGTTAGCCGAAGTTAAACCACTTACATACTATCATTCTCACACAAGGATCTATCGGATCTCCCCCATTGGTATGTAGAGGATCATTAACATGTAGTAGATGGAACTATGTATACTCAAATAGAATAAAAAGATTAAAGTGCAATAGAAATTCACACAACAAAACATAAACAAAATATCAAAATATTATTAAAGGACTTATAGTTCGACCCTCACCCTAGAGATGAGAGGTTCAGCTCATTGGAGCCATGGCAAAGGAAAATAAAAATAAAGAGAACATGGATTACAACCCTATTGAAGAAGAAGAACCTCGCTTCTTTAGATGACGCCTCCTTGTCTTGACTTGTAAGGGCTTTGCCTCTCTCTCTCTAGAACTCTAACCTAGCCTAGTTTTCCTAATCGGTGAGGATTCGTGACTATAGTACAAGACTTAATCACAAGTAAACACGCACACCAAATCTAATACAAGAGAGGGTATTTATAGGGTTTCCTAAAATAATGGGGATCATGGGGGACATGAGGTTCACCCACAATCCAGTATGAATTGGCTAAAAATAGACATGCCAAAAATAGCGTTTCTTGGACTCCACTTCATCTAAAAATGGTAGGTCATGCCAAGTGGTCGGACCTTCTAAAAGACTTCAATCTACGACTAAGATATTTCGATCTAGCAGTCCATGGATCGTGCGGCAACTGGGCTATGCCGCATGCGGCATAGGTGTACCCGTACGGCTTCCAGACTTAGCGTATTTCCATATAATTTCGTCATTTTGGTTGTTGTGCATTTCGTGTGGACTCTTGCATATGCCATGTAATGTTCTGATTTGAGGCTATATTCAATTATCGTCTAAATTTGATATTTTTGCTATGTTTTTGGCCTAAATACGCAGCTTTCTCCAATACCTGCTAAAATAACTCAAAAACACGTTTGCGGTAAATAAATAAATAAAAATTGCTACTTTGCATTCAATTTTAGTTATTTTTGTCGTAAAAAATAGTGATTTTCACTGTATATTTTGACGTCATCACGCTCCTGATTACGGTTTATCTATCTTCCCATTTTCGCTCAAGATTTTGAAGCAATCAGAATTCTTATGATAATATTTTCTCGGAGGGGATTGCTCGCACTAGTGTTGTTGGGAAGATCCACCTAAAACTCCAAGTGGCGTAGCCTTGTGCATAGCTGGGCATTGGCATTGCATCATGCTGCTTAACAAATAACAATTTAATATGCATGTCACCAGATATCCGATTTTTTTTATCAATAGAAAAATAATTAAATAAATACCGTGATTAAGGAATGTTTTTGTTTTTTTGCGAAAACTGAAAAAACCGTTATCCAAAATCACGGCCAGTGGACGCTATTCAAAATCACGGCCGGATTAGCATAGAGCTATTAGCGGATGGAGGGGATAAACACGGGCCGCCGTTCCAAATCACGGCCTCCAAATGGGCCGCTGTTCCGAATCTCGGCCGCAAATTGGGCCGTTGATTAGAATAATGGACAGAGGAAAATAATGCGCCCCCCGTTCCATCCCTTTCTCTCTTTCTCAACCGTACGCGGCGCCGCGCGCGATAAAAAAAAAAAACAAAATTGGTCCCCCTCTCTCCCTGCGCGCCAACCACCGTCGGGACGCTGTTTTGGACAACGGCCAGCATTTCTACGCCCGCGCCTTCCCATTTCCAATCTCTCCTCCCACCGCCGGCAGTTAAAAAGAGTAATTTTTTTTTATTTTGTAAAACTTAGTAATTAATAATAATTTCTGATTTTATTTGTTGTCAAGACTACTGTGAGGTTTAAATTATGTGAAATTGTAGCAAATTAGATTTAATTTTGTAAATTAGTTTTTGATTAGGTTTAATTTTGTTAATTAGTGTCCGGTTTAGATAATGTTTATAAATTATGTATAGTTTTGTGCAATTTTGTTAAGACTATTGTGAGGTTTAAATTATGTGAAATTGTAGCAAATTAGATTTAATTTTGTAAATTAGTTTTTGATTAGGTTTAATTTTGTTAATTAGTGTCCGGTTTAGATTTAATTTTTATAAATTATGTATAGTTTTGTGCAATTTCTGAGTTTGTACCAAATTTGGTGTAAATTTATAACTTGTAGCATGATGGGACTAATTTTAGCAAATTGTTTGAACCAACTTGATCCGAATTGTATAAATTAGCATGAGGCATACCATTTTTGGAAATCGATGAATTATACTTCTTGCAATTCCGTGAATTTTGTAGATTGCTAGATTAAAAATATTGGAATATGTAGTCACTAACAAGCAATTTAATTTAATTTTTTTGCAATATGTATGTTTTTATATATTTTTGTATCAACTTGCTAAAAGAAGATTCAAGTTCAAATCCGATTAAATTAATTAGATATAGTACATATAAATAATGTTGTTTCAAGCAATCCTTTTTTTTGGTCTATTTGACTAATTTGCAAAACATACAATAAATTGAATTTTACGACTCTTTCTATTTGAGATTTCATGCAGGTTCAAGATATATGGAATTGCAATATGCATAAATTGAATTGAACATCAAGAGAATTATCAAGAAATTAGAACGCAAAATTACAAACTTGGTAAAGTAGCTTTTGGTGTTGTTTCAGGGTACAAAACGTTACAATGTGCTACAAAACGTTATAACGTTTTCCCCATGAAAAACCTGCGAAATGAACTGATCAAAATGCCAAAATAGATGAAAACGTTACCAACGTTTTAATTAAATTCCACAAATTCAAAATGGCTATGTTGATCGCTTGATTTCCAGTGGAGATCGTTATGTAACGTTTTATAAACGTTACAATGTTTTAGAAGCTCAATTCTCAGAATTTACAAAAACGATGAAAACGTTATAACGGTTTAGAAATCAAATTCACAGAAAAATATGACCTAATTCAAAATCCATTAAAACGTTGGTAATGTTTAATAAAACGTTGTAACGTTTTAGACCAAAAAGGTCTTTCTGGAGCTGTATCTATAAATATAACTTTGGGGTCATTTCCAAACTGACTTTTAGCCGACCCTAATTTTCAAAACACCTGATTTTCTGTGAGCTTGAGTTCTACCATTGTTGTGAGAGTTTATAACTTCAAATCCCTCAAACAACCTCAAATCCACTTCACTAATCTTGAGTTAGATTAGATTAGAGTGAGTTATTGAGTGTTTCTCTTGCAAACATTACTCTCGAAGACTTCGTTCTTCTTTCTAGTTGGCCGTGTGACTTCCCGTTGATTGTAAGGGCTCACCGGTTCATAAGTTGTAAACCTTTCTAAGTTGGGTAATAGAAAGGCGCACCAAGAAGTTGGTTGCGACGCCCCGGAGACGTAGGCCGTTGTTTTGCCGAACTCCGTTATCACTCCGCGTGTCAAATTTCTCTAAACTCTTCTATTTACTTGTTAACTTGCATTTATTTGTTTTAAATAGAAGGTTAAGTGGTGCATTTAGTATAACAAATAAAAGCTCTTCAAGTTTTAAATTAATTAGATATAGTTTCATATATAGATTCGTCATTTATTTTCAATTAATGGGTCTATTGTGTATGTTATGGTAAGACCCATATATCTGTGCGCATTAAATTATAAACTTTGTCCCAAAATTTTAAACAAAGTACTATTAATTGTATTTTATAGTACTACAATAACATATTCTAGCAGAACATATTTTAGATAGTACATGCAATTAATATTTGGTTATTTGGATTAGTATATTTCTTGTTTTTTATGAATTATTATGACTTAGTATATTTTTATGCAGATGTCAACAAGTGGTGGTCCGCATGTTGTTGCAACAGAAAGATTTAGCGATTTCTTATGGATGCCACATGGACAACATAAGATCTCCTTGTTCTCCGATACTGTAAGTTACACAATGAATATCCAAATTACACAAACATAGTTTTTATAAATAGATAAAGGTCTCGCCTTAGTATTTGCTGGGTCTGATATGGTTGCCGCTGACTGGGACCCGCTTGTGAATCACTGTATTGCATATGTACGAGTTCTGGTTGTGTCTGATAGGGTTCAAAGATACTGGGACCAGCTTGTGAAACACCGTATTCGGTATATACACGTTCTGGTTGTGTCTCTCTGGTACCACACTATCAACAGACAACTGCGGTTGCATTAAACCGACAATTGGAACTAACTCAACGTATAGATCGACATAACAATACTGGGTTCTTGCAAGCATACTTTGGTTATAAATACCTCTCCAAGTCTGTTCGCACACGATTTCGATTATCTCATAATAACGGTGAGTTGTTGTGCCAACATTAACCCGTGCGAATATTTTTAAATTGTACTCACTCTCGTGATATCCAAGCTGATGACAAATTTCACCTTCCACATCATGCCAGCCTGTTTCGCCTGTTGCCATCAACAAGAATCGAGAACGAATGCTGTACTTCGCTCCTTTTCTATCGTATTGTATTTCACCGCCGAAATAAACCCTCAACATCAGCATGATTGATTTTTTGAATGGATCAGCCTACACAATAATAAGTAAATTAGATAAATATTACGCTAATATATAATTTGTTTTTTTTTAATTCCACCTTTGTAATTTTTATCCACATTTGATGTCCAAATCAAATGTTGATTCCGATTTTGTACCAATAAATTTTATAAAAGAAAAATACAACAATCATATTTAATAATTTCACAAACATGTAGAGAAGTTTTATAGAGATTAGTTTAAACGAGAACATATCTCAAGCCGAAGTATCTTTATTTTCAAAGAGTTCGATATATCTCGATCCCTAACAAATAAAAATAATTACATTTCTAATTAAGAGTATTAATTGATATATGCCTTATAAATATTTAAGAAGAATGCTTGCAACATAAAAAAATTATTTTCTTTTCCTCGAGGATGAGAATAAAAATTTCGAACCTAGATTAATAAAAATAACAATAATTGTTAACATAAAAAAATATGACATATAATTGAAGATTTACCTTTTATGGAGGAATTTTTTTGGAGAAGACGTGTGATATTTTTTTCAGTAGAGAAAAATGTGTGAGATAGCAGATTGCTGGAGTATTTATTGAATGTCTGGACGTTTTTCAAAAATGACGGACATAATATAACTGGCCTGCTCTCCATTGTTGTTTTGTGTCGATAGGCCGTTATACAAACCGACGGCCTGCTTTTTTTTTTTTTTTCACGCGGGCCTTTGGCCGTTGTTTGAATTAGAGGCCTTTTTTTTTTTTTTTTTTCCAACAGGCCTTTGTCCGTTGTCTGAGTTAACGGCCCGTCCTGGCCGTGATTCGGAAAAGCGGCCCATTTGGAGGCCGTGATTTGGAACAACGGCCCGTGTTTATCCCCTCCATCCGCTAATGCTCTGTGCTAATTCGGCCGTGATTTTGAATAGCGTCCACTGGCCGTGATTCCAAATAACGGTTTTCCCACTTTTCGTAAATAATCGGAAACATTCCTCAATCACGATATTTATTTAATTATTTTCCTATTAATAAAAAAATCGGACCAGATATTGAATCGGAGATTAAATTGAGAAGTTTAACTAGTTTGATGGGCATTTTATACAATTTCCTAGTTAAAATAGAGCATTTGTTACAAATTTCAAATCTAACTGGTATCTTAAAATAGCAGTTGAAATATTAGATTTAGCCCTAGTCTCAACTTATCTGAAATCTGTTATAAAATTGAACACAATTTTTTTTATAACTAAAATAATTCTCAAGTTCACGTGGTTAATTGCCTCAATTTAATATCCCAAATACCCAATCAATCAAGTGTAATTTTAAGTCGGGTAAATTAGCGTCGCTTTCTTATTTTAACGGATCAACTAAAATCAAAGAAAGCCCGAATTTACTGTCACTGGAGAGCAATTTGGGTCCGATGTCCATCGGACTCAAACTGAGTTTGATGGACACCATAACCCTCCGTGCGTATTTCTTTAATATTCGTACGCACAGATCTTAAAGTGAATTGGACGGTTGTAGATATCTCATCAACCCAAACTGCTGAGGTCTGAACCCGGTCCCGAGGCATGCACTCTGTTGACTCGCTCGCTACATGATTGTCAACGGAGTGCATGCCTTAGGAAAACCGAGTTATTTTTTCTACCCAAATTGCATCGCTCACCGGTAATCTCCAATTTCACGGAGCTTGGGATCCCAATCAAGAGATTGCGGGCTGTTGTCGGTTCCCCTTCTCAAAGACCCCCGAGAAATCATTCCCGTAGGTCCCACAATCCAGTGATTTAAAATGCTTTCTGAATGGACGATCCGGGAGCAGGTATCGATTTCTTCCTCTTGAGAGCGACATTCCTACCTTCTCCCAACAGTCTCTATAGCAGCAAAAGAAAGTATACTTTTATAAACTCCAACGGGAGAAAGGAAGACTCAAGCTTGACCTCAGTAGAAGAGATTGTGTGAGAGAGATGGGAATTCTCTCAAACCGGGTGGAAAGGTCGGAGATCAAAGCGGGAGATCATCTCTATACTTGGAGAGCTGTCTATACTTATTCCCACCACGGTGAATTATCTATTCCCTTTTCTTGATTGTACTATCTCCTTATCCGCTAATTTTGGAATTGTTGTTTTTAGAGTTATTAGGAGAATTTCAGATGGTCAGTGTTCAATGTCATGAGCGCTGCAGTTGCTTTCAATTATGTTTTGTTTCGGATTTTCCATGCTTAGCTTAATTGAACTGTTCTTAATTACTGAATTGGTAGACAACGCCTGACACGGATTGATTTAGTTTCCGATGTTTTTGTGATTGCATTAGCAGTTATTTGTCTACTTCTATCATACGATTGTGCAATTAAACTGCATTGGATCTGGAGATGGAGTATGACTTTATTTTCTCTATCCAATTTGACTTCTTGGAGTCTTTATTCTCACCGGTGTCAGAATTTGCCCGATTTTTCATACAAGGGGCTATTAAATTTCGCTAACTGCAAGAAATTTCTTTTCACGAATATAAAAGTTTGCTTTTTCGAAGTTTTGCGAAGTTTACTGATTCCGCTTGGTTTAATGTTTGTTTATAACTAAAACTAATATGTGAGACAGTGAGAGAGAAATCCAGTGTTGAAAGCAATTGTTCGGTTGCTTGGTTGATATATCTTAGTCCAACCAAAACTTATGACCCAAGTCACGAGTTCACTCACCTAAATAACTGCTTCAAAGTTTGACTCTCTTCACTGTCATCATCTGTTCCTATTTTCTTATATTTTCCTTGTTTTTTTCACAAGGCATAACAAATAGTAACTGGATTTCTATCATATCCCTCCTCATTTTTCATTTAAAAAAATATTAACTCTTGGCCTTTTTGTCATAATCTTTCCCATCAAATAATGCTCATTCACATTTTGTTATACTCCTTTACAGCTCAGTCAATCTTTTTTAAAAGCAGTGGATAAATCCACCTATTTCTATTGAAATCAGTTTGACCATGTCCAGGTACATAAAACAGGTACCTAGAACACAGCCGATATTACATCAGTTTATTTACAAAAGATTACCAAATAAGCGTTCTAGTGAGCTATAAAATCACATTTTGGCCTCATTTTCAATGGTGAAACTAAAAAGGTTCATTTATGCACATGCTACTACAGAGCTTTCCAAAATTGCAATGCTTGACTTTTCAAAATGTATCTACATATACTTTAATTGGGAAATTCACTTCTAGCTTTTGCTTTGATTACTTGCTGGTAATTTCCTATAAAGTTTCTGTCAAGGTCTCCATTCTAGAATTGTAAAGGAGGGGACCCTCACTGTAATAATTCACCCTTCATGACAGAATAAAGTTAGTGAAGATCACCTTTTACTTTGTTAGGAACCATTTGCTAGCTCAATATGGTCCTTTTCTCTATTCATGTGGGGTTGTTCTTGTGTAACTTTTTCACATTCATGATGCCTTCAAGGAAAGCTGCTATGCTAACATGTAAATTATTCAATTCAGATCATTTACCTTTTTTGCTTGACACAATGCAGTACAGATTTGTGGCATTACGGTTTAGACAGAGGATCTAAATCATGAGAAAATCTCTACTTGGAGTACTTGTACCATAATGGTGCCAGTATTGGATTCAGAGAGATCATCAGTAACATTATTAACTTATCATATATACATGCACCAATTATGTAATACAAGGGTTAGTTCAGAAATTGTAAAAAATAAATAAAAGATAATTTATTCTTCTAAATTTGATCTGCTTATGGCTCACTGAGAATTTCTCCTCCGAAACGAGGATATATATAATTATCTTAAATTTCATATACAGGAATCTACGTAGGAGGAAGCAAAATCGTTCATTTCACCCGCAAGAAAGATTCTGACCCATCCAATCCTGACCCGGATCCGCTTCCTTCCAGCTGTCTGACCTTCCCTGACTGTGGTTTTCAGCGTCCAGATAGTGGGGTCATTCTCACCTGTCTCGACTGCTTCCTCAAAAATGGCTCTCTATACCAGTTTGAGTATGGGGCCCACCCGTCAGTCTTTCTGGCAAAACTCCGTGGTGGCACGTGCACGACAGCTCAGGCTGATCCTCCTGAAACAGTGGTACTGAAATATAGAATTGGATATACATTAATTCTAATGAATAGGAATGTAATCCATAATAGGAGCCTTGTCGGATTTGAATTTAGGAAATTTTGCTATGGTAACATGTAGTCAGTGTTTTGCACCCAAAAAGATGCACATTTCATTTTACTATATCTTATTTCTTAACAGGTACACCGCGCAATGTACCTCCTCCAAAATGGGTTCGGGAACTATGACGTATTTGAAAACAACTGTGAAGATTTTGCAATTTACTGCAAGACAGGTCTTTTACCGATGGATGATCCAGGTATTGGGCGGAGTGGTCAGGCTTCAGCTGTGGTCGGGATGCCCTTAGCAGCGCTGTTGTCAACTCCATTTAAGCTCTTGGTTGGTGGGCCCGTCGGCATGGCGACAGTGACGGCTGGGATGTATTGTGCTGGAAGATATATTACAGACGTTGGAGTGAGGAAGGATGTTGTGAAGGTGGAGGTGGAGGGTCTTGCTGCACACCTCGGTTGGAGGGAATCAGGTGGCGAAAGGGATTTAATTGATTTGTCAGAAGAGGAAGTGGTGGTGCTGGAAGAAGAGGAACAGTTGGATGAGGAAGAAGAGAGTAGAAGAAAGAGGAGAAGAATGATTTAGAAGTATTGGGTAATAGGAAATAATAATTAATGATAATTATTAATTGATTTAGTGTTGATAATTTGGGTTGAATGGTATGCGGTTAAAATAAAATTCTACTGTGCATTAGTCCGTTCGATCTAGTGCAGAGCTTAATTAGAAAAATATTGTGGACTTAACTTTGGTTAAGTGGTATGGTCACCGTCGATCAGTTTACATAATATGTGCTTTTGTACAATTATGCTTCATGTGATAAGCCCCTATTCCAAGTTGAACTAACAAGTTTAGGAAAATTCATCAATTCCTGTTATGAATATAGAGGCAGATTTTTTGGAAACAGCATTCACCTAGCTTCCTCGCTGCATTAAGTTGAGAAATGAAAGTGCACCGACTAATTTTGTATCGAAGATAGAAGACATATGTCCTCTACATTAGGTTTGAAAAAATTGATAGGTGGTTTGATCTCTATCCTCTAATTAAAAAGGAAGCTAATTTTGTATTGATTTACGGACTTAGCATAATAACTTAAATTATGTAGTTATTTATGATATAAGTCTTACTCTTATGTAGGGATGTAAAAAAAATCACCTCGTGATCAGATATGTTATGACACGCTAAAGTTTTCTCATGAAACGACATTTGTGCCAGTCACTAGCCATGACTCGTGCGTGTCATGATAATTTGTTATCCGACCATTATTTAGGAAATTGGCATGACACGTTATGTGAAAGTCCACGGCACGTGACCGTGGGAGTCACAGGTGATTAGGACTATTAGATTTTGATTAAATGATGAATCTTGAATAAAATAAATTAAATTATAAAAAAATAGTTAAATGTGACAAAAAATGACCAGTCACATTTAGACACATCACGTGTGGAAATGGACGGAGCCAGACATTAAGACTGTGGAGATCAAACACCTATGAGAATCAATCATATAAATATTTTCTACGGAGAATAGAGATCAATTTTACAATATCATGTTATTTTTACTCTAAATTATATAGAGAACCGTACATAATACAAAAAAAAATAAAACTGGAGATCAATTGACCCTATTTCCTCTTCCTCCCTCTACCTTTGGCTATAATCACGGCGTGACTAATATACTATGATAATTCACATGCCGTGACTGTTCTTCTGAATTTGATCACAGCAAGGTACGATATGTAAAAATCCAACTTTATCTGTGTCGGTCATAATACGGCATGACACATAAAAATCTGACTTGGTCACGACAAGACCCAACTCGTTACCTCACCTATTTACTTCCATACTCTTTATGTAATGCTTATGCATTGGAAATGCAATGATGCATGGCTAAGAAGAGAGAACCCAGTCAAAGTGCCTAGAGAGAACCCAGTCGCTACCTCAGCTTTTTTAATAACTAACTTCCATGATTGTTTCAACGTGGGTGAAAATTAATCTTTACCTCGAAGGAACTATGTTCCAAACAAAAGCCTAGGTAGGGCCCAGGTGGAAGAAAAGATGAAAAAAAAAACAGATATGGACTTATTTATTTATGCATCAAAGTACTGGGATGCATTGGATCCTGCCTCCTCTTGTCGGTTGGTTACTCTCAGCTTGCTGTTTTTAGATTTACCTTCACATGGCAAAGAAGATTCCACCAAATTAATGATGATTCTATTCACTGAAAGTTACAAAAGATGAAAAGAGATTTGGACAGACTTAGTTACTTTCAATAGCTGTCATGTATCCAATGTTTAATGAGAAACTTTTACGGAGGTCCTTCAACTTATCGTATATATATCCATCCAATTTGTATGATTCAACATGGATCCAATTATAATTCTCAATTATGACTAGAACTAGGGTGTTCTTAAGCTTTTTAAGTCTCTTTTAATGAACTTAACTCAAAAATTCATCGAATCAGTTTCAAACGACATATTTAAATTGGAAAATTTTATAGAATGCTCTTCTTTTTCAAAATATATAACAAAATACCCTCCTCTCAAAATTTTTAACAAAATATCATTATGGCCTCACTTTCCCCTCTCCTCCTTCCTCCCACTCCTCCTATTTTACTCTTCATTTTTTTTTTATCAAAATCAAGATGATAAAATCATAGATATATTTTCATTTTTTTTTTTTATCAAAATCAAGATGATAAAATCATAGATATATTTTCTATAATTTAGATTGGTAGATATAAAATTTTGCTAACTTCTATTTTTTTATAATTGATCAATTACTTATAAAACTAGATTGCTACTTCCTCGAATTGCTTGTTGCGTAAATAATTAATTATTTAATTACACTAGATTTAATGTATAAACATCTAAAATCGTATTATGACATCTAGATATTTTATTTTTATTTTGATAAATACTTTATTAATTATTGTGATGTTAAATAAAATTGTTGTCAATCAATATAATTTATCCCATAACAACATTTTCTACAAAGTTCAACAATTATGAATTAGATCATTAGAATATGTGTGGATAGTTATTTCAGTCTTGCTGTCTATATCAAATTTATGATGAAAGGTCTCTTCTCTAATTATACAAATCTATTAATTAAAAAATTGGATCATTCATTTAAGTCAAATAATTTAGATCGAGTCTAACTGTATAACGACTTCTGTTCATTCTATCTTATCATAATAATGAGCTATCAAATTTCAATAATAAACTATCTATTTTTGGTATTTCGATCTATGGTTTAATTTGAATTCAGATCTAGTTTTTCGTTGGATTATTTTAAAAAAATATATGAATGATACACTGTTTTTAATAAAATAATAGTGTAGGATAAGGGTTTTAGCAAAAAAAAAAAAAAAAAACAGTGAAATTTTTAACTGACCACAAATTCTAATGACCATTCATAATTGTTGAACTTTGTAGCAAATTTTGTTATAGAATAAATTATATTAATTGAGAACAACTTTATTTAACATCGTAACAATTAACAAAGTATTTATCAAAATAATAAAAATTAAACTATCGAGATGTCGTCATAATATGATTTTAGATGTTTACGCATTAAATCTGGTGTAATTAAGCAATCAATTATTTATGCAACAAGCAATTCGAGGAATTAGCAATTTATATAATCTAGTTTTATAAGTATTCGATCAATTATAAAAATTAGAAGTTATGCCAAATTTTATATCTACCATTCTAAATTATAGAAAATTTATCTATAACTTTATCATTTTTATTTTGACAAAAAAAATGAAGAGTAGTAAACTAGGAGGAGAGGAAGGGGAAAAGAGGGGAAAAGTGGAGTCTATAAGAATATTTTGTTAAGAATTTTAAAAAGATAGTATTTTGTTCTAAATTTTGAAAATGAAGGGTATTATATAAAATTTTCCTATCTAAATTATTGAAACCGTTCTACTTCATAAGTGATACGTTTACATGTAAAGTTTATAAATTTATAAACTAATTTAGTATAAAGTCAAGAGGTAAAAAAATAGTTTATAAGTTAATTTTTAATGTGTTCATTTCTCAACATTTTTTTTTATTAATAATGGTTTATAAGTTATTCTGATTATTAAGCGAAGAAAATGTGGATAATTTTAGCTCCAGAAAAGCGATTTTGATAGATTTAACGAATTTTGATATATATAGTTATGGACTATATGTTGCTTGAGATTTTGTAATAGCAACCAAGTAATATTTTGTACTAAAATTGAGGAAATGGAGTTTTTAAGTACAAATTTATGGCATTATAATGTTTAAATAAATTGATATTGTATCTCCATTCTTATATTAAGCACGTAGATATTCTGATTCTCTAACAGTCGAGATTAAAAGATTAATTTTCAGGTTGAATATCAGCTTTCCAATCAAATTATATGTCTTCTTTTGATTGAATGCATCGTTTTTTATGTGTAGAAGTCTAAATTTAGTTAGAGATGTACTCGCCACACGTATTGCCACACATAATATCAAGAATTGAGGAAATTGAACTAGCATTAAATTTTTGTTACCATATCTCTCTCCAGCTTTGATTGGCGCATAAAGAGATTAATTTCCGATTTTGATAGATAACATATCTCATTTTTGAATTGCCTATCTCTTATTCATTTTTGGAAGAGAACAAAAAAATATTATTGATTATTTCCTATTTTCACATTTAATTTAATTGAATTTTAATCCAAATATTAGGGAGGATATTTTTTTATTTTCATTGCAAAGAATGTTGTTGAATTAAAGTAATTATTTGTTGTTGTTTCTTTTATTGTTATTTATTATTTGTCTCTCTGTTCAATCTTAATGTTAAATCTTATAATATATTCTCGTTGTAACGCACGTGCACGATATTAGTTATGTTATTAAATGTAGAGATTTATTTTTTCACCAAAACATAAAATCTTTCCAACCAAAATTGCTCTCAAATCCTAACATTTCTCTATTTTTCCTTCTGAGTATTGCCGTCTCCGGTCAGGGTCGTTTTATCTGCATGAAAATTAGTACAGAGAACTTTAAATACGCACATGTCAAGTGCATATGAATCTTGATGCAGATCAAACAGCTCTAATCATATATTAGAACGTGTGGTTAAGTGCACATGAATCTTGATGATGATCAAACCATTTTGACCGGACATCAGACCGAATTTGATCTAGTACCCATTGGACTGCCCTTTCAAATGATAATTTCTTGATGAAAACTAACGAGGGTTGTGAAATTTTTTTTTTAACAAGTTTCTAAAAATCCTAAATTTTCAGTCAGTTTACTGCTCATGTCATTCATCGAGGGTTCCTATTTGCTATATAGTCAAGAATTAGACGGAAGTAACTAGAACATGAATCAAGAAAAGGAGAAGAAGATGATCTGAATTTGTTAGCGAAGAAACAATAATTTCGGGTCACCTACTAATTAAGCAGAGAAGAAGATATCTGAATTTGTTAGCGAAGAAACTACAATTTTGGGTCACCTACTAACCCGATAATGGTCTGAATACAAGGACGAAAGAAGGAGAAGAACGAAGGGATGTTGTATCTCTGAAAAAAACTACTATTTTGATGGTTCATAATATCTGGAGCATCTGCATCTTGAAATTCTTGGAGTTTCAAAGCTGATTTGGCAGTTTCTAAATAAGTTTCAAGAATGTAGATGGATTTCATATTTAACAATTTCGTTCAATAGTTTCTAAATATGAAACTGTTTCAAAACTCTGACATTGCAAAATAATCAATTCTTATTCGCTCAATTTTTAATACTGTTTTAATTAAATGCTAATGTGGTAATTACGAAACTCTAATTTTAATTTCAGGGATGCAGAGATCTAGAAATTCAGAGAGTCTGAAATTTTTAAAATTCTATTAACATAAAATTCTATTAACGGTTATTTAGAAACTGTGAGAGTTTCAGGGATACATATTAGTTCCTCTCGAGTGCGCATTTTTCTAGACAGTTTCAATACGGTGTAGTCACACTCGCTCGACTGCTATAGTTGTATACTAAGAGAAGATAATGAGTATGCCCATTCACTTACTAATCTGACGTGAATTAAACGTTTCACAACTACTGATTTTACTTTTCATCTTCTCTTTAATTTTTAGTAGTTAGAGATTTTACAAGTAATTTAGTGTATATGATGTTATCTTTATAATTGAATATCTACGCTAGAGCAAGCTTGTAATTTGTTCTAATATTTTAATGCAGTCGTCTAAGGACTTACAACAACAACAAAAATTTAAATCAAGTACTTTTCTTTTTTGGAAAATTTAAATCAAGGAACTTTTTTTTGGAAAATTTAAATCAAGTAATTTTTAATTTATCTAAAAAGATTTTTTCTTAAAAATTAAAAATTTAATCTACAAGTATATTTTCATATGAAGATCACATTTAATTGTAGTTCAAATTAACTATTTACATTTTAAAAACATAAATCGTTGTATAATATTCGTATTATCATAACATCACTTTATTTTTTTTACTTTTAAGATGCTCTAGCTGTCTAACCGAGAAACACGGTATATTTTACTCATTCTATTTATATGCAAAATGTAGCATATTATGAATTTGGGCCCCTTTTATGGGCTCGAAAAATCTTACCTGTCATTTGTGAAGGCCGAGAAAACGGTCCAGTGATTTTTTTTTTTTATCTGATTCAATAATGCTACGAGAAATGTGCATATTTGGAGCTCAATTGGGCCAACTCTATTATATTATACTTATACATACTAATTTAAGCTGTCCTAATTTGACCGAAGAACAAAGACAGAGACTATAGACTAGACTGAACTCGCAGAAAAAAAAAGAAAAAGAAAATCAACGAGATCAACCTCCGGTCAACCAGTGGGATAGAGCCCATCGGAACCGTTAGTTGTTAATCAGACGGTCTAGTTATCACATACTTCTCCATTATTGATCGATGGAGAGGAACAAAGTCGAAAAATATCTTCCGCCCGTCTCCTTTTACCCCGATCGCACCGCTCCGACACGGCCGATCCCGTCTAGATTTCCCACTGGTTCCTCTCGGTGTAGAATAACTCCTTACACCGGAAACACATCTCCTTCGCTTAAATTTATTTAACAGTTTCGGTTCACAAGAGAACTTTATGCTCCCGGTTCAATCTGGGTTTATTTCTCGGCGCCCTCCAAAAGAGTTCTAAATACCTTGACCGAATTCATTAGATGAATAGCAGCATAAACGGACCCTTAACCCAGGCCCCGTTCTCTCCTCTCTCTCTCTCTCTCTCTCTGTTTCTTTAAATTCCAATTGTACCTTCTTCGTCCCTCTCTCTGGAGCGAAGCATCCCTCTGTATTTTTCTAAATCGAAAACTAGATTACAAATTACAAAAGGAGCATAATGGGGAAATTGTACGTGGAGGCGAAGCCGCCGGTGGATCTGAACAAGAATACGGAGTGGTTCATGTACCCCGGTGTATGGACCACCTACATCGCCATCCTCTTCTTTTCCTGGCTCCTCGTGCTCTCGGTCTTTGGATGCACACCAGGTGCTGCGTGGACCGTCGTCAACCTCTTCCATTTTGCGGTGTGTGCCACATTCCTGATTCGTATTTTTCATATATTGTTCTGGGTTTTGGTCAATTTGAGGATTGAGATGAATTGGCTTCCAGATTTGTTAATTGTTATATTTTTTAGTGATAGGATTTTTCGACCTAATTATTGAAGAAATCACTTAAATAGTAGTAGAATAATATATAGTTTGCTACAATTGTTGATTTAGCCATTGTTCACATGTAAACCCCATTGTATATTCTTTCCTACCATTAACCATTGGTATTTGTTGTTATTTGTGGTATGAACTGGTAGATGAGTGGTAATTTAGAGGCTTTAACCAGGGTAGGTTATACCTGATCTCGAACTGGGATGTATTAAATTATTAGAGACTAAGTAAAACAGACTCAAATCTCAGCTCAGCGGGCTCCTTTATACCTTTTCTCAGAGCAATATTTGATTTCCTTTGCTTTGTAATCATGTTACCAGTTCTTTCATTGAGGGCATCGAGGACTCTATTTAAACTCTTTTAAATTCAGGAGGTATCCCAATTCACTCCTACCTTTTTCTGTGTCTCAGCATGCTCACTTTAAACTTTCGTATTAACAATTCAGTTTTCAAATTCCAAAGATATATATAAAGGGTTGATCTTGTTCTATGCCACACTAATGCATTGATGTTAGAGTTTGATTATTACAAGATCAAGAGATCGAAAAAACTATTACAATCTTTAAACTTTCAGCATTGTTGTATAACTCATGATGTAATACAACATCTATCGTCATGATTTGTCATTTGAAAATTGGGTTTTATAGTATGAATGCTAAAGTTAAAATAGGGATGATAGGGAAAATACAAATTAGGTGTAGCACTCCTCTTTAATTTTAGTGACATGATAATATAGATCCTTTTCTGGGCCTCATCCAATTGATTATTTATCTTGGTACTTGGTGGCGAACTCATAAACATAGTTGAGGCAATTTACTCTAGTCCTTAGATTTCTTGGATAGAAGTCTTAGTAGAGATGCAGTAAGTAGATTTTACTTTTGAGATGGAGCAGTGGTGCTACAATCGTTACAACTATGAGTTAGTAATTAGATCCTGGTGTGTATGTGGTTGAAGAAATATCTCGAAAGAACTAGATAAGAATTCTATATCCTGACAAGCATCGTTAAACCCTGAGAATTTGCATATCAAATGGTGATTAAGAAACCAAAGAATGGACTAATTAAACATGTTTTTTTTTTTTATAAATTACAAGATAGCAGATGCAATATATATATAACCAAAACATAATCATAGTTCTTCATTTGATAAGTAATAAGTGTCAATTAAGGTAGTTTATTCTTATTTCGATATTTAACATTGTCTGATTCTGGGAAGATTGTATTACTTTTTTCTGAAGTGAGGGAAGGCTGTAGTACTAGAGAGACAGAGACCAATTTGCCCTTTTGCATTCTAGAAAAAATATACTTTGACTGAGTTATTTGTTGCATTACATGCACAGTTTAATTCTTATCTGATATTTGTTGCTTTTGATCACTGTTTTTCTCTAATATTCATTTAGGTGACATATCACTTCTTTCACTGGAAGAAGGGGACTCCATTTGCGGAGGACCAAGGAATCTACAATGCTCTGACTTGGTGGGAGCAGATGGATAACGGAAAACAACTTACCCGCAATAGGAAGTTCCTGACTCTTGTACCTGTTGTCCTGTAAGTATTACCAACTAAAGTGTGACTTCCAAATTATTATTATTTGTTCTTGTTTTCATTTGTCATACTTACATGCATAATGAGAAAATTGAGTGTTGCTTAATTGGGGTTTAGTCCTCAATTACCCTAATGAATGTATGATTCTGTCGGAACATGGGAATAATTGTTAGCGATTAGATCCTGCACGGGTATGTACTTTGGTGATATTATACACTGTTAACATATAACATGTGTGTTTAGCTTTGGTTCTTTCTCTATTATGTTTTTTTTTTTTTAAGTTCTGTACAAATTCACATTTACTCTCCTGGTAATGTGGCTGTGGTAACTCTTTCCCAAGTAGACATGGAATTATAGTTGTCGAGATAAACCCTTACTCTTGTTTGCTAAAGTAATGTCCGATCGAGTTATAGATTAATTGTTTATAAATTCATATGCAAAGTTGATGCAAACTAGGATCACTGGCTGTGCAGTATATAGGAGCCATTTGTTTGGATGAAGAAAATTACTTGTAAAATATTTCAAGTACAATAGCCACAAATTAGTAATCATGTGATGAGAACTTTGCCAAAGAAAAATATTTCAAGTATAGGAGCCATTTGTTTGGATGAAGAAAGTTACTTGTAAAATATTTCAAGTACAATAGCCACAAATTAGTAATCATGTGATGAGAGCTTTGCCAAAGATAAAAAAAAATTCTGCTATTAGGAGAGTCCAATTTTTTTTTAGTAGCTTTGCAACTAGGTCCTTTTTGGTTGGTTAAATTTGATAAAGGTACCTACTACTACAATTATTTAGTAGCTGCTGCTATTTACTCTATAACACTGTCCATTTTATGTTTAAACAAAAATAATTAGGAAACAATTTGAAAATTTATTTAACACTTGAGTTTTTATTGAAATATACATTGATGCAAAAGTTTAAAAAGAGAATTTCTTTGACTGATGGATGGTTATTCATTAATTATAATTAGCTTCTATCATTTAATTGTTATTATTCTTGTCAGTCATGGACAAACTGGTCAAGGAGTTATTAACAATACAATTGTATGAAGTGCCATCCTTTTTTTAATTCTCAGACAATGCAAGGGCCTTTTGCCAATACATGAAAGACAAGATATTTTGCTTTCTTGTGGATATAATTAGGGGTCATTTTCAACTTTTCTCTTGATACTACAAAAGCCATTTTCTATAAATCTGTTCCATTTTAGGTTAAGATTGGTAGCATGGAACCCTATCTCTTAGAGCTTGTAAAAATCAGGAACATCAAATCTGAAGTAGCAAACAAGAGAGTCAGATATGATTTTATCCCAGGTCAAACCTGTTTTTGTCATATTGAGGTTGCTGTTGGTTCTTTTGATCCTCGTTTTTGAAATTAAGTCTGAATTATCTCAATTTGGATTCAGTAAGTTGTCCAACATGCTTTGCAAAGCACCAATGTACTGGTGTGTTGCATTCAAATCTCGATTTGTAAGTTCGAACGACCAATCTGAGCCACTCAATGTGATCTATATATCAAAGTTTTGTAGGACATCAAATTTATATTTTTTTAGGACTTTTGTACTATTTTTTCGGATAAGGAGAATATTTGTTAGTTTAAAAAATTCTGAACCGTCCAATCGCTGTTCTTTTTCTGTCAAAAGAAGTAATAAAATTCCAAACTTATCTCAATATAGATTCAATAAGTGTGCTATGGTGCTTTGCAAAGCACAACAGTGTGCTGTTGCATTGCATTCAAATCTCGATTTTTTTAAGTTTGAACAACCAGTCTCAGCCCCTCAATGTGATATACATTAATACATATCGAAGTTTTGTAGGATATCAATTTTATATTATTTTAGGACTTTTGTATTATATTCTCAGATAAGCAGAAACTCATTAGGCAGCTTGCATCAATGCTCAAATTTTTGAAAGTCAAAATTTGACTGCAAGGGATCTGTGCAGCTATGCTTTGCAAAGCACCATAGCACAACTTGATTCAATGATCTATTGATTGAGGCAATAAGCTAGAATTTAATTAACAAAAAAATAATAATCTGAAAGTCTGCATAACCGGTATACCAGTAGAGGTACCAAAATACCTAGCCTGAACATACTGGTATGAGAATCCATCAGGTTTAACCAAAATCCAACATTTTAAACCTGCATCAGAAGTGATTATGCTCACTTCTATGTCTGACTTTTTTTTTTTTTACCCTCCTTATTTCTTGTGATCATGCAGGTACCTGATTGCATCCCATACAACAGATTACCAACAACCAATGCTCATCTTGAACACACTCGCTGTTTTTGTATTGGTAGTAGCCAAGTTTCCAAACATGCACAGAGTTCGTATCTTCGGTATCAATGCTGGCAACTGACAGGGCAAAACAGCAAGTCTCACACGTGAATAATCATCATATATCTTATCTCTTTAGCTTTAAGGATAGTAGATTTGGATTGTAATTTATGTGGATTGTGGAGGCTTATGTGATCCATATATTTTGTTGTTCTTACCATCACTATGTTTTATGGGAATAAACAAAAGCATGAGCTTATTGTTTACCATCCTATTCGAGTTTTTCATTGTTGCATTATAACTTGGAGCTAATAGTACTTGTTACAAAATTCCTTTTTTGTTTTTTTTTTCTGGCATCTCTCCAAACTAGGTACTGTAAAGGTAAGACGTATCGAAGTCCTTTGTAGGAGTATAAATTTGCAGTGTTTTACAGATTCTCATTATTGAAAAAGGCACTAAAGTGCGGTTATTTATCAGATACCAAATCCAATAGGACCTGGATCATAGGCTCATGTAAGCTGGGACATATCAACCCCTTTATGCTCTCTTTTTTCTTTTAATATGAAAACTTTGTGATGGCAGCAGCATGGAGGTGAGTGAATGAAAATCAATGGAGTGATCATACAACTTCAACCAACTTACCTACTTTACACTTTCTAATAAATCTTTTGGCAAAAGAAGAAAACACCTTAAATATTATTTCCTTTCTTATGGTACAATGTTCTCACATAAATGCATTAGTAAAACATTACTATCTTTTTGAAGCGAGTTAACTAGTAGAATTTGGTTTAATTGATCATAATAATATCTGAAAATGAGGCCGGGTCTATCTAGTTCCTCATCATTGTAGATGAGTTTTCTTTCTCGATGCCCGGCTGGAAAGGAAAAGAATATGATGTTATTTCAAAGGGATAACAAGACCCTGTGATTTCTATCCCAATCATTGAAAATTTTCCACACACGAATCTCAAAAGTATTCTTTTTTCATGTACAAATCTCAACAAAGATCAATGGCTGAGATTTGAATAACAGTCCTGTTATCCCTTTGGATTAACAGCAGATTTATTTTCGGCTGAAAAAACAGTAAAACCACAAGCAAACTCGTTATGCCAAACGGGCACAGAAAATCAGAAAAACAAAGTACCAGAAATCGGGTCCCACAATGATTTTTCGCAACAAACACAACACAATCCATGAGATTATCTTAGGTGTGACCATCAAGCCATCCCTGTATGGCACCGTGTGGCGACTAGCGAGATGCTCGTATACATAGTGACAAGATTCGCAAATTATTCGGTTTTTTGGTGATGCCGAATCGAACACCGAATTATTCAGTTGACCGAATTTTGACTGAATAGTTTCCGAATAATTCGCGAATTTTACAAATTATTTCTGAATTTTACGAATTTTTCTCATAATTTTATTTTTTTGGTTATTTTTTGTTTTTTCTCTCTTACAAAAAGATTTCTGATTCTAATAATGCCGAATTATTTCCGGATTATACCCGAATTATTTCCGGATCACGAATTTTTGACCTCGCATAACCGAATTCAAATAATTGAGTTGTCACTGTGCTCGTATATGAGAAACAGAAAACGTGAAATTTTAGTGGGGCCCCTGCAGCAGCGACTTCCGAACACGGTTGTCTTTTCTGTGGGAGAGATGGAAGTTTTGAATCAGGTCACAATTCTAAAGAACACAACTTATCCCGCAATAATCCAAACTCCAAAAATAAGAACAAAAGAAAATAGCGTTGCCTTTGTTTTAACTTTCTCGATCCGCTCAACTCACCGATTCCCAAACCTCTATATAGAGCATAAACCCTCGACATATCCTTATTCTCATTCCCGGTCCATCTATTCCGATTCCGATTCTTTTCTCAGCTTAGAGATGGCCAAGAGCATACTAGTAACGGGTGGGGCTGGGTTTATCGGGACTCACACGGTGCTTCAGCTGCTCAAGGAAGGGTTCCACGTGTCCATCATCGACAACCTTGATAACTCTGTGCCCGAGGCCGTTGATCGGGTCCGCCACCTTGCCGGACCGGAGCTCTCAAGTCATCTCCAGTTCTTCCTTGTATGTACTTTATCTGACTCTATAAGGCAGTGCGATGTTTATCAATTAAGGGTGTCAATGATACCTTTTTAATCATTTCCTGATTCGTACCGTATTAGATAAGATGAGTATGAGTAAGTTCCATTAGTTTATTGTATGAGTATGGGTGAAAAATTAGCTTATTGAGTAAGGACATGGTTAAAAACTATTTTGATTTCTTTCCGTTACTCTATAGAGTAAATTTTTTTCAAAAGTTTTTATTTTCAAACAAGTCGGGGTGAACAAGAAATGAAACTCAATCAGAATCAGCAACACACTCAGGACGTCATCATCCATCTTAATATTACAGTCTTTATTTTCTATAAAGAGGCTGTTTTTTTACCGCTGGCTTGCCAAACCTATTACGAATCCTACTTCTTTTTTCTGGCTTGGGACAGCCTGTGTAGAAACTACACAGGAGAAGTTACCCTATAGAGTAAATAATTGTATAAAATTTTATACGAATACTTTTGTATTTATACATATAACTATATAATTTTATTATTATAATTGATTGATTTATATTACATTTTATATAATGTTTTATTTAGTAATTTATCCAACAATTTATATAGTTTTTTAATTAATAATTTATGACAAATTGATTTTTACAATATTTTATCATTTCATTTAATTAATAATTTATATCTTTTAAAATAATGGAATAAAATTATAATTCTTTATATTTTGTGATATTAGTTACATGATTATTTAATATATATATTTTATTTGTTATTTTTTTATATTAAATATATATGCTAAGAATTTATTTGCTAACTACCGTTATTCATTTTGTTACTCGTTATCTTAAATGGTAAGAATAGGGTATAAGTAAGCTAATATTTAACGAGTAAATGTAGAATATAGGTAAGATTAATTTTAAATGAGTATGAAAATGTGTCTACCCTACTCTATTCGTACTCATTGACACTCCAATTAACAATAAGCAAATTAGGTTGGGGCATGTTTAACAAAAAAGGATTGAGGAATAAATATTTCAGGTAAAACTGATTTGTCGTTTTTTTTTATTTTTATTTGGAAAATGGGAACTTAGAAGAACAATGCGGATTTACTTTAAAAAATAGGAAACACGGCTTGCTTGGTTTCTGGTGTTAAAATTAGTCTTGGTCTTTGCTTCAGAAAAAAGAAGAAGCAAAAGAATAGAATTTAGTCCTGAACCAACTAATTGGAAAGATTGAACAGTTTATTTTTAGCAAATAGATATAGATTAGAAACCTATCATCCATAATTAAGCCCATTTGAGTTTAAATCCATCAACTTCTGAAATTTATTGTAGTACTTCTTCACTTTATAGTTGAGGTATTAAACCATTTTGCATTTTGAGGATTAATCTTGGAAACACAACATTCTGAAACAGAAACCAAACAGTTTAAAACAACCTACCATATCTTGTTCCAAAAACTATTTTCCTAGCATTTCATCATCTAACTTGCTGAAGCATAGAATTTTGTGAGCTTAAGCTCTATATTCTCTCACATATTGCACAATGAAATATTTGCTGTTTTGAAGGGTGACCTCAGGAATAAAGAAGACCTGGAAAAGGTGTTTTCAGTTCAAAGGTAAATACCCATCCTCAGTAGGAGGCATTAATATTTTCATTTCTATGTTTCCCATGATCATTAATTATGTTTTAACTGTATTTTGGAATCTGTAGCTATGATGCCGTAATACATTTTGCTGGATTAAAGGCTGTAGGAGAAAGTGTCCTGAATCCATTGCTTTACTACAACAACAATTTAATCGGTACCATAAACTTGTACGAGGCAATGGCAAAGCATGGTTGTAAGAAGGTTCGCTGAACTTTTGTTCTTATGACATAACCAGCACTAAACTATATTTAAACCAATTAATTACATTATTGATACAATGTTCGTCCTCTTGTGCTACTTTGTATAGATGGTATTTTCTTCATCTGCCACTGTGTATGGTCAGCCTGAGAAAATCCCATGTGTTGAAGACTTTGAGCTTAAAGCCATGAATCCATATGGAAGAACAAAGGTGTTATTTTACAGATGCCTTTAGAAAGTATATGTTTTGAATAGAAACAATTATCAAAAGCAAACAAAGAATGTTATTTTGTCCAAAAAAAAAAAAAAGAGGGGGGGGGGGGGTGCGGGTTAGGGGGTACAGATGCAATATTGGAAAATTCAGTATTTTACACTTAAGACTGCACCCAATTAATGATATTAAGAGCATCGATGGAACTTCTCTACCTTCCATTTATATCCTTATTACACACGGCAAAGAAAAAAAACATTTGCTTTTGTATTTGGAGTTCCTTTTGAAATTATTAACGAGTTTTACTTAAAATCAACCATTTTTTTTAATAACAGCTTTACCTTGAGGAGATAGCTCGTGATATACAAAAATCAGATCCCCAGTGGAGCATCATATTACTAAGATACTTCAACCCTGTTGGAGCGCATGAGAGTGGCAAAATTGGAGAGGATCCAAAGGGAATTCCCAATAATCTCATGCCTTATATACAGCAAGTGGCGGTTGGTAGATTGCCTCACTTGAATGTGTATGGCCATGATTACCCAACAAAGGATGGAAGTGCCGTAAGTAAAGTAGTAAACATTATTTTGGTGATCATGGTCCTAGTTCCAACCTCCAAGTAACATATAGATTTATATTCATGTTATTACAGATTGTTCTACTTGGTGCTGGTAAAATAATCAAGAAAGAACAATTCCGAACACACCACAACCCCACCATGGCACCTTCCAACCCATCCAAATTTAATTTCCATCTTTAGAACATCAGAGCACGCATAATATTTATGTCATTTTCATATTAAACAGACATATTTAGGTAAATACTCCCTAGAAGGAAGGAAATTGTAAGAAAGGTATTCCAAACTGGCTACTTGGAAACATAAACCTAAAATCCTTCACAAATACAACCCTGAAAAAAGGAAAAAGGAATAATTATGTATATAAATTGTTGAGTTTCAGTGCCTGCTTCTGTAAACCTTGATTGTAATACAGCTCCACTAAACATTTGTAATTCACTTATTCTTCTTCAAAAAAAAAAAATTGTAAATCACGTGGCAATATGTTTGCTTTCCCATGAGCAGGTTCGAGATTACATTCATGTCATGGATTTGGCTGATGGACACCTTGCAGCTCTAAGAAAACTTTTTGATTCAGAAGATAGTGGTCTCTCTCTCTCTCTCTCTCTCTATATCTATCTTCTCTTGAAAGAAAGGCAGCGTCTGCCTATATTTTTATTAAAAGAAGAAGTTGCAAGATATCAATGAGGACTTGGCATCAGAAAAAGAAAGTCCCCCTTCTCTCTTCCGTCCATGCCCCGTAACATATGCTATAATATTACATTCT
The DNA here is from genome assembly GCA_024447775.1 of Carex cristatella. NCBI lineage: Eukaryota > Viridiplantae > Streptophyta > Magnoliopsida > Poales > Cyperaceae > Carex > Carex cristatella. The sequence goes on along the minus strand of JAJHPF010000030.1, from coordinate 3,262,385 downwards.
AAGGCTATTATGCTCTTGTGACAATTTTAGGCTGTGTTGCATACAACTTGGGGACAGGACATGGCACATCGGTGCTTGAAATGGTATCTGCATTTGAAAAGGCATCTGGCAAGGTACCCTTTTTTTATTTTCCTGAACGAAAAATAAACACAGTTTATATTTTTATGTTTGTCCATTAATTTATTTTTCATCTTGTTCAATAACAGGAAATTCCTATCAAACTGTGCCCTAGAAGACCTGGTGATGCTACTGAAGTTTATGCATCAATTGAGAAGGCCCGGAAAGAGTTAGGTTGGAGGTAAACAAATTTACACCATTATATTTGATGTATTTACTGTGAGGTCCGAACCTGTAACATTCTGTTCATTAATTCTTTCTTGGATTTGACCTTTTCCTTATAAATTATGAGCAAATTGGGGTTTAAATTAGGTGTCTCGGATTGCTAGGTGGTATAAGTATGAGCAAGCTGGTAGGTAGGTAGTTCTGATATGATAACAATTTATACAATGGAAAAACTGATTGCAGTGCAAACTATGGCATAGAGGAAATGTGTCGGGATCAGTGGAATTGGGCGAGTAAAAATCCCTACGGTTACTGTCCGCAGCCATGAAAGGAATTGTGCTCACATCCATTAGACAGAATGACTGGAGAGGTGGTCAGAGCTTTCTATTATATCAATTACATATGATGACCAAATGGAGCCTTCTAGAGAAGAGATTGTAATCTAAAGAGCTTAAATTGTGTACCCTTCAAGTGTGCAATAGAAAAAAAAACAATCAAGTGTTTTATCTTTTAACTGTGTTTATAAAAAATTCTTAATATTTATGCTACTATTGAAAACATGCTTTTCTAGAATATAAATCACCCTCTTCATTGTCTTTTGCCACTTGAAATTTACCTTCTGTAATTAGTTGGCAGTATTTCTCGAATGAAAATATAGTTGCTGTATTCAGCCTCCAACCATCTTGAGGAATATATCGGATTCCATCAGGCAAAATAAATTAATACAAAAGATTCGGTGTTGATGTTTCTGACCTGTTATTTGGCTTAACTAGTTGAATACAAGTTTTGCATTTTGGTAGCAACTTGTATACTCTCTTCGCGTTTTGACCCTAAAAGGTCAACTTAGACAAGATTTGGTCCAAGTCACCATGGCAGAGACCTGGATTACAAACTATTGTCATTGTACAAAAAGGAAATTGAGGACTTGTCATTGTACAAAAAGGCTCAGTTGAACACAAGCTGTTAGATATGCTTTCTTGCAGTGTTATCAAATTGTGCTTTTCAAAAAAGGAAACCAATTGTTGTTCCCACAATTACAGGACCCAACAGTAGAACTGTATCGAACCTAATTGGCTGTTGCCTAGTCAAGCCAGTACACCAAAAAGAGAACGTTTGGGGAATTTGTTTCCAATTCTGGGTTAATTCAAGGTGCTAACTATATCCACAAAAGCATCTGCCATCTAAGAAGGTAACAAAATAGGGACCGAAAGAAACACAAATTCTAGGGAAAGTGAAAACTCTGAGATTTCAAAATCTCAAGGGAAAATAGCATCAACGAAGGCCTCGGCATCAAATGGCTGAAGGTCATCTAAGCCTTCACCAACTCCTACAAACTTTACAGGTATGCCAAGCTCATCTACCACACTCACCTGAAATTATATAATGAAATCAACTCTTAGACCACCTGCTCATCTAAAGGTTAATAAAGACTGCAATAGGACAGCCAATGATTTACGGGAGGAGCTTACAACACATCCGCCACGGGCAGTGCCATCAAGCTTTGTTAGGATAAATCCTGTCACTCCAACTACCTGTAGTGAAATAGAATCCAATATATTAAAAAAGATTTGAATCAGTTCAGTGCAAGAAATCTACTACGAGCAAAGGTTATTACTGAAGAAGAAAGTATAACTCGGCAATGATGCAAATACCTCATTGAACTCTCTTGCCTGCTGGAGCATATTTAGACCAGTTGTCCCATCCAATACCATTAAAGTTTCCTGTGTAGACAATTAGGTTATTATTAAAACTAAGTTATGCAAGCTTCTTAACAAAACAACACACCAGGAATAACTTCAATAATAAATTAAAATTCATACATTGGGTGCACCGGGAATGACTCTAGCAACAGCTTTTTTGCATGCAATTAACTCTTCCATTAGCTTATAATTTGTATGAAGCCCTTAATAAAATCACAATAAACAAACATATTAGAAAAGGGAAAGAAACTTATTCAAACTTTTTTTCCAAGTTCCACATTAAACTTTTCTATGGGATGGATAAAACAACACAAAATTGATCTACATAAAAAAAACCTAAATAATTTAAATAAAGCAGCGATAAATAAAAACATAAATATAACAACATACGTCCAGATGTGTCACACAATACAACATCATATTTCTCGTCCTTCCCTCTTTTCACAGCCTGCGAAAGAACTAAGCAGACATAGGAATTAGAATTAGATTTAAAGCCAAACATAGCACAATTGTTAATACAGCTTTCAGTGAGTGTACCTGATTTTGCGCTTGCATTTTCTCCCTCGGCCATAACAATCTCAGAACCAGTTCTCTCGGCCCATACCTCTAGTTGGTCGCTGGCTGCTGCTCTGAATGTGTCTCCAGCCGCCATTAATACCTACACAATTATTACAATATAATCAGTAATAAAAATTATATGATGCCCAAATAACCCTCAAACAGAGCCATAACACCTAAGAAAACGACTCAAAGCAACAAAACTAAAACATGTCAACATTAATATATGATCCAACTACAGGTGGATGGATTTAATAGACCTGGTGCATTGGACCTCAGCCTGAGTTGCCCGTCCACTAGAGGAGACTCTTGCCATGAATTTACCATAAAATTTTGTCAGATGAAAATAATATAAAGGTGCATTTGTATGTTCTCTGGTACCAAAATAATTATGAAGAGATTGGTAAGGAAGAGGCCCTACCTTAACACCTTCATTCTTTAACCTGTGAGCTAGCTTCCCTACAAAATTTGAATGTTAGAGATAAAAGTAATAACTCTCGGGTTTACTCTAAACATAAACAGTGTCTCTCTCTCACTAACAATACACTCATAACCGGTTTTATTACAGAAGTATGAAAATAAGCACAGTGCAAAAGCTTGGCCTTCGTATGAAAGCAATTTAAAGAGAATCTTAGATATTTCAGGCGCTTGATCTAATAACTTTTACAACATAATAAGCTTTGTTTATAGAAATTACTGATATGGGTTTCAAAGTAAGTAATGTTATAAGTTCCAATGTGTAAGACTCGGTAAGAGTAATTACCAAGAGAAGTAGTTTTTCCACCACCATTCACACCAACAACCATGATGACTGCTGGTTTCCTGGGATTGCACCAGAGAATTTACAAATCAATGAAGGGAAAAATAAATAATCCTGATCATGAGATCTGCTAAAATATTTTGAAAAGGTCATATAAGGCTCAACAAGTGATTTGTTCAACTCGATAAATACAGCTAGTATGATGTTGTGTAAATTCAGTAAATCTGACACACCAAAAGAGCTAGGAGGCAAAACCTGGATCCAAGCTGAAGCTCTGTGTTGCCTCCTTTGCTCGTCAACAACTGAAGAACGCTCCTCTTTAGTGCTTGCTACAAAATTAAAGTCACAAAATCCTTGCTTCAGAAACATTCATTCAAATTTTGAAATTCTAAGTATTCACAAGCACACAATTGTATAAACAAATGAGTTTAGCTTTACCTTGATCTCAGCTCCAGACTTGAGCTTCCCTGCTTTTATATCATCTCTAAGTATATCCACGATTTTAAAAGAAATCTTCGGCCCAAAATCAGAAACCAATAATGCCTGCGAATTACCAAGCAAATATTATTTATCATTTTTAATTCTTTAATCCATTTCAATTTAGAATGCACCATATTGAACCATGAAATTCTGACAAGAACCTCTTCAAGCTCATCTAAAACGCGATCGGTTTCTTCGAGGTTCCAGTAGAGAAGAAGCTCATCAACAACCGCTAGATTCTCTCTCGTCTTAGAAAAACCAGAGAAAATTTTCTCCACATCGCTTTTCGCCTTCTCCTTTATCAGCCGGCCAAGTCGGCTGAAAAATCCGGTCTGTCCGGTAGCGGCGCAACTGAACCGCCCGGTTGGAGAACCGGTCCGGAGGAGGAAAGGTGCGGCGGGGGGTTTGGAGGGAGAGAGGAAGGGAATGAGCCGCGAGGTAGCAGCGGCCATGGCGGGCAGCGAGTGAATGGATTAGGGACTTGACAGTAGTCGGGTTCACTCTGGTTCTAGTATGGATTTCACAGAGAATAAATTTGATTTCGGATTGAATTCATTTATCGGATCGGGTAATCAGTAGGCAGGCGGGTCCAGGAAACGGTCAGGTTGGTTGGACAAAATAGCAGGATGTAAATTCCGAAATTTTGTTGATATCCAAAATTAATAAATAATTTACAAATCTACATTTGATGCGCTGGATTTTCAAAAGTGTTCAAATTGAATAATAAATTTCTCGTTTCAAGTAAACTTTCCGCAAAAAAAAATTTTTTTCCTGTTCTAAGCACTTTGAAATCGGAAAATAAATTTAATAGAAAGACCCGGATCAATATTTTTCAAGTCGGATTTTTTGCAGCTGTAAAACAAATTAAAATATTTCTTTGTGTGTTATTAGAAAAAATAAAAATATTTTGAATCTGAATTATCGATTCCGGTTCAAAAGTCACTTCTAGATGAATTCATAAAATATTTGGATTTTTCTATTTTTGAAAAAACAAAATTGAGAGAATTCTCTGATAAAAGTAGAGAATTTGACAATTCTCTCAATTTTTTTTTTACGGATGTTTATCTGACCGACCCACTATGTGGCGATCAGCTATAATTATTTTTTTTTAGAGATGTTTAGTGTATATAGAATGAATGTTTGCTATAAAAATTGATATTCTACGTATTCATTATATAACTAATTTACTGAACTACTTAAATCGAAAAATATAAATGAAAAATTTAATCAGAAATTTCAACTTAAGTTTTAAGGCCCTTTCCTTTATTTTTTTTGGCAACTTTGGATATGAATTTATCAATTTCACGTCTCCAATTGGTGCCTAGCGGCTATTTAAGTATTTGCATAATCATTGTTGGATCCAATAAGGGGTGCCAATTGAATTTTGCGCGGATCCAGGTAATATATAGTTTTGTTAGATTAATCCAAGTTAACCGTTTATTTTCTCCTCTTCAGAATTTGGGTTTATGTGTTAGTCGTTGAATTAGAAATTGTGGGAAATTATTTTTTAATTGAAGTATTATTTGTTTTGTGTGTTGTTCGTTGGGAGTTGGCACTTGATGTTTTGGGCTATATTAGCATAGTTACACTATTTCGCTATCTTTGCTTGTAATATGTGGCATGAAAGATATTAAGTTGTTTAGAAAAGCAATTTCTTGTAAAACCCGTCTATATGTAGGGTAATCATTATTATTATTGATGACAAATATTTAATTTTATAATTTAGTAGATAAAACTACTAAATGAAAGTGTATGTTTTAGAAAAATAAATATGATTCCTTTAAATTTTGAAAGAAACAGTATATGATTTTGATGTAGTTTATATATGATTTTTGTTTATAATTTTAAAATTTGATAGTAGTTTATATATCTATAAAATTTTAAAATATAGGACTCTATATTGCATCAATTACGTAAAACCAAAAAAAAAAATGGAATCAAATAGTACTTCATTAATTTAATCGAATAATAAATTATAATTTAGAAACCCAATATAAGAAAAGACTCAGGTTCATTACTGGGGATTTTCTGGGTATTTTTGTGGGCCTTCAAATCCATTCCACTGATGGAGCGTGTATAATAAATTGACAAGTCATTGTATTTTTTTTTATGAGAAAACCATTGACCCAACGACCTACGCCTAATTGTGGGCCTGAATTCAGGTATTTGACGTTGCCTTTTCTTTTTCAGTGCGCGCTGATGAGGCTGGCGCGTTTTGGCCCTTTCCAACTTCCAAGAAGAAACTTATCAATTCATTCCTCATCCAGATGTAAATCTGCTGCAATTCGAAAGGATCAAAGGGTTCTGCAATACCAATCTCAACCGTTCATATGTTTTGAGATTCATGCACAAAAATTAACTTCTTATGAGATTCGTGTATCTAATAAATTAACGGTTACCCTGCAATTCTTTGGAATCGCAGCAGATTTATTTCCCTACTCATCCAATGGTGATTGCTTCCTAGGTTCTTCGCCATTTCTCCTCCGCGCATTTCCTTAAAAAGCACGCACTAATGAGAATCTCCCTACTATATGTTACCTCAATGGTTGATTCAGCCATGACCAGATATCAGAAAAACCAAATGGCTACATGCACTGCAACGGCATGCATGACTAGTTCTTCCACCCTGGAAATAATCGTCATCTCGGCTGAGGACCTGTGCCAGGGCCGCCACCACCTTGGCCGAGGCGTATTCATCACTGTTGAATCGGGGCCCTCTGTGGTCTCCACCACCGCCAGCACGGAAGATACCCATAACTATCCATTGTGGAACGAGCGTCTGCATATCAGGGAACCTTCGCATGGTGGGTGGATACAGGTCGATGTTAGCAAGAGAAAGCATGGTGATGCATCTAACGCGGTGCATGCTGCCGGTGTCAAAGTCCCTTTGTCAGATTTCTCATACGGGCTGGCAGATTTCTCATACGGGCCAGCCAGGTATAAACATTTCTTGACTTATAGGTTGAGAGATCAGGAGGGGAGGGGTAATGGGATAGTGAATCTTTGTGTGAAGAGATTGGGAGGAAATGGAGAGGGGCAATTCAATGTAGGGACTCATGCAATGGGTTATCCTGTGGCTCCTGTTGGTGTCAGTTATGATTATGGGCACAGTGCTTATAGGAAGTACTAGCTAGGGATTTTAAAATAGCTTTTTTTTATTTTAATGTGTTTTTTAGTTTTTCAAGCTGCAATTAATCTGTAAATACTAATGGTGTGTTGAAACTTAGAATTTTCTTTTATAAAGGTATCATTACAATTTCATCAATTCCTCCCCAATTCAGAACGAGTCTTTTCGCTTGGTGTTGGCTGGGTCAGTAAATATTAGCAACTGGTAAAGCACCAATAAAATCATAGCAATTAGCAAGTGTGATCTCAGAAATGAGAAATTAGATCATCCAGCAGCACACAGTTTCAGTAATGACTAATGTTAACCAGAACCTGTATTTTCAAATCAAATCAATTTGAACAGAAAATTACTTACATTCTAAAAATGTTGTTATCAGAGAAAGGATTTCGGGCGGAGATTTTGGCACGTGAGGCGTTCTTGGAACAGAGCATCAATAGCAAATTCTGACAATTAGAACAGCGCCTTGAAGACGTCTTCAAGCGGCTCAATATCTTGGTGGTAAGGCCCAATAAAAATGGTAAGAGCGAACGACCGAGAGACGCTGGTAGAGACATAAGGTCCAGCATAATTGGTGAGGGGAACGACAAAGTGATGAGACTGTTTGTAGCAATCCTTTTGCTAGAGATAGTATTGGTATTTGGTAGCAAATGAGATTGATGATAATTTCAAAGAAGATGAAGAAAAAGGTTTGCTGTGAACTCGAAGGCAACGATAAGGAAGTTGGATTCAAATGCGATGGTCAAAGCGAATCAAATTGTGTTAATGAGAAGTTGATATTAATTGATTCTCAAGGAGGAAGATAAAATCCACCACCACCAATTGCTTCACTCTAGAGGTATATATCATCAATGTCGTCAATGTCTTTGATTTAATCATATAGACAACGATAGTTGTGAAACATCCTGTTGATTTCATGAACTTGCCTCAAGTTACGCGTGCTAGCTTTGAAACATAGAGTATGGCTAATCAATGGCAAACTGTGACAATCAAAATAAAAAAAGAAGAATGATAACAATGCTAATGGGATAGAGATAGCTAATGAAGTAATGATACGAGCATATCCAAAGCATTCTATGCGCCGGGTATGTATTCATTCCATGCGGATGACGAGCTGTTATATTGGTCGGGGTGTCAAAAAGAAGAAGGAAAGCAAGTCAAAGAAGTCTAGGAAATAAAATTTGCATTTTTGAAAAAATTTCTGTTTTGGCTGAAATTTATTTTTTCGGACCGAAAATATTATTTCGACAAAACAGTAATCTTTTAGTAAAATATTTGTTTCTGCAAAATTTTATGTTTTGGCTGGAAATTATTTTTTCGACCAAGACAGTTGAACGGTGTGAATTTCTGATTTTATCTATATAGACCAGTTATCTGTATAATTTTCAGTTATTATGAACCAAGCTATTCCTATAAAAAGTACTTGGATTTATCTTTTCAAATTATCGAAGAATTAAAAAACTTATTTCTCACTTTTGAGTATGATTGCAAAAGCGATTATTCTCGCTACTAGCTGCGTCAAAAAAATATTATCAGATCCACGCTAAAAATTTATATCCTCAGACGGGCTGGCTAGCGGATAGTGCTGCACGCTGATGCTTTCTAAGTTCGCGCACACATTTCTCACGAGTGAATTTAGAAAGCATCAGCGAGCAACACTATACAGTTTTTTTTTTTTCTTTTCCTTCTCATTTCGATTTTCTTTGTTGAATTAATAGTTTCTATTTTCTTTTTAAATTCTGTGATTGATATATATGTGATGTTTCTTGTAAAGCTCTACTTTTATATCTTTTCTGATTTTCCCTCTCTAGTTCTGGTAGAATTCTGGTATACCCTTTTTCCTTTTTTCTTCTTAATTTGTTGATATGAGATTTTGCGTTGAGCCATTGTTGGCTGATAGAGACTTGATGTTGCTGATAGAATCTGATACAGAAGGTGAGGATGGACTTGAGATTCACTTACACTACTTTTTGGTGGATTCACATCTGCTGCAATCCTAAAAGCATTCACAGTAATCCTAAAATCTCTGCCTTTTCAAATCTAACCGTCCAATAATTTCGTGCACGTATCTCAAAGCAGATGATTTTCGTGCACGTATCTCAAAACAGATGATTTTTTCTTGCACGAATTTCGAAACAATTTAACAGTTGGATTTGGAAAAGCAGGAATCGTAGGTTACTATTCATGAGTAAAGAATCGCAGCAGATTCGGATCCCTTTTTTGTGACACCAAATTACACCCTACATTTTCAGAATTTTCAAAGTCCAAACAGTCAATCCAAACCATTAAACATGATTTTCTTATTAAAATGTGCTTAGGGACCAAATTTTTCATTTTTTGAATTTTTTTACTATATATTAAGTATTTTACAAAATCGTTGTTTTTAGAACATTGAAATTTTGTACATGTCTTAATAAATAGTAAAAAGATTTAAAAAAAATGTAAAATTTGATTTGCAAACATATTTTAATATATCCATCATGTTGAACGGTTTGAATCGACTGTTTGAACTTTAGAAATATAAGGTGTAATTTGATGTCACCAAAAAATAGTGTAAGTGAATCCCTACTCTATTGATAATTACTATAGGTGTAATTATATATATAATTAAACATCCAACCAAAGAATTTCTTCAAAACAAACGTCCAACCAAAGAATCTTGACCAATATGATTACTAAAGTTAACCATAACTAAAAAAAATTCTTCTCTTTCTAAAGTAAACCATAATTTAAAAAAATAGAAATTCTTTGATTTGGAGAAATTATGGTTTTCTCGTTTGTTTTGGAGAAATTCTTTGTTGGACGTTTAATTATATATATAATTAGCCTATAGTAATTATCATGTATACATTAATAAGAGAGTTGAAATGTCTCATGTTATTCATGTTTTATTGTGTTTCACATTTTATATTTTCATTTTTCAGGTCCCGCGTTAACTCAACTAGAAAATAATTTATAACCAAACCCTAAAACAAAAAATTGGGACCGAAGTCAATTCGGTCCGGACTGAAAAAAACTGAAATTACACTAATAGTTACATAGGTTTTACAATACAGGTTTTATGTAAAAACTGAAAAAACACCTGGACCGAGTTGCCAACTCGGTCCATGATAAAAAAAAAAATTCCAGACCGAGTTCGCTTTTTAAAAATCTAAGTAATTATACTGGTTCTCTAAATTTTTTTTTTTTTTTAATAATGATTTATAAAAAAAATTTCAAGACTACGGTCATGTCAACTCAAGTTTGGCAAAAGAAAAAAGTGAAGTACTTTAATTTATAGGCCACAATCAGACTTCTGACTCAGATCCATGAGTCCGAGTCCTCTGAGATATCTCAATTTTTGCGTGACCTACGTGTCCGGTGCCTATTCGGGTAAGCGCAGGGGGCCAGTTTTATTTGAGCTTTGAGATTCGTGGAGAACATATTTCAACGATTGAGATATCCCAAAAAGTCACGCAAAGTTTGAGATATCTCAGAGGATGCGAATTCCAGATCCATTACCGGGAATCTTCTTGAATTCATAACCCCTGCATTAACGGAAGTGTTAATAGATATGGACTATCCGATTGAGATCCGCACTAATATTAAAGGTCGCCTGGCGTTGGAGGCGTGGGTCGGATTGGCTCCGATCCTGATCAGACAGCAGATATGCATTAAACTCAAAAGATGCTCTTTTAAGTTCTGAGTTAATGCAGAAGATGCGGGCCCAAGGGCTTTAGATCCAAAAAAAAAAAATGCAGAAGATGCGGACTCCATTTTCTTGGTATCTTTTGTGGGCCATCGAACCCATTGCGCGCTGGGGCTGGCGCGTTTTAATGCCCATTCCAGGCTCCACGAAGAATACCTTATCAACTTATCCAATGGTGATTTCTTCCCTGGTTCCTCGCCTTTTCTCTCACGCGCATTTCCATATATAGCTAGTTAATTATCACTAATTAGAATCCCCCTATATATATACCTATGGTTGATTCAGCCATGACTAATATCAGAAAACAAATATATATATACATATATATATAGGAGATTGCAAAACCTTCAAAAACATCCTAATTACCAACAGCAATCTCCATTCTCCCAAACCGAATGGCTACACGCACTGCAACAGCATGCACCACCAATTCTTCCACCCTGGAAATAACCGTCATCTCGGCTGAGGACCTTCGCCAGGGCCGACACCACCTTGGCCACAGCTCATTCGTCACCGTTCGATCGGGGGCCTCTGTTGTCTCCACCACTGCCAGCACAGAAGATACCCACAACTATCCATCATGGAATGAGAGTCTGCACATCAGGCAACCTTCGCATGGCGGGTGGATACAGGTCGACGTCAGCAAGAGAAAGCAAGGTGATGCATCTAATGCGGTGCATATTGCCGGTGTCAAAGTTCCTTTGTCAGATTTCTCATACGGGCCCGTCGGGTACAAGCATTTCTTGAGTTATAGGTTAAGAGATCAGGAGGGGAGGGGTAATGGGATAGTGAATCTTTGTGTGAGGAGATTGGGGGAAAATGGAGAGAAGCAGTTCAACGAAGAAGCTCATGCAATGGGTTATCCTGTGGCTCCTGTTGGTGTCGGTCACGATTATGGGTACAGTGCTTGTGGGTAAATCGGATCTGCTGTTATCCCAAAAGAAAAAAAGGACCCTTATACCCTCAGTCCTCTGTCTCTTTCCAGTCCTGTCTTTCACAGCATTCTCTCCACAATTTGAGGAGAGAGAGAAGTGAGAATAATAGGGTCCTGTTTTCTTGAGATAACAGCGGATTTGAACGCGCTGATGGGAAGTACTAGGGATTCTAAAATAGCTTTCTTTTTATTTTCAATGTGTTTTCAGTTTTTTCTTTTGTTAAAAGTTTCGCAGAAGCTGCAAAGCAGATAAATTTAGGCAAAATTTTGTTTTATAAGGGTATCATTCCAATTTACAATTTCATCTAATCCTTCTGATATTTGGAGATCTGTGTCATCAGTGATTTCCATGATAAATAAAATATGCTTTGGGATCTCTTTAAAGTTCTATGTGAGCGGATAAACAATGAGGATTAACATTTTTTTGTACAGAAGTCCTCTGAAGAAAAGCCGTACCAGTGACATAGCAGTTCATAGGTGCGCAAGATAAAAATAGGTCCAGCTCTGGTACTAAATTTGAGCTATTTGCGTAGCTCAAAGATAGAAAATTTTGATATAAATATATAAAATATTCTTTGAGCTAAATGCGTAGCTCAAGGATAGAAATTTTGATATAAAATTATAAAAATTCCTTGAGCTAAAGCATAGCTCAATGCCTCAAAGATAGAAATTTGTCTACTATTAAAGGGTTTGGTATACCTCAGCGTCTTTTAGATGCTATTTTTAAATATTGAACTCGCATCTCTCCGATCCATAGAGAGACGGAATTTGTGTGACTACGCAAAACTTGCTATTCTTATATTGTGTCAATTATTAGAATTGTGATCGAGGTTCTTGGAAATGACAAATTTTCGAGTAAATTATGTATTATTTTTGTCTTGTCCTTTTCAGTTAAAACATAGTAACTCCTCCATGAATTCAGGATGGATTTAAAGGGAGCTATGGTATGACTATCTATTTCATAAATACAAATTAGTAATTTATCCTTTACAGTTTTAAATTATGTACCTTAGTTGTTAGTCTTTTATATTATTCCTGTGAAAATTTGCGTTAAATTTTTAATCACAACATATTATTATGCATTTTACGCTTCAACTCTCTCTCAATTTAAATCTTCTGGTTCTGCTTTTGCACGAACTCCTCGCCCAACCTACCCCTCCCTCAAATATTGTATCAAATCATACAAAAATTCTATCAATATTACAAAAGTTTTCATTTATTAAAACAAAGCTACTACAAAATATTATCTCAATCTTGCTATAAGAAGCAACTATATAATGCAAGAATGTTTGGGATATAGTTTGAGCAGAGTTAGGGTGTGATGCATCAGGAGGGTTCGTGAGCACAACTCTAAAAGTTTATCGGATTGTCTTCAAACGACTAATTTAAACTGTTAAAATCCATCTAATTCATGAGTAATGTATGAGTGAAGCATGTACAATAATATTTTTTGGAAATTTCAAATTCATCAAGTACAAAGCCATGCAGTCAAATAAATGAATATTTTATAAGTTGTTTTATGAATTCATTTTTCATTATTTTTTTTATTGTTTGATCATGTACTAAATGAATTCGAAATTTTCAAAATTTTGCATGTACATGCATCACTCGTGAAATAGATGAATTTCAACGGTTTAAATTCGTAGTTTGAAGCCAATTCGATAGACTTTTGAAGTTGTGCTCATCCCTCTAGTTGAACACATCATACCCTAGCTTTGCTCATATAATATATCTCTTTATATAGCAAAACTTTAAAAAGCTTCAAGCTTTGATGTTAAAAGGATTTTACTCTATCGGGCATGAGTAGTTTCCATGTGCATAATCTACAGTCAGTTCTTATAATGGATTAATTAGTTTCCATGCGGTCACAACTCTTTATGGATAAGCATTTGGATTATGAGTTTATGATGCCCTTTAATTCTCAAGGGGAATTAAAAAAAAATACAAAAGTATAACCATTGGACCAGAATGTATTGCAAACTCTCGTCAGACACGCAGTTGATATAGATGGTTGCTAATTATAGCAAGAAGAGAAAACGATGGTGAGGCCGCCATCAAGACTCTGAACAGCTTCAAATAATACTGCATTGGTCATAGCATATGTGTGTGTGTAATTTTTTTTTTCCATTGATTACTTTCAAGAGAAGAATATTAGCTTTTGTACCTTACGTTTCCATTTGTATTCCTTTGTTCATACAAATTCTGATACTCAGCATATATTCTTGAAATAATATTTGAACTTGAGAATACTAGGAAAGCGCCACATTCCCAGTTTTGGGTAGTAGTAGCATCAACAACACAAACATCAGACAACTAAAGCAAGAATAACAGATCCCAAAAGGACTGTAAACAAAATTCACTATTATTACGTTGGATAATCAATTTTATCCAATTTCAGCAAAAAATATTCTCTTATTCCAACCACAGAGCACAAACCAATTTTCATCAATTACAGAAAATAAAAATAAATATGAACATTATCTGCAGCCAGCTGGTTTCAAAAAAAGAAAAATAGAAGCACAGTCTCAATAGTAATATGTCTGAATGAAACCAAATACAAACAAACACCAGCCTTTTAAGGCGCCTCGTGCCTAACATTTTGTAGTAAAACACTCATTCGCCACTGAGGATTGGATTAATCAATGGATTCATCTGGGCAAGATAGACAATAGCCCACCTAACAAGACAACACAAAGTTTCATAAATCACAGTTTAAGGAAATCAATTTCAGAAATTTCAAGGATAAATTGAACTTTGGTTAGCTATGCAGTGCACTGAAACCAACAGTTGAAAGAGACCAATTGAAAACGTCTTTTGGTTTGGTTATTGGCTGGGTCAGGAAATATCAGCAACTGGTAAAGCACCCAATAAAATTATAGCAAGTGTGATCACAGAAAAGAGAACTTACATCATCCAGCAGCACACGGTTGCAGTAACGACCAATGTTAAATGGAACCTGTATTTTGAAATAAAAATCAATTTGAGTAGCAAATTAGTATCATTCCAAACATGTTTCAGCTACTTGAATGCACGAGCTATGGATCCTGCTCAGAAAGGATGCTCTCAATTTTGCTCCATGTCCACAAGGGTAGATTCAAAGGCCAATTATTCCAATATTTTGGTTGGCCAATTTTGGCGGCTAATTAGGGTTTAGGAAAGAAAAACTTAGAATTCAAAATAAGAGCAAGTCTATGGTGCTATGTACAACCCCAATTGGCCAGGACTACGGCTCCAGATCTCAACTTTCAGAGCACCATAGACTAAAATAATATGCAGACTTTCATTTATGCCAAAACCAGGATGTTCTGCCAAACTAAAAGCTAAAGGCTACATTTTCAACCCAGTGACAGACATAATGGAAACATTAACAAAAGATACTTTTAATAAATAGAAAGCATGCAGACAAGGACTGATCTTAATTAGCCAAGAAAGTAAAAGAATTATCATCCTACTGAAGTTAATTTGTCACTTAATTTAGACATGATCCCTCTTGAGGAATACCATACAGGAATACTGATAGAGCACATTCAGATTTGGTAACTGTATGTAATGACAATTCTGGTCCCGCATTGATATGGTTTTTACTCACTTTTTTCTGTTATTTTACATTTTTTTCTGATCATCTTCCAGCGTCAGACTAAAATTCCACACCTTAATGCCCCAATTTTCTCAAATCCAATCTAATCCCAAACTGCTCACAAATCTAAAATATTCCCCAAATGCAGTATCTAAACATGACCTCCAGGTTATTTATCAGAAGGAATTCACAAGAAGCAGCCACCAAATTTCAGATCAAGGAATCGGCTCAGCTACTGAAATTAAATTAAAAGTAAATATATATATATATAGAAAAATTACAGATTGGTGGAGGGGCCGCGATTGCAACAGAGGAGCACAGAGAGGGAGGCGATGACACCCGCCAAGGCGAAGATCACCGATGTCACCCAGAAACTCATCGCCTCAACCCGGATCGATCCGCTACTTCCG
The DNA here is from genome assembly GCA_024447775.1 of Carex cristatella. Classification (NCBI taxonomy): domain Eukaryota; kingdom Viridiplantae; phylum Streptophyta; class Magnoliopsida; order Poales; family Cyperaceae; genus Carex; species Carex cristatella. The sequence goes on along the minus strand of JAJHPF010000030.1, from coordinate 3,246,872 downwards.
ATTTGGATCCGATCTCTCTCTCTCTTTTCGTTTACTCGCTCGCTCGAGCTTATTTGACCTTATTCTTCCGATATTTTCTTTGCTCGCAATTGAGAAACTCCGGAGAAATGGCACCGAAATAAAAACTTCTTCAGGGCTAGAATGTAATTTCAAGTGTTTATCTGGCAGTGGTACTCTGGCCTGGCTTAACAGGCCGTTTGTGTAAACGGGTCAGGCTCAATTAACGGGCCTTCGATGGGAATGTTTCGGGATCTTATCCAAAACAACAGACCCTTTTCGAGGAGTCAGGACTCAAGAGAGAGCCCCTAGGAATAGTGATTAGATACAAAATTAATGTTTTAAGGAGATTCTAGACTATGTGCTTATGTAAAAAAATAGTTAAATTTTTTTTTAAAATATAAAATTTAGTCTCCAAGCATAATTTATTATGAAGATAATGTTGAGCGGTTCGAATTGACTGTTCAGACTTTGAAAATGGAGATAAAGAATGCGGAGCATGTTGGAGCACAAAATTATGGTGCACTTGAACCCTCATAAAAGATATATACTATATATAGTTCAACATATATTATGAAAAAAGAGTAAGGCTAGGGTGTGATGTGCTCACCCAGCCTTGCTGTGAGCAGATTTTTCTAACCATCAGATGAGCTTTAAGACTCGTGCAAACTCAAGTCGCTGATAATGAAATTAAAATGAAACATACGGGAATTTGTAGAATAGCGGTCTGTGTCTCCGTTACCTTCTTTCTCCTTTCCCCTTTCTCCTTTCTCCCTTAGTCTCCCCGTAATTTTACAAAGAGAAGCGGTAAAGGAAAATTCGTGCAAGATTACCTCTCTCTTCCCTCCTTGTTCGTTCGCACCATGATCGGCTTATCATCTCTCTTGGCGTCGGTGCTAGACGCGATCCCGTCGAGATTCTACCATGCCTTCGTTTTGCAAGACCTAAAGGTGGGGGTCGCCAAGCCGCACGTCGTATGTGATTCTCCTCAAAGTGGTGGTGTCGTCAGGTAGCGTCGCGCAGCACAGGTCAAGAGGATACACGCACGGCCTTTCCCACTTCCCATCATCACCTTGTGCAGTTGTAATTCTGCTTTAACCTAAAAATTTCAATTAGCGTATAAATTGCTGACAAGTCACTAATTTGGATATTTTCATGTGCTAGTTTGGTTCATGCATTTTTTAAATAATTGGATCACGATTTTAGAGTTAGCCTATCAAACCTAATCAATCCCCTAATTGCTCCAAAATTTCCAATTATTAGCTTGTACTGTGTCATCGATTGATCTCAGCGACCCCTTGATTGTCGCGACCCTCTCATTTCCTTGACCACTCTAAATTGTTTAGTAGCTTGTATTGTGTCACTAGTTTATTTGACATCACTTTTACGACAGTTAGTATTTTCTTATAATTGTTTGTTTTTTATCAATAAGGTTTACTTAAATGCCTCTTATCTTGGATGGAAGTTATAGGAAATCAACCTTGAGTGTTTGAGAAGTGCTAGATTAATATTATTTGCTTGATAAAAAAAAATTATGCCTATTCTTTGATGCTCTGTTTAGTATTATTCTTATTATAATTACTCACTCTTTGAATGGTGGCAACTAAATCTGTGCATAATATAGGAAGAATGGATGTTGCACGAGCATTGTCATTTGATGTGCCCTCAAGTAGCATAATTCTATTTGAGGAGTCCTTAGTCCCTGCTGGAGATGTAGACGAAGATATAGAGATCAATGTTTCATTTCTACTGAATATGAAACTATAAATATTGTTTAAATAATCATTTAAAATTTAAAATTTGATGTATCTTTGTATGATTTGAACAGGAGCAACTTGTTGACCCTTATCCTGAAATTGAACAAATCGAGAAACCATTCGAACAATATTTTGAGCCCTTTGTTGAACCTTATCTTGAAAATGAACAAACCAAGAAACTGTTGGACCAATGTTTTGAGCCCTTTGTTGGCATGGAGCTTGATAGTATCGATGCTGCTGACAAATTTTACAACAACTACGGGTTCAAAACTGGATTTAGTATTCGGAAAACACAAAAGTACCATTCTCAGACAGGAGAGAAAAAAGTAATTAGTCAAAGATTTGTTTGCTCTAATGAAGGATTATCAAAACATAAGAAACAAGAGAGGGTTGTGGCAAATGAGAAGACGCCTCAAAAAGCAATCTCATTTCGGAGGACAGATTGCAAAGCACTAATGAGCATAAGTCTACAATTAAATGGAAAATGGTTGGTAAATACTTTTAGAAAAGAGCACAACCACGAGATGGTCCAAAGTCCTTCAAAGAAGAGATATCTTAAGTCTCATGCGCATATTAGAGATGACCAAAAGGAGTGCATTACTATCTTGAGCAACCAAAATGTAGCTCCTGCAAAGATTTATGAGGCAATCATTGAGAAGGAGGGTGGTCGACATAATGTTCATTTTTCGAAGAAGTATTTGAGTAATGAGATTGCTAAAGAGAATAGAAAGCTTGTTGGTGTGGACGTTAAGAAATCACTCGAGTACTTCAAAACAATGCAAGAAAAAAATCCAGACTTCTTCTTTGAAGTAGAGACTGATGATAACCAAACAGTTAAAAATATTTTTTGGATCGATGGGAGGTCAAGGAGATCATACCAAGCTTTTGGTGATGTTTTAGTGTTTGATACGACTTATAATACCAACCGCTATTATATGCCTTGCAGTCCCTTTATTGGAGTAAATCATCATTGGTCATCTATATTTTTTGGTTGTGCACTAATTAGGGCTGACGGGGCAAACACATTCAAAAGGCTATTCCGAACCTTTTTGAAGGCAATGAATTGGAAACACCCGAATGCTATCATCACTGACCAAGACCCGGCAACGAGAGTCGCAATAGCTGAGGTTTTTCCAAATACAAAGCATAGATATTGCCAATGGCATGTTATGAGAAAAGCAAGAGACAAATTGGGAGCATTATATCAGCATAAAAAAAGGGTTCAAAGAGGACTTACAAGCTTGCATTAATTTGAGCTTGACTGTCGAAGAGTTTGAAAAGGGGTGGGAGGATATGTTTCAGAAGTACAATTTACAAGATAACCACCATTTGGACTTGATGTTTAGAACCCGCAAAAGGTGGGTCCCTGCTTATTTTCGAGAAATCTTCTTTGCTGATATGTCCACTTCCCAACGAAGTGAGAGTGCTAATTTTGTTCTAAAGTTGTGGACTAACTCACACACGTCAATCTACAAGTTTGTCTTACAATTTACTAAGATGGTTGAGGGCATTTTTGCCAAAGAAGATGAAGAGGACTTCAGATCTTCCACAGAACAACCACAACTATGGTCCTTTTATCCAATAGAAGTTGAAGCGCGTCGGGTCTACACCTGAAAAATTATTCTATTTTTAAGAATCTCTTTAGGCAAAGTACAAAGTACAACATACAAGAAGTAGAGAAGGATGAACTATATGAGGTCAAAAGGATACACGATTTTACAACTTCTAATTGGAAACTATATGCATACCAAGTTTGAGCGAACAAAGCCAACAGCATGGTAAGTTGCAATTGTAAGGGTTTTGAATTTGAAGGCCTTCTTTGTTCACATTCCATAGCGGTTATGCAAAACTGTGGGATATGCCTTGATCATCAGTATGTGTTGGCAAGGTGGACCAAAGAGGCAAATCAAGGTTTAAGAAAAAACAAATTGATATGAGATCCAAAGAGGACTTACAATCTGATGCTGATAGGTGATATGTGCAGTACATTTTATGCTTATATTTCTCCAATTTCTATCTTGTTAATATCACATATTAATTTTAGTTTCATTTCATAGATATGAATATCCTCGCATGAAAGCCATGAAGATTGTTGATGACTTCTGGAGGCCCTTAGAATTGTACACCATTGCTAGTACAAAGCTTGAAACATGGTACAACGAATTAGATGAAATTACAAAAGGTATGCGGAGTGACATGCCAACTGAGCATGTTGAAGCCACTACTGTCAAGCACCTTATCGAAAGTGGTGAAGCTTGTGAAGAGATAAACTATCGAGATCCCCCTCAATCACAATGCAAGGGAAGGAGAAAACCTGAAAGGCAAAAACATCCAATCGAGAAAAAGATGAGGACTTGCTCAAATTGTCACTTGACACAATGCCCAAACATGTCCGAAATTGAAGACTAGTTAGGTTGTATTTAACTGTGGGGTTCTATTTTGGTATAGGTAAAATTTGGGGTTACATTTTGTTATATATGAAATGTGAACGTATATTTTGGTATAAGAGAATGGTTGGGTTATATTTTGTAAAGATTTTAAAAGTACTATTTTGGTATATGTAAATGTTGTTTTAGAAATCCAGATGGCTAAGTAATATGCTAAATGTTGTTTTGGAAATTTATTAAATGAAAAACTAATATTTTTCTCATTTATTTTCGTTCTTTTGACTCTAGTTTTATTTTCCTATTGTGCTGGTTTAAAATTTGATGTTTCATCTCATTCAGTACAAACTTGTAAAAACTAAAATTGATCATGTTAAGGTTCTTTAGAAAAGAGCAAGCTGGAGCATAACAGAAATGACAAATAACATTTGCATCTTTACAATATTTATACAGTAAGATTTGCAAAAATTGTCACATGTACACAGACATTTACAATATTTAAATACAACATGTACACCAAAAAGCTAAATTAGTTTCCCAAATAATATTTATATAACATTTGCAATATCTATACAACAATTACACAAGCACTCATCACTCTTGATGATTTTGTGAAGGTGCTAGCTGAAAAGGCTGAATTAGTTTTCTAAATCCCCAATGCCGAATTTAATTTCACAACTAGCGTTGCCCTAGTCGTCTTTCCAGCGATGCCATCAAGGCCTTACTATTTCCTGCAACTAAAATAAAAACAAGAGAAAAGAATATTAGCTCAATGGGTGTGTTCGGTAGCCCTCCGTAAGAGGGTGAGGATTAAAAAGTTAATTCTGACTAAGGAGCACTTGTTTGGTAAAATTGAAGGATTAAGAATGAATACTTAGTACAAATAAAATATATATTATAGTATGCAAAGACCTATATACCCTCCATATTTTTTTTGTCATGCAATACAATTATCTCTCCAATAGGTCACACACATTTTTTTTTATATTCATCTCATTCAAGATGATAAGTGCGTACCAGCACACAAAAAAGACACTGGTCCAAGGTTGGTACATAATGCGCTGGTACAGAGTCTTACAAGCAGATAGGTACAAAAATTATGAACACAGCAAATAAGCCACTTCTTATTAGGGAGCAATGGACTGGTACAAGGCTGTACCAGTCTGGATCATTGACCTGATTTCATCCAAAGACCCATTTAATGGACCAGAGCAGCTCAAAATCTTATGGAAAAATTATCCAAGTGTATCCAAACATGATGCTAAGATAGAAAGCCTAGTCAAGTAATGCATAGATAAATCAATCAAAAAATTCAGAAAAAAAATGGAAACTATCAAATCCAGCAAAGAAAAAAACGAAAAGAGAAGGAAAGAATGGTAAATGTCAGTACAACTCACCTGGATGCAAAGTATTCACCTAAGTAGTGCTATGACTGGTACAGTTTGAATGAACCTGGACTAAAATACCAGCTACTTGCTCAAAAAAAAATATCATGCGTGAACTTAACCGTGTTCTAAAATAAGCACAACTCACGGTGAAAATGTAGGTTTTTTTTAGTTTGCAGAATAAAGCTTTTTATATTGCAAAAGAATTGAATAGGCACTATGTAAAATGTCAATACAAAGCGAATGGGACTGGTGCCATAGTATCGGTATAGTAACAAGACAAATTGCTATGTATCGCCCAAAGAAGTAGATTTGATAATAAATATCTCCCAGCAAAAGACCCTTAGATGCTATATTCACCTGGATGCTTTTGTGTCATTTGTGTTTAATTGGAATTTTGGAGCACTTAGGGGATTGATTAGGTTTGATAGGTTAACTCCAAAATCGTGTGATCCAATTATTTAAAAAATGCATGAATCAAACTAACACATGAAAATATCCAAATTAGTGACTTGTCAGCAATTTATACGCTAATTAAATTTTTTTAGGTTAAAGCGGAATTACAACTGCACAAGGTGATGATGGGAAGTGCGAAAGGCCGTGCGTGTATCCTCTTGACCTGGCGCGCAGCACAACGCTACCTGACAACACCACCACTTTCAGGAGAATCACATACGACGTGCGGCTCGACGACCCCCACCTTTAGGTCTTGCAAAACGAAGGCATGGTAGAATCTCGACGGGATTGCGTCCAACACCGACGCCAAGAGAGATGATGAGCCGATGATGGTGCGAACAAACAAGGAGGGAAGAGAGAGGTAATCTTGCACGAATTTTCCTTTCCCGCTTCTCTTTGTAAAATTATGGGGAGACTAAGGGAGAAAGGAGAAATAAGGTAACGGAGACACAAACAACTATTCTACAAATTCCCGTCTGTTTCATTTTAATTTCATTATCAGCGACTTGAGTTTGCACGAGTCTTAAAGCTCATCTGATGGTTAGAAAAATTTGCTCACAGCAAGGCTGGGTGAGCACATCACACTCTAGCCTTACTCATGAAAAAATGTATGTTATTCACCACTATAATTAGATAAATAATATAAACTTTGGTATATTTAATAGAGGAGGGATCCACTTACACTATTTTTTTGTGACACCGAATTACACTCTATATTTTTAAAGTTCAAATAGTCGATCTAAACCGTTCAACATAATTGATATATTAAAATATACTTGCAGATCAAATTTTATATTTTTTTTATATTTTTTTAACTATTATTAAGATGGGTACAAGAATTCAATGATCTGGAAACAACAATTTTGTAAAATACTTAATAACTAGTAAAAAAAAATTAAAACATGTAAAATTTGGTCTCCAAGCATATTTTAATATAGAGATCATGTTGAGCAGTTTGGATCGACTGTTTGGACTTTAAATTTTTAAAAATAACTAGTGTAATTTGGTGTCATCAAAAAATAGTGTAAGCGAATTCCTCTTTTTTTAATAATATTTTATCCAATTTGTAATTCTATCCGAATCCGAAAAAATGAATACGCGCTCCATATCTGATCCGTTTTTACCCTTACTTATTAGTCATACTCTCTGCCAATTTATCACATGACAATCTTCCATCAAAATATCTTGATAAAAGGTCAAAAATCTTACTTTTTCATGCTTGCTTGACTCTTTAATTATGCTAAGTAAGATTTCCCACCCACTTGTTCACCTTATTTGAAGTTTAGTCATTTTTCAAACTTACTTTTTTCTTAGTAGATGTCCATTTTACTTCAATATCCAAGAAAATTTGTTAATTTGAGGAATAAAAAATGCGTCTAATTCCTTTTTAAAAGGATCTGAAAGAGAAGATAAACTATCTTAGTGAAAAAAAATGTGTTCAACTTCCATATGTAACAATTTTGTAAATTCTTGAACTTAATAAAGGGGTTTTTTTTAGACTTTGAGATTTTTAAATTAGTTACTTATTACTCAAAAAATTATCATTATATGTTTTCCATAAAATATTATGAGAGACACTGTATAAACCCCAAGATCTGTCCCTTCTTTTCACCAATTTATAGCCTAAGATGCTCCAGTTGACAGATATTCAATCAACTTTTTAGAATTGTGCTCACCAAATTGATGAGCACATCACATCTTAGATTTGCTCATATAATGTCTCCGAGGAGATGAACAGGCGACAAACAACAACAAGGGAGGTCGGCGAAGACGGAGCAAGAAACACGTAGCAGGGGTGAGGACGTGATGAGGGCGGGAGAAGGAGAGGATTACACATGGCACGATTCACGAACTATGGATAAATTCATAAGGGAGGGTTTAATCTGAAATATGACGTCATCTGACGTGAGCTGAATGAATCTGGGTATGTCCGTTTCTCATTCGACAGTAGACAAGAGGAGTGTTACTGTTCATTGATGATATCACACCCCATTCAACTTTTATATTATGATATATGTTATCATAGTCTTACTCTAATTACACATCCATTATGTATTTAAGTCCGAAATTTCTAACAAAGTAATATTATAAAGATGTGCTCTCTTTTAAATGGGTCTTAGCTCACCACTGCTGCTCTTGTTGGTTTGTAGACTGATTCCACCTGGCCCAAAATTGACATCTAACCCCAACAGTTCTCTCCATTATAGGCTCAAACTCAGCCCATTATCTAAACAAAATCCTCACCTGACCTGGCTTACAGCATCGGTCAATCCCTCCTCCCGCTATTCCGGCAACCTCTCCGTAAAACCTCTCGAAAACCATGGCGCTCCGCCGCTCCTCTTTCTCTCACCACCTCCTTCGCCGCCTCATCCTCCCTTACTTCCCTTCCCATCCCTATTCCAAATCCACCTCTATCCCGAAGAAACAAGAGCGCGTGCGGGACCACTCCCTCGACGGCATCATGGAAATCCACAAAAAGCTTCGCCTCGCCTTATCCCTGCGCGAGCTCCTCCTCCCCTTCGCCTCACTCCCGATCTCCCGTTTCACCACAATGGCGCGCCGCAGTCTCTCCATTCCACCCTCCGACCTCTCTCGCTTCCTTATCCGCCATCCTCATGTCTTCCACATCTTTGAACACCCCGTTCAGCGCCTTCTCTTCGTTCGCCTCACTCCTCGCGCCATATCTCAGCTCAACTCTGAGACCCTAGCTCTCACCAACTCTTTACAATCCACAATTTTGAGGCTACGCAAGCTGTTACTGCTCACAACGCCATTACTTCGGCTCAGGTTGGAGCACATTCGCCTCATTCGGTATGATCTTGGTTTACCAGATGATTTTGAACAGTCTATAATTTTAGCAAACCCAGGTCTGTTTCGATTAGTTTGTAAACCCGATTCGGATGCAGCCCGGTCCAAGTATGTAGAGTATGTCCCCTCGGATTCAGACCCACCTGACTTGAGAGTCCCTGCTGTGGAGAAATCACGCGAGAGGGAGTACCGGGTTAGTGGGTCTGAAACAGAGGATTCACGATTTGCTTTCCCTAACAAGTTCCCTCCTGGTTTTAAAATTGGCAAGTATTTTCGTGTTGCGGTTTGGAGATGGCAACGGCTTCCTTACTGGTCTCCATACGAAGATATCTCAGGTTATGATTTGAGGTCACTTGAGGCACAAAAACGCTTAGAGAAACGTTCGGTGGCAATGATACATGAAATTTTATCTCTTACAGTCGGTAAAAGAACAACACTTGAGAGAATTGCGCAGTTCAGACAAGCAATGGGTTTGCCAAAGAAAATGAAGGAGTTTTTGTTACAGCATCAAGGGATCTTTTATATTTCTACCAGGGGTAATAAGGGTAAGTTACACACTGTTTTCTTGAGGGAGTCATACTTTAAAGGGGAGCTGGTCGACACAAATGAGATTTATCTTGCAAGAAAGAAGCTTGAAGAATTGATTTTGTTGAGTCCCCAAAAAGCTAATGTGGAGAGAATGTTGACTAGCATGGGGCGGGAAGGGTTCGGAGTGGATTTTGGAGGGAAGGAGAGGTTAGATGAGAGTGATGGAGAGGATAGTGGATCGGATTCTGGTGTTGATTCACAATACTTTGAGTGAGAAGTTTAAGAATGCTTTTGCTGAGGTTGACGTTATAGTACCGGGCAGAGCTGGTACCATTGTTGGACTTGGGGTTCCTAAAGCAGGTACCATTGTTATTTCTTTGTAATCAAATTGAATCAGAGCATAGAGATGCTATTCATTTACACAATTCGGGGTTGTGAATGGGTATTAATTCCAGGAATGCCTGTGCTCTAATCACCGGCAACTTAACAGGTTCTACTGTTATATTTATTTGAGAAGGGAGTAAAACATGCATTCCTTGTTATTATACTGTTAAGTTTAAGGTAGAAAGTTATGTAATTTTTGTGGACTATTTTACATACGATGCTGAATATTTTGTTGAATTGCTGTGCCTAATAGTTGATTTTCAAGCAATGTAATGTCAAAGACTCAAAGCTGCAAATTTGAGATTAATAAAAATATAAGTGATTATTTTATATAAAAACTTAGTTGGTCAGAATTTGTTAACAAATAACGGATGCCAGCCACAGGAGAATAAATGCTAGTGATTGGAAACAAGTACCTTTTAATATGTACAATGTACAACAAAGGTAAAATTGCACCAATATGAAATGCTCACTACTTGGATCCAAATTAACTAACTAGCAGCAGTCCAATATCTGTTTGCTTGACTTCACTCTACTGAATACGTGCATTGAGAAAATTGACCCATGCGGCCATGCCGCCAAAAAGTTGCCCATGGGCCTAGGGCTGTCCAAAAAGCTCGTAGCTCGTGGCTCGCTCGCGACTCACATCTAGCTCGATCGGTAACAGCTCGTTCGATAGTGGACCGAGCTGTTAACGAGCTGGCTCGCTAACAGCTTGGGCCAAAATTATCGAGCTGAGCTTTTGCCCAGCTCGCGAGCTAGCTCGGCTAGGCATCAATTTGTGAATTTGTATGAATTTGTGTGTATTTGTGTGTATTTTATACTGTCTAGCTCGGTCCAGCTCGGTCCAAAAATGCTTGTAAAATTTATTTTCTTCTTAAAACAAGGTCCAATCAAACCCAGCGAGCCAGCTCGGGAGCTGGCTCATCACGAGTTTGAGCTGAGATTTTAACTCGCGAGCTGTTAACGAGCTGACTCGCTAACAGCTCGGTCTAGAATTAACGAGCTGAGCTTTTGCCCAGCTCAGCTCGAGCCAGCTCATTTACAGCCCTACCCATGGCAATTCAAAGAATAAAATAGAAAATTACAATGATTCAGTACACTCATCTAATGTTATTAGGCTTACTATTTTATAATAGGGTGTCTCATTTTTAAGTATCAATTATGCTTGTAGTAACTAGTAAGTGTTAATCAAATATGAAATGAAAATTTCAATCTTGACATAATTCATGTTTAACACAACTTATGCTGGTACTAGGCAGGAAATTTGTCTGAGTCGAGTTGCCGCCTCTATTTAGTTGAAGCTTATTGGCCATTACTGGCCTAATGTTAAAGGATTGATTAATTTCTAACTTGAAGAATAATGTTGATTATCACGCTTCTCCCCATTCTGCAGTTGAAGAACAATTTCAAAAGTATTAAGAGCAGGTTTAGGCTATGGTTCAATGCTAGCTATATTTATTAGAATGCATGGTCAGTGTGCAGTTTTTCTTTTCTTATAAATTGAATGTTGATGCCCATTTGCAAACTTATATGCAAGTTCTTTTTTATTATGAAAATATTGAACTTCCATGTTCTTATTTTTGTTTCGTTAACAGCTTATATTGGTGATATATTAAGCAATTTTTTTTCCAATATCCACCTTGATTAAGATGACAAATATTGGATTCATGTGAAGGCATGAAGCATCTTCTAGACAATGAAAAATCAAGGCAAACTGCAAATCAAACTTTCACTGTTCAAAAGTAAGCATAAGCAATTGTTGACTGTTTCAGCTGAGTTAATTTTGTGCTTGCTTTGGTGACATTTTCAATGCTACATAGGTCTGTAATCAGATTGTCAGATACTGATACACTATTATTTTTGCAGCAATATTTCATGTTATCATGTTATTCTAAAAGCTATTGTGCACATTTAATGCGCAATTTTTAGAAGCTCCTTGGAGGCAAGTTCTATCATTATCCGTATTTTCTCAAAAGTTAGGTCTGGTAGCTACATCCTTGTGTTAATTGAAGCAGTTATTTCCATTATTAATTTTTCCCATTAGAAATGAATATCTAATTAAGTCGGTGGCCATTTACTGATAATTAACTGGCAAATTTAAAAAAAAAAAAAAATCTAGGATCAACGATGAATCTTCCAGCCAGAAGTTAGCGAACTGACAATAAAGCAGACCATTTCGGCCATGTACTTTCTCAGAAAAAACTTAAAATCCATGCTTCTGTGAGCCTCCAGGCACTTGTAAAATTACAACAATCTGCCATTCACCTTTCATTCTTACTGATTGATATCTTACACAAAATTCAGTTGACACGAGTCCCACGACTAATAAATTTGGGCTAAAAGATGATTTATATGAAGCACAACAGCTCATGTTTTGTAAAGGCCTCAGAGAAATTCAGATGCGGGCTTGATTAGTTGGGTGCTCATTCTGGTCCATGGGCCCGTACCGTATCAAATATCAGGCCCAGTTAAAAACGAATTCAGATCCAGTGCTCAAATTAGATTAGTTAAAAAGGAAAATTAAAAATACTTTTGCTTTAAAAGGGAAAGTAGTACAGTTAACTAGAAAAAAGTTCTAGGACTGTTGTACTAAAAAATCGAGAGTGTAATTTCCCACAACTTCATAGCTTCTATAAGATTTTCAAAAAAAAAAAAATACTTCTGCTTTGCCTATGACCTTCATCGTCTGAAATTGATTACTCGATCGGGATTAAATAATAATGACAAAATTTTGCTATAAAAATTATGGCGCATATAGATTTGTCGATGATGGTTTCATTGTTTGTTCAAGTCTTTGAGATAACTCTAACTGATATTTTGCTAGAGAAGGAAATTTGTCACGGCGTGACTAGTCACGTGTGTCGATTACGTGACGTGATTCGTGTGATGCATGACGTGATTATATTCCAGTGAAAATATATGTCACGTCACGTCACGTCACGGTATGAAACATATAGTATCCAATATTTTTTTATATGTATAGAGTATTCAGATTTTTATTTTAGTGTAAGTTCAGTGATATTGGTACTCATGTAGTACTGATTTTTATTTTCTTTAGTTTAGTCTAATATATGTTTGTAATTTGAATTTTTAAAGTAATGTTAGATGCAACATTTCATAAAAAAATAATATTTACAACATTATTTACTTATTTTAGAATTTTTTATAATTTTTTTTTCTAAATTTTCAACAATTTAAATTAAAATATAAAAAAAATTTGACATGACTAATTTACGTCACATCACGTATAGTCACGGCGTGACTACGCGTGACGTGACTATCCTTCACCATTTTGGTCACGTCATGTCACATCACGTGAAATAAAAAAGTTAATCACGTCACGTGACCAAATCACAGTGTGTTTGTTATATCACGTCACGACGTGTCACGTATTTCCTTCTCTATATTTTGCGCTCATTCAAAGCGGGACCGCATGATGTCATAAATATAATCTTGTGACCCCCACATTTTTCTTAGCTTGGAGGTGGCGCGATTTTGATTCTTTTTTTCGTACCAAATAGTACAAAATCCACATGAATAATCCTTTAAGACGACCACGAGACATGTTTCAGTTGAACCTTAATTGATTCATTCGTATAAATAGAGGTGGTAACGGGTAAAGATGTTTTTTTATTAGAACCAACTAGGTAATTATTAATTCTTACTAGCGTTTAGCATTATTTTGATATTTTATTTGTTAAAATTGATAAACAAATAATCGATAACATATGATTTCAAATAAAATAATAAATTTATTATTAATCTTAACTAGAAGAAATAGAAAATAAATATTCTAAACAATTGCGACATGAGTATTTTATATCATAAAAATATAATAGATGTTATGCATGTGTATACATCAATTTATTATATTTATAACTATATATAGAGAGAGAGCGCAAAATTAGAGTGTGATTTGTTCATCAAGAAGGGTTGTTTACGAAGAGAGCAAAATTAGAGACTTGTAATTTAGTTAAAAAGTTTAAAAATGCCCTATTTTAACTCCCTCCCCTCCTTTAAGTGTCTTTGGGATCAACAAGATGACATCTAATAGTTTGGATCGATTTTTCGGACTTCGAAAATTGAAAAATGACTTGATTGCACGGGACATCATGAACAACTGATCGCTAATTTTACTAAACATCTGCACCATTGAAAAAAACGAATTTCAAACAATCTTAATAAATAGTAAAAAAATTCTAAAAAATGTAAAATTTGATCTCCAAGCACATTTTAATATAGATTGAATATCTAACGGATTGGATCGATTGTTTGGACTTTGAAAATTGAAAAACATAATCGTTTGTTACAGAAGCTAGGAACAAATGTTTTGAGCTTAGCCACATGCTATATATAAGCACCGAAATACATCCAACTCCCAGGGGCGGAACTAGAAAAAAATTATAGGGGTGGCTGAAAATTAAAATGCACATTTGTGGTGAGTGAGACTTGAACCCAAGACCTCTCAATTACAAAATAGAGCTTTAACCACTAGGCTACAACTAAACATTTGTCTTATATTAAGGGTGGCTAAACTATATAATTTTAAAAAAAAAGATAAAATTAAATTAAATTTGTATACGTATAATTAAATTTTTGAAATAATAGGGGTGGCTTAGCCACCTTTGGCTAAACCTTAGATCCGCCCCTGCCAACTCCTTTTTCGATTTTCAAAGTCCAAAACATCGATCCAAATCATTAGATGTGTTCTCTATATTAAAATTTGCTTGGAGTCCAAATTTTATATTTTTTGGAATTTTTCTACTATTTATTAAGCCACTTTGAAAATCGCTGATCCAACAGTGGCTTAACCCAACAGCGAAACCGTTGGATCAGCGATTTTCAAAGTGGCTTAATAAATAGTAAAAAAATTTCAAAAAATGTAAAATTTGGTCTGCAAGCACATTTTAATATAGAGAACACATCTAACTGTTCAGATCAACTTTTTGGATTTTGAAATTTCAAATTTGAACCGGTAGCACTTCGGCCCATATGCTACCGAAAGCACATTAGCCGGACTCTATATATATATATATATCATGAAATTTAATGAACGGTTTAGAAAATATATTAATATAATATCCACTTATCTAACTTATAAAATAATGTTTACAAAACACTTTTCGTCTAATTAGTTGATGATATATTTCTTTAGTATTTATATTTTTTTCCCAGGAAGTTGACTAAAAATATTATCCAAATTTGTTTTATTGAATATAATACAAGTCGGGAAATCAAATAAGCAGTTTGACAAGAAAATTATAATCCATAATTATGTAGTTCACTATTCTTTTTATATTTCAGTCATGTAAGTAATGTTTTATGTTTCAAGGTCATCAAAAGAAAAAAAAAATTTACTCATGAGGCCTATTCGGAGCGAATAGTGTAAACTTTGGGATTATCTCTATCATTTCTCAACTGTTGGATCCAAAATTTTATTAAGTGTTCCGCTTAAAATAAATCCAAGCCATCGCCAAATCAATTATAACTTTATTAATAGAATTAGAGATATTTGATTTGCTTTTCTTATTTATTTATTTACTTTCATCTCTAGCGTATATACTATCAATAAATGTAGTTATGAGTTGTTTATTGTATACAATACGAGTTATGAGTTGTTTATCGTGCATAAATCTCCTACTTAGTGTAAATACGTTTGCAAATAATTATGTGTGCGTTTAATTTTATGTCAAGACTGTAAATAATATTCAGAAATGAACAAATTGAAGTCACCGTAATTGGTCGAGATATTTTTCTAATTTTGCTCACTAGGTATAAACACTTTGTTTAGCAAGTATAAATAATAGTTTACAGATCTTTATCTCCGATAATACAAAGTATAAGCATTTTTGCTATCAGAAGAATCTGGTCATAAAATTATTTTGAGATGCAGAAATTGTGCGACAAATTCACAACAAATATTTCAGCCTAAACACAATTCAGTACAAGTATGAACAAGCACTTGATTTATAATAAAAGAGTCAAGGGTAGGTCTATACTATTGTTGAACCGAATATAGATTCTTGTATCTTACATATAAATATCAAATTTATTTGAAAAATAACATAATAAATATAATAGAGTAGAACTAGGGTCAACATTCTTTGTGAACTCAACTCTAAATTCTATCGAATTAACTTCAAATGACGAATCTGAACAGTTGAAATCCGTCTACCTTATGAGTGATGCATCTACATACAAAAATTTTAAAATTTATAATTAATTTTGTATAGAATCAAGTGGTCAAAAAACGTTAAAAAAATGAATGTACTAAAATTAATATATAAATCTTCTTATTTTGACCGATTGACTCCATACAAAATTAATTCTAAAGTTAAATTTTTTTACATATAGACACATTACTCGTAAGGTAGACGAATTTTACAGTTCGAATTCGTCATTTAAAATCAATTTGATATATTTTAGAATGCAGTTCAAAAAAAGACTTGGTCAACTTAAGAAAACCCTAATTCTACTCAATAGAATATATACAATATAATGTGGTATTTTTTTAATCCTGCCGGATGAGTAAAAATAATCATACCTGTTATTTTTTATTTGAGTAAAAAGTAAGAGTGGGTCTACAGTACTATGCATTTTACGGGTTGATCCGTAATACAGATTAATATTTCTATTTTTAAAATTTTAATGGTTGATCTGAACCGTTCAACATGATCTTCATATGAATATCTACTTGCAGACCAAATTTTATATTTTTTTACTATTTTTTAAGATAGGTAGAAAATTATGGAACATTCAAAAACATTGATTTTCTACCTATCTTAAGAAATAGTATAAATATTCTAAAAAATATAAAATTTGGTCTGCATGTACATATTTATATGAAAATCATTTTGAATGGTTCAAATCGTCCGTCAGAATTTTGAAAACAAAAATATTGATCCGTACTACAGACTAAATCATGATATACATATTACCATAAACTCACTCAAAAAGTAATATGAATATAAGTTTTCTAAAGTGATCTGTGAGTTAAATCTCCAAATTATCAAGCTAATGAAAAACGAGGAATCAAAATGACAATTTTCATTTAATTTATGAACTAGACATTTAGACATTCATGTTTTAGAACATTTAATTTTTCAAGTTGGTCTTATATAAAAGGATACGAGCTCAGTAAAATTGAAAGCACTACAAAAAATCAAAATAATGCATCTTTCAATTTTTTTAATTTAATATTATACGATCTAGAAAATTTAAAAGAATGCAACCCGCTATGCTCATGAGACAAAATGGAGCGGATAGTAGTAAAATTATATTAATATTTTTTTTTCGGATACAGAATACGGATCCGAATAAGATCGGATATTTATTAAAATAATACAAAAAATATTAAAATTCATAATATTTATCTAATTATAATGGTGAATAACATAATTTTTTTATAATATATATTAAAAAATATAATATACATCTACTATTCGGATACGGATAATTGAAACGTAAAACCATATCAGTATCCTTATCCACACGGATATTCAAATATTAGATACATATATCTAAATTTTCGAATACGGATCGGATATTATCCATACTGTTTTCACCCCCATCGTGAGGTCAAGTTTATGTATTTTTTTTAATTGAATTCGTTGTTAAAAAGCAATTCAGTTATTTCGAAATAAAATTTACTCTCCTATCCTTGAAAAATCACAAATCACAAAACAGATGCATCATTTCTTGAGTAATTAAAAAAACACATGGTAGACATATACCATGCCACCATGCATGGCATTGTTCGGAAACAACATTCCAAACTAGTATCCTTATACAACCCTTTTTATAGCAAAACATAAACATGGTGTGGCTCTTTAATAATTGAAGAATTTACCAGTAAAATTTTACATTCTGTAAAATATTACAGGAAAAGAAACAGAAAGGTGAAAAAAAACAAGAAGAAAACTGCCCGGCCACCGAGGCAAGGCGGAGACAAAGGTGGGAGGAGAGCAGACTAGATGATAATGGAAGCATTTAATGCTACCAGGCTGGCCTGGCAGTGAAAGCATTAAATGCTTTGCCGGATCATGATAACTGTACCTCTGCATGTTTTTGTGGGCCTAGACCTTGTATTTTGCTTTTCCTTTTACCTTTTGAGATTGTTAGGTGCTGCTAACATCGTCATCAATTAATTAGGTATGTAATCAAAACTTATTTCTAATCATGATATGACCCAGCCTTTTATCACATGATCATATGAATATTATTTCAAAATTTGAGAATAATTTTACTCTTATGTGACGTAAATCTATTTTTTTGTCATTATTCTGAAGTTCTTTCTCTAGTGTTTTTTAATCAAGCATTTTATTTTAACTCCTTTAATTTGCATAAATTTATCCCATCATTGATGTTATTTCCTTTCAACACACATACATATTAATAATATTTTTCATGTATATTTTTGGTATATTTAACACTGTACTTATTGATTAAAATTTAAAAACAAAGCTTTAATTAACACAAGTAAATTTTCTTTCTTGTTTATTAGAATTACCGCAGTAACTAAGGTTGGAGGCTTGGAGCTTACACTGTTTGCTTATTTGCTATATATCCACATCCTCTCCGTTTCATTTCTCATTGATTTATTTTTCTTTTCAGTATATATCGATAGGTTTGGTTCAATAATTTATTCTTTTTTTTTTTTAGAATAGTTCAATATTTATTCAAACCAACTGATGGACGCATCTTTATTTGCTAATGCAAGTAAATATTCTACAACCGAAGAAAATAAAGCAAACTTATAAAGGAAAAAAAATACGCTGCTAAACTATGACAAATTAGCAACATATCCCCTAAATTAATTAATCCAACTTGAAACAAAATAAGAGAACTACAGCAAAAGAGGAGCATGGATCTCAACTAGTCTATATATTCTCATTATATCAATATTAATCTAAGCACTTTGCAAAACAAAGTACACAAAATATACGCAGAAGATGATTTAATAAAAAACACACTATAGCTCAGAGAAGCCTGGAATGAAACACCGCTGATGAAGGATTGAGTCAATACCCGAACCACCGACACGAGTTCAGAGCGGTTCGTTCTTGACTCAACCCCATCGGATCTCTTCCTATGCATCCTCCACTATATTTCTGAGCAAAATCTATACCAAACACAAACAATCAATCATGTTATAGCTAATTTATTGCAAAAGTTTCTTTATATTGGTATCGCTCTATATCTTTCTTTATGGCGCCGCATTGTCAAGTGGCGCAAGAGCAGATTGAATCTTCTGAAGAGTGCAGTTGAGGAGGTTCCTAACAGTAGTAACTGACTCACTAGAGAACTTGCCATTTGGTGCCTGAGACAGTATCTGAAAGGCCACAGTGACTAGGGATCCCAGCATATTGTTGTTACTATCAATGTTGATGTTAAAATTGGTGTTATCATCAGGCTTTCCGGTGGCTCGATTGTTGTTGGAGCGACCGTCAGGTAGGATCACAAACCCTGAAGGAAGGAGAGCGACGTAGGCAGAATCACCACCGCTCATCACGAGTTGCATGGTGGAGCAATCAACTGTTGTGTACACTAGCATTGCACCGGATGCATCTATGCATGACTCCTGCAGGATTAGTGTGTCCTTGTGATTTCCGGCATTATCCTGCATCCCCGAGAAAAAAAAAAACATAAATGAGAATGATTTCAATTTAAAATCTGGAATGATAAACGCAGGATACATAAAAAACAAACTGCTGTTTTGAAAGTTCAGTAATGATTGATATCAAATCATTACAAATATATATATGTTGAATTCAACTACAAGAAACAAAAAAAAAATATCATTTAGTGTATGATTGCATACACATGATCCAATTCAGTTACAAGTAATAAATTACATGTTCTCTGTTTTTCCTTTCTTTTAGGTGCTGAATAGGAGATAAGGCCCTGACAACACCATAGGTTGAATAGCAACCAAGTAGGACCCCCAGCAACTGTTATTATAAGATGTTCCTCTAATTTTATTAGGCAGTAAAATTTCTAGATGGTGACATACAGAAGTAAAATATGTAGAAGAGTAAGAAAATTTCACAAATAAAAACAATCTTTGGTAGAATTCGTTTATCATTTTCCACTTCTCAAAAATCACCAAAATCAACAAATGCAGATTACCAACCAAAAAATAAAGCCATCTTGTTTCTTGCCACTTCATTATATAGAAACCAAGGTGATAAAAAAACAAAATGGAGATTTTTTTTACTTGATCATTTACAGCCAAACAAACTGAATTGAGGGTTGCACAAATGGCAAGTGCCTTGTCAAATCAGTCAATCTGATATATGAAATCAAAATCTATGCAAAGGCCTTCAAAAGAAAGGTATAGACAGAACTTACATCGACACGAAATATGGAAACCGCATTGCCGGTGTGTTGCCCCTTGGCAATATGGTGCATCTCATGCATGAACCCATTGCACAATATATCCCAATTCCCACGGAAGCGCTCATTGCGTAGGTAGTCAAAAAGGCGTTGTGGTGCCACTGGAAGCCACAAAGAAGTAGAACAAAGGAGCACAACACCAGGCGGCTCGCCCGGGTCACTGGAGGCCCGCCGCGACAGCACTCTTACATCTCCATTTGATGTTTCCCACCCTTGTGGCAGCCGCTCCCACTTGTGCATTCCCGTATTGCATACCCCGCTACAGAAGCTATCAGTCATTCGTTGCGCCAGCTTGAGCAAGCTGCCCTGCCCGATTTGAGTTGTCACTGGTTCATGGCACGCATAAATATTAGATATATTTATAGTATGAGGAGAATTGGCGCACAGAATAAATAAGGTTAAATCTTAAAGTACTGGTATTGCAAACTAGAGTACCCAACATTTGGACATGAGCCATTAAGTACAATAAATAAATTAAATCTAAAATGCAGGTTTTACTTAAAAGGCAGATATTAATACTATGTTTTATTTGAAATAATTTAACTAAAACATATTCTTATTTTTTACTCAGCATTAAAAGTTTGAGGAAGAAGTGAAAAAGACTGGCCACCAGTAATCTGTACTATTAGTATCCTTTTGGTTTAGCAAACAGCCTACAGCTTGGACCATGTTAAACAGCCTACTGTGCTTCATTTCAGAGAGGGATCAAAAGAAGGAACAGAGCAAAACAAACCAGTGGGGACGGAGGACATGAGGAATGCAAGACATTGGCATTGTCGCTGTAGCATAGCTAGCCACCGGCGTGCACCAAAGGCAAGACCGGACCGTACCAGTGGCTGGTACAACTGATGTATTTCTGACTCATCATACTCCACATGCTCCACCCAAGTTACCTGTTCATGTTTGAACCAGTGTCACCAATGTCTTACAATTTCTTTTATTAATGTTTTCAACATAGTATTTTGAGATAAATAATTTTTAAAACATAAGCATGTTTTAGCAATAAATTTCAGCATGTAAACAAGAGCTCTGGTTACGTGAATAATTCAGACCTATGATTCTATAAAGCTATGACTAGGACAAGCACCCTTTTTCCCTGGTCAAGGTTTGAAAAATGAATCCAATGTAAAGCTTCTACAAAAAGTTATCTGGACCCCATATATTATTCCAGCAGAAAACAGGGTATAAAAAAAAAAAAAAATCATTTGAAGTTTTGAACTAAATAAATCAGAGGCAATAAAAGGGAGAAGAACCCTTCTCAGAAACATAAAAGGGGAAATAATGTTTTCCCTGAAAAGTAAATATGTTTGAAAGAAAATAAAAATAAAAATCACATAAGTCGTATTTTTACTTGAAAATATATATAGCGATGGTTAATCGCTATCATACATTGATCCATAAATTATATTAGTTATTTTCAAAATAAATAATAAATATTTTTTTAATTAATTAATTAATTGTCACTATGCGGCCATCACATCACATGGCCATACTTATGAGAATATAAAATGGTATTTTGGGAAACTTTACTAGTCAGTCTTTGAGGTTGACCTGTGTAAAAAAAAAAAAAGCAAAGCTTCGTTGGCACAATAAGGTTCACAACATGCTATGGACCGAGTCTAGAAAGAGAGCTGAACCCGGACACGGTGGCAGAGCAACCAGGATACGCCACCACAAAAGAACAAACCGTACCACAGCGTCGTCATAAATAGTGGTGGCATTTAGAGAGCGAAAGGGTAGATCTCTTTTCAAATCCTAGAAGGGTAGCGTCATGGAGGTGCAACCCCCTTCTTCTCAAACTCGCCATTTTTAGGGAGACTGGACCCATCCGTGATGTGACAGCATGGCTGACAAATTAGGGTTACGAGTGGTTTGTGTTCATTAAGGCTTAATTATCACTTACCAGAACTGGTCAGATGTTTTGACGAACTTTTATCAAATATTTTATTAACGGGAAATATTGTTTTAAATCTCTTGGTTGTATTTGCGTAGTTGCGATAGTGCTTTGATTTTTTTTTACCTTTACTACACACTATTTAATCCGAACAACAAATTAAATATTCAGGAAAGACAAAAGAATTTCCAGGAAGGGACGAGTCGATCGAAACGTTCCGACTTGTACTAAAACGCAAAATTCAAAGGAGGAGAGGGGTTTCAACTTGGGTCCGCCCCTGTATGTCGTGCAATATTTTAAGCACTAAAAATATATGACAACTACATAATTATAATGCCCGCAGTACAAATTAAAAAAGAATGATATTATAGTAAAAGTTTATGCATTTTTTAAGAAATTTTATAAAATTATCATGTTCTCATAATATATTTACAATGCTAATACAAATGCAATTTCAGAAACAAACCCCAGTGAGTCAACTTAATATCAATAATAATGGAGAGACCCTTTTGGAGACCATGAGTCCTTTTGTCATGAGGTAAGAGAAGATATTATAAACTATTACAGGGGATCAAGCAAAAATAGTATGGAAGATGGTAACAAGACCTCCGTACGTATAATAATAAATTGCCTAGAGACTAGAGAGAGGTAAGCATCAGACCTAACCATAGGAGAAATTAATAAATACAAGAAGTGTTTTACGAGGTACTTATATAATTTTTAAATAAAATTAGTTAGTCAACCGAATCTAATGCAGGGATTCTGGGAACTGAAAAAAAGGAATGGAAACTTCTGAGTTTTAACAATTAAGAAATAGAGAGATGCCTAATGAACGGAAACAAGAATATATATATATATATATTTTTAGAGCAGAATTAGGAGGAACTAAAAATTCAATTGTAGTAGGGTTTAAGTCTGTTTGTGAAGAAAGCTCAGAATGAGACAAGCATTTAATGCACGGAGACAACAATGGTCAAGATGTAACTTCCAAATTCCAAGGAGGAGAGGAACCAAACCATCCACAGTTATACAGAATAATATTAAATTACAATATGGAGAATTATATTACACAGACAATGAGACAAAATCTCAATTGTCATTATTTTTCTTGTTGTAATAAAATTCTATATTTGATCCGAGGACGTTCAACTTTTAAAGAAAAATCCATCTTTTCATTTTTTTTATCAGAAAAATAGATGGACTTGCTTAGTTGCTTGTGAGAACTTGTATCAAAAATTCAAAATAAAGCACTAGCTAATAATTGGAAATTTTTAATATTGATGTCTCCTACCAAATTTTAAAATCTTTCATATTTTCCCATCAGATAATTATTCTACTTAAAATAAATATCATTTATAATTATAATTTGAATAAATTCTTAAATAACTAATTTGCCCCCCTTTTTAAACCCATCTCTTTCGCCTATAGTTAATGTACGCGTTAGTGTGATATAGGAGGGTATCAGATACTGTGAATCTCTTTAGACTTTCATTCCATGTCAACATTACCGCCTCATAAATTGTACGAAAATGACAATATGAATAAATATTTATAGCTAATCTTTTTTTTTAGAGAATTCTTATGAAACATATCTTTCGAGATTAGTGTGCTGAAGCGACCACTAAATTTAAGGTAGCTATTGTTTGAATTTTCTTTTTTATGTGGATGCAAAATAACTATAGAAATAATATACATGCAAAGGGTTCAAAAAAGATGGAATACATCAACATCCCATGATTGTCTGTGGTGAAAAATCAGAGGGGCCTATACCACACATTTGTTAACACAACATATGACCACATACGATCATAGATCCAGCCACAGTGCATTTTTTTACCTTGTATAATACGTTGGTTTTACAAAAACAACGGAAAGCCACAAGGCAACGGTAAGAATATGGATAACTATCTGTATATCTTAAATGAGCACATTTAATAGTATATGATGCTAATTAATTAAAGGCAGTATCCAGAATTTAATGCCACGGATACCAATTGACTGTTGCCCCTCGGATTAACAACATATATTAATTAAAAAATAACCATCTCCTATTCCGTGTCTTCACAAAATCACCGGAAATTGTCGACCCTACTACCAACTCTAAATAAACTTAAGCTCTCACATTACCACTCCATTTATATATAAATGAACAAAATAATGGGATGATAATAATAAATGATCAATGAAGACTAATGCACTTTCTTAGCTTCTCTTTGTAAAATTCATTATAGGCAATTTACATGTACTACTCAAAAAATCATCACTTAAATATATCACAAGGAAAACTTAAATATATGCTTAGAGAATAATGTAATTATTTTCTTCTTGAGGAAGAAAGAAGAATGCAAGTATTGTTTAGTGCTTTTTCTATACCTTATTTTCATCTGATATTTTTCTAATATGCACTACATAAATTTCGTCCTATACTATTGCAAAACGTATTCGGGACTATCAATCAAATATTTTAAGTCTGTATATCAACACTAACCAAAATGTAGAGAAAGAACATATGCATAATACTGACTAGAGAGAAAATTTGTACCTTGGAGAAGCCGTTGGGCATGTCTTGCACTATGCAACCAGAGGGGAGACGGCGGCATGATATATACTCGCCAGAAGATGAATTTCCTCTTGCGCCATCAACAGAGACATCCACCACAGCCCACACCCCTTCGGCATGCTGCTTACAAAACCTCAGAAAGGTCACCTCTCGCACCGGCACAAAAGGTGATAGAACTTGAATATCGGCACGCATCTACGTTGGATCAATAAAGACATGCATGCTTATGTAATAAGACAATTGAAGTCCCAGATTTTAATATAAGATAGCTACAACATGCAGGGCAAAAACGGTAAGATGTATGAAATTAAAATGAGGAAAGTAGATTGACACAGAAGGCATGCAGGACATGTATGGTTTCTTTGTTATTTAAATTGATGGAAAGACCCACGGTAATTTTCACTTGTGTTCTAACATTTTGCTATTTTAGCAACTCATTGTTCAGTGGACCACGCGCATTGAAATACAATCCGGTGTTTATGCTTCTACTAGAAAGTACAGTTAGAATCCGACAACTCATAACACGTAACGGCCGACAGCGATCCTGACACATAATGGCCGACATCAGCATTAAAAGATAAGAACTTTTCCTCAGATAAGTTTGTAGGCTTTGATTACTTTCTCCTATTATGCTGGCTTGATATACTTAACCAGTAAATGTCGGTATTCTAGCAGAAAGTAACGTAAGTATCCGCCAAGGTTATTAAATTTGATTCATAATTGACAGGTATTCCAGATTTCTAAAGGCCAACACCATTGGTTTTTTAAATAGGACCTGCATCTTACAATAATTTCAAAGTTGTGATTAAATTATTTTCTCTAATTCTTTTTGAATCCTGATACTTAACCAAGCAACTGATGAGTAAATCAACAGACAATAATTCACTGAAAATTATTTAAGTTCTTATCTGCTAAGAAGGGGAAAGATATTGTGCTCCGATGAAGATATATTTATAAATTAAATTGTTACAAAAGAGTTTATACTCGAGTGTTACTTGGCGTAAAAACTTTTTTAATTTGCCCAAAATAAATTACTTACTAGTTGAACAGTCCCATTTCTAGTTCCTCCCACGCCACTGGATATCACATCAGTAGTGGCAGCTCTGGCTATCATGTAAGGAAACATTTCTTTCCAACGAGCCTATTATATAAAAATTTGCACTAGTGTCAAATAAATAAACGCTGAAATTGATCCATAACATAGACTGCGTTCCAAATTTTCAACAGTCAAGTGGTAAATACTTAGATAAAAACTCACAGCATCCATAAGGGTCTCAACAAGCGCAGCACTGTTGACCACAACCACCCCTGCATCTCTACTCGCCTCCGACACATGCCCTGCTTGCTTAGCCCCATTCACACGAGGGAAAACTCGGCTGTACTCATCAAAATTCAATGCATCATGTCCACCGTCAAGGCTTGGGACCCAAATAGGATCATTGATTTGAGCAACCTTAATCAACTCCTCCATTGCTGTAAGTGCCACCTCCAAGAATACACGCTTCTCAAACGACCCCTCAACATCATACGGATGCTTCATTTCATTAGTAATGCTCTGGTTCGGTATACCAGCAGATATGAAATCTGGCATGACCGGTAAGGTTGGTGCCACAGCAGATCCAAAACCAAGAAAACCATTACTAGTGCCCATTCCAAGTTCAAGGGATGAGCAAGACATTGGAGGCATGGGACTTGCCAGAGAAGAGATTGGTCGGCCAAGAAATTTCCCAGCAAGTGCACAGACCCGGTCTAGCTCATCTTTGAGGCGCGCATTTTCAACACGCAGATGTTGTTCTTCTAGTGAGACCTCCCCAAGCATGGCAGTTCCGCCGCAGTTATTGCAAATTGGGTTTTTCATGGCCTCATGCATTGTCATGTTCTCGGCACGCAGCTTGTCATTCTCTTGCCTTAACAGGGTGTTTTCGTGCCGCTCAAGTTGTGTCTGCCCCACCCCAAGAAAATGTAAAAAATAAATTTAGTAAAAATTTATTTAATTAAAATTTGGATGATTCAAAAAGATAGTTTTATTTGTAAAATTTGAATAATTTACCTTCATTTGGGTGCGCCGATTCTGGAACCAAAACTTAACCTGCCTCACTTCAAGGTTAAGCCTTCTGCTGAGCTCCAGCCTTTGCTTTTCATCTGGATGGGGGCATTCCTTAAACACACTACACCCAAGAATTTTTTTGAATTAACTGTATTTGATTAACTTAACACAAGAAAATAATGAAATTAAACTTATATATTGTTTTCCAAATATAATTCTTACGATTCAAGCTCTTGAATTTGCTGAGGTGTGTGGCGGTGGTACCGCGTCCTCTTGCTGCGAGAATTCGGTGGTTCAAGCTCATCACCGGAAGCACCATCAAGGTTGTCACTACCCGATCTGCTTTCGTTCTCATCTTCTCGGGTTCTCCCGATCGAATCGCCCTCTCCACTTCCTGCACCGCCACTTCCAGTTCCACCTCCATAACTTGTCACGATACTCATATTTCCTTGTGTTTCCTGGTTCGTTTGCTATCAAAAAAACATGGGGAAACAAAAAAAAAATGGATAAACAAGTTCCAAATGAGAAACGAACTAGAATAATAAATAAATAAAAGGACGAGAGAACTAACTACTAAGCTTGCATATTGGGTCTTACCAGACCAAGAGAGAGGCCAGGAGAGCTGAAACCAGGTTTAGACACAAGGCGTACCGGTTGGGAGATTGGGCTACCAGCAAACGGTATGGCACCGGATCCCCCATCAAACATCCCCCCAAAATTCATATTGAGAAATAAAGTTGCTAGTTAAAATGATCACCTCTTTTTGTAATTTATCTTGTAAGATTCTAGGATCTTTTAGGATAGGTTTCTAAAGAACACTATGAGGATATAAAGGAAGTGTGAAAATATTGGAAGGAAGCGGAGAGGCAAAAGTGGAAGAAAACTTAATTACAGTACAGATTGAACCAATAGAAGCGTAAAGAAATGGTAAGAAAAGAGGGCAGGGGAGGCAAAGGAGAGAATTGTATTTTGTCTCTTTTATTTTCCTTTTATTTTTTTCTCTTTCTATTTTTTTTTCCTTTGAACCAGCTGCCTCCAAGTCCCTCTCTCCTTCTCGAATAAATAAAAAGAAACTATGGGCAGAAAGAAAGAGAAAGAAGCTGAGCAAATCTAGACCGCTAAATCAACCTCCTTCTCTTCCCGTCTCCCTGCTAGAAAACTTAACCCTAAAAAACGATAATACTCAGAAAACCTAAAGAGAAACTCTCTCTCTTTCTCTCTCGGAGAAGAGAGATGGAGATGAAAACTTGAGAAGACTCTGCTTTGTTATTCTCTCCAATTCTCTGTAGATTTCTTCTCTACAGAAGAGAGAGAGAGAGATGGAGAGGAGAGAGCAAAGATAAAAGCTGTACACTCATGTGGACTCAAACCGCGCTATTCAATAACTCCTCTCTCCCATAAGTTATCGTCAGCAATAACTACCAGGATTTTCACCTCAAATCCGTACACGCAGGCTAAGTAAAAGAATGGAAGAAAAAAAACCAAAAAAAACTGTGTGAATAAAATAATCCAGAATATGTGAAACAGTAGTCTATACGGGGAGAGAGATAGAGAAAGAGAAAGAATGCCTAATAGTCAACTTAGTCATGGCCCCATACCCTTGTTTTCAGACTGACAACGAAGTGCGACAAAGCTTATTTTTGTCGTATTTCTTTGCCTAGATTAACGCCAAAAGCAACCCTTAAAAAGTCAAAAATGTTTTTTAAGCAAAAAAAGCCTCAAATCTGAACCAGGATCCAAGCCTCTCGGACTCAAAGTCTTGACATTACCAGACATTACCATACCTCACCTTACCTCACCTCTCTTTATTGCTCGTTATGTTAGGAGAAGCGTGAAAGAGACCGCTCGGAGAAAGAGAAAGAAAGGAGACAGAGAGAGAGGTGGAGAATTCAGAGTTAGAAGTCTGAACGCGTAGAGAGAGTACTACAAATCGACTGTGGGATAAACAGGGGGGATGGGTCTAGAAACGGCCGTGGGGGTGTTGAAATTACGAGACTGCACCCGGAGCACAGGGGCAAAGAAGGAAAGAAATAAGGTGGGAGGGGTAAAGGCAGTAAATGCAATGCAAGGTGGATTGATACGGTGAGCTGGGATGGCGCTGAGTAAATGCTGAGAGCAGCGCGCACGGAGGCTCTCCGAGGGAGGTTGGAATGGGTCGGGGAATGATCCTTGTGTTTTTATGTACACTGCATGTGGTACCCGGGCATGCATGCATCCGTGTGGCGGTTTTGTGGTTGGAATTCTGTGTGGATATCTCGAGTAATTTACAAGTTGTGTTGTCATTTGTGAGCTTATGACATTAGAATTGGAATGAGCCTATGGTACTATGCATAGCACATATGGGTCCGTATTACGGTTCTGTATCTTCATTTTCAAAATTCTAACAGTCGATCCGAACCGTTCAACATGATTTCCATATAAATATGTACTTGTTGACCAAATTTTATATTTTTTTTAAAAAATTTACTATTTTTTTAAATAGGCAGAAAATCACTACTTGATCTGAAAATTCTTGACCATTCAAAAACAATGATTTTCTACTTATCTAAAAAATTAGTAAAAAAATTTTAAAAAATGTAAAATTTGGTCAGCAAGTACATATTCATATGAAAATTGTGTTGAACTGTTCAGATCGACCATTAGAATTTTAAAAACAAAGATATTAATCTTGTAGTATGGACCCATCGGTGCTATACATAGTACCATAGGCTCACTCTTAGAATTGTCTGATTACAGTTTTTTTATGGTTACAGTTACAGTTACAGGAGAGAAATTTTTGTTGAGGGAGGGAAAGAGTAATTTTGAAATTTGTAACTAGGTTTTGAGTTCTGACCAATTAATATAATTAATTATTTTAGAAGATGTGAAATCGTGTCGTCATTTTGAAGTGTGCTAAGAAAAAAGTCTTGGTATAGATCGATGATGATACAGTAATATTAATATTTCACATGAAGCTTATAACGTCAAACAAATATTTTAAATTTCAAAGACGATTATATGTTGGGTAATGTTTTTTATAAAAAAATTTCAAAATTTTTGAATTTTTAAAACTTTTTTATATCGTGTATGTATTTTCTGTGTAAATGAGTGCCGTTAAAACGGCCAACAGAAAGGTAGCGTAGAAAGATATTTTTCTAATCAAATATGCACGTATTATGTTAGTATCTACGTCATTGTGTATGTATGTGTTTCAAACATAGCAAGTATTAATTTAAAGATTTGAAAAATTGTGGGTGAAATGTTTCGGATTTTATGACCCAAAAATTATAAACTATGAAATGCAGATGTCATCCGTGTTGAAATACATACATAATACATATTTTTTATTTATTTTAGAGCACATATTTTCATCAAGTAGATTAAGGGCATGTTCGGCGTCCTTATTGTGCCGGACTGCCGGTGGGAAAAGAAAATTCAGTTGACACGAGCACAGTAAAAATTAGTTCAAAACTCTTCCTGCAAAAACGTCCTAAAAGTATTAGATTATAAAATAATTATAAAAGGTGTATTATTATTTTTGAAATACTGTTGTCACTATAGGTCAAAATGCAACCAAAACACACATTATTTCAAAAACGGTACTACTTCTACAATTCAAACACATCTATAATGTTGTAAATTGAGAATTTCAACAAATCATAATGCAGACTGTGCATCATATAATGTTGTAAATGGAGAGTTTTAACAAATCCTAATACCTACGTTGTATATTTCAAGTTTTCCATAAAATTTCAAAAATTATTTGCACACTAGCTAGTAGCTAGACACTACAATTACGTCAATTACAGAGGATAAAAAACTATAAATTTAGTATAATACGTGGTTGAATTCAAAAACATGATATACGTCGGGCATGTATTTTTGAAAAAAAAATCAATCCACACAAAATTTATCAAACACATATCAAGCACTAATTTCAAGGGATGAAAAGTTTCTAATTTGAGTAACCGAAGAAAATTGTATTTTATGAGATGTCAATGTCATTTGTCACTGAAATATTTACATAGTATATAATTTTTCATTTTAGAGTGCATAATTCATCCAGTAGATTTGTATTAGAATATAAAAATATTTATATTGGATATGTTTGGATTGTTTGTAATAGTATTGTTTTTGGAATTGTAGATTCTAATGCAGACTTAATTTGTGCATTATATAATGTTGTAAGTTGACGGTTTCAATAAATCCTAGTGCGTAAATATATGAAGCTTTCAATATAATTTTAGAAATTATATGCACACTACAATTGAAATCTATAAACTTAGTACAATGTTTGGTTGAATTTTATAATATTGTCTGGTAAGGTTACTTGACTTACTTCAACAATAAAACATAACTCATTTGAATTTTATAAAATATTCTTGTGCAATTAGACAATTATATTCTAATTTTTTTTAAATTTAGTCCACCTTGTTTTATATTCTGAGTCACTCTCTAAGTTTCAAACTCTACAAAATTGTTTGTTGATACTAGTATTGTAAATAACGTATGAGCTTATCGGACGGACAAGATACTATCAAGCGAATAATCGAAACTAATCGGAAATAATTTGTCATAATTGGAAAACCCATGACAGTTTGGTTGCTGCCAATGACCAATCAACTGATTAATTGACCTAAACGGTTATTTTTTACAACACTGATTGATACTAATTAATAAGATGGTGACTCATGTATGAATTAAAACCATGTGATGAATTTTAAACGATTCAAATAGAAGAAAAAAATAGTGCTCTTTTTCTTAAAAAAAATGAACAAATTTAGATCCTCCTATCAATATTTTTTTCCCGATGAAAAAACATTCATAGATATTTTTGCTTTGATTCTTTGTGCGTTTGGATGCCTTCGAAGTAGCAATCTGTATATCGTTTTTATGTGTTTAGACGAAAAAGTAGATATTTCCAACTATTGAATTAGCTCGTTGTTCCGCTATTTTATTTGTTAAATTAGTTGATATCCCGACTCTTAAATTAGCAACTAGCCCGCTATTCCATTGATTTATTATTGTGAAAGTAGTAACTAATTCACTGTAAATTCATAATTGTCTTATTTTTCGTCTTGCAGGATGAGGAACTGTAAATTGTATTTCTAACAACACGTGGCATGAGGAAGAAACGTTAAAGCAATATGCTTCAAAAAAAAAAATTTGGGGAGAAGGATAGGAAGGACAGAGATTACATGTCTCTTGGGTACAGGATTTTTCTGTCCCCAGTGTGACTGACAGGTGGATTCAGACAGATTTATAAATTTAAATATTGGTTTTTAGTTTTGATGTGGTCCACTAGTCAGTGACTCAGAAGCAGGAAAATCCTGCCCTATGGGAGACTGAGAATTCGGTCCCGGATAGAAAAGGGTGACGAAATTCAAATCATACTTGGAAGCCAGGTAGCTAGGGGAGGCATTTATTATTCCGAGTAAATATTTCCTGTGATATTGTAGGAGATGGAATGAGTCTCACTCGAATTATAAAAAAAATTTAGTCTATTTAAAACACAGAGGATCTACTTTAAAATTTGTGTAGATTTGTATTAAATTGTTCAGATCTAAGAGCTTCTACATCTCTGGACTCTGGTTCTATAAGAGTTTATAATATAATGTGACAGTTCCTAATATAGTTTCAGAGATGTGAGATAATTTCTTATTTAAAAACTATGCAAGAAATCTTTTTTTATTAAGAAATTATTTATAAACTCTACGATAGCTAAATAATTGGCTCAAATTATTTTTCTTTTTTAATTTATTACTGACGTGAATTAATAAAAAATCTAAAATTAATTTTTAAAATATGTAGAGACCTTAATGTTTAAAAAATAATTAACAGTTATTTAGAAACTCAATTGAATTGCTTGAACGTAGATGTTCTAACTTGACTATAGCAAGTAACTTGTGATACAAAATATGTTATTTTTAAGCGAGCTTCATGACAACGAATTCTTTATGACAAAACTTTGATAAATTGATGCCCTATAATCTAAATGGGCTAAAAATTCTTATAATTCGATTAAAAATTAGACCGGCAATTAAACTGAAGTTTCAAAAAGAGCAGCTCGTAATTATTATTTTCGCTGATACTAATTTGATAAACTAAAGTTTAGGAAATTTTTATTTTCGCTGTTATTTTTAATCTTTCCCACCATATTTTAATTAATTTATTTATTCAATTATATAATAAAAAATAGTAAAAAAATTATCAACGGATGGACGGAAAGATTCATATCGTCCGTGAACTACTTACAGCAGCTCGTAATTATCTGTCTCCTTTTTACATTTTTTTTTGGGAAATTTTTTGAAATGCCACTCAAAAATTTAGAATTTATCAAATGCCACTCAAAAAACAATATTTATCAAAATGCCATTAAAACTCAATCTCTATTTTAATTTTGCCATTATCTCAATTTAAAAATTATAATATTTCAAAATGACCAAACTGTCCCTGTCAGATTTTTTTTTTTTTAGAGAATGAACTTATCGTAAAGGGATGTGCACTGCGATAGGGACCCAGGCGACAGAACGGGAAGTTGATTATTATCGTGTATAGTTTATACATGGCATTATTATTACCGTGTATAGTTTATACATGGCATTATTGTTACCATGCATATCTATTCCAAGCGGCGTGACGTGTCATTCCGTTATTCAATCAAGAGATCTACTGATCGGATTAGATTGATCTAAACAGTGATTGGATCGCCTATAAATATAGGATTAGTTAGCAGAATGGATTATGAGAATCTGATAGTTGATCTTTGCAATTTCTTAGTTTTATTTGTTCGAACATTTCTTGTAATTCTTTACTAGTTCAATCAAATTTGTTAGTTTCCTTGTTTCAATTTGAGTCTTTCTTCTAAATTACGTTTGAGAGCACCATAATTGAGCTTTGTGAGGTCAAGGACCTTACATAGGGTGGCGATGGCAGTGTCTCAAAGGAAGTCGAGAGGGGTTTTGAGTTCGACAGGGGATTTGAGTTCAGTGAATTTAGGGAGTGTCGACAAGGGTGGCGATGGCGATGGCAATGTCGACAGGGGTTTTGATAAGAAAACAAGGGTTTGGGTGGTTTGGGTTTATAATAGTGGGGAATAATGGCAACTCAGTAAATATGGTTTGGGTTTATAATTTGTTCCATTACGATAAGTTCGTTCTCTAAAAAAAAAAAAAAAAAAAAATCTGACAAGAGCAGTTTGGTCATTTTGAAAGATTGAAAATTTTAAATTGAGTTTAAATTGAGATAATGACAAAATTAAAATAGAGATTGAATTTTAAAAGCATTTTGACAAATATTGTTTTTTGAGTGGCATTTTGACAAATTCCAAGTTTTAGAGTGGCATTTCAAAAAATTTCCCTTTTTTTATATTTAATGCTGCCAATTTATTTTTTTTTTCTTAATGCTGTGAATTAAAAAATGAAATATTTGCTCACTGATAAAAAAAATAAGAACCTCCTTACTACAAGTTTTTAGGAACTTTTTTATACAAAATGAGTGTCGACCCCACCGTATTTATACAAAATTGTCTCCTCAAAAATAAAATCTACACAAAATGGTCTATCGACCTTAATCTGTGTGGTAAAAAAATACGCTGCTCGTGACTTTCTCGAAAAAGCTCGCTCATTTCTAACTCGGCTTAAAAATGAACGAGCCACGAGTTATATCTAGTTCAGATTGACTTAGCTCGTTGCCATCAATCAAACCAAAATTAATTTGGTGCTTATTGAAAATGAGTGAATTTTTTTTTTTTTGAGAGAAATGAAGGTCATGCCTTCAAGTGCTATTAAACTGACACTAGAGATGTCGGATTTTTACAAAAGATTGCCCAAAGCAATATAGTAAATAAAGAAAATTAGAAAAAAAAAACCTAGGTAACAAAGGAACATAACAGAACAGGAAAAAGAACAGTAAAATTTGAAATGTAAAAAAATATTGCGCAATGCAATGTGCTCCATGCAGTAAATTTGTGAAGTTTAAATGTTCCATTATTTTTTTGCTATAATTATATCTCACGTTCTTATATTTGTTTTCAAAATTCAAATAGTCAATGAAAAGAGCTCATGATAATCTCTATATCAAAATGGCAAACTTTTTTAGTTACGAAGGGTGCGTTTGGATCGTGTAAGGATTAGTACAAGAATAACAATTTTTGGATTAATGGTTGAGAATAGTGCTAACTATGAACTATTCAGATTAGTAAAAATGTCGTTTGGATTGTATATTTGAAATAGCGATGAAAGAAATGAATAAAATAATGAATAATATTTTATTTAATACTAATCTAATCTGATATTATATTTATTTAATACTAATTTAATATTTAAACTAATATTTTATTACATTTAACATTTAAACTAATATTTTATTACATTTAACATTTAAACTAATATTATATTACATTTAATATTTAAACTGATAGTATATTATATTTAATACTAATCTAATATGATATTATATTTATTTAATACTAATCTAATCAGATATTTTATTTATTTAAAACTAATATAATATTTAAACTAATATTATATTACATTAAAATTTTAAATTAATATTATATTTATTTAATACTAATTTAATATATAAATTAATATTATACTACGTTTAATATTTTAAACTAATATTTTATTCAATACTAACCTAATCTAATATTAGATGTAATACTAATCAATATTTAAAATAATATTGTATTACATTTAACATTTAAACTAATATTATATTGTATTTAATAT
Organism: Carex cristatella; assembly: GCA_024447775.1. Lineage (NCBI taxonomy): Eukaryota > Viridiplantae > Streptophyta > Magnoliopsida > Poales > Cyperaceae > Carex > Carex cristatella. The sequence continues at coordinate 3,211,563 of JAJHPF010000030.1, read as the reverse complement.
AATATTTTATTTAATATAATATTTTATTTAATACTAATCTAATATGATATTATATTTATTTGGTATTAATCTAATATTTAAATTAATATTATATTACATTTAATATTATATTTAATCTAAAATTTTATTTAATATTAATATTTGATATTATATTTATTCAATACTAATCTATTATTTAAATTAATATTATATTATATTTAATATTTAAACCAATATTTATTTAATACTAATATAATATTATATTATATTTATTTAATACTAATCAAATATTTTATTTAATATTATTTTAATATTTAAACTAATTCTAATTGAGAGGAATGAAAATTATTTTTTTATTAATATCACTAATCCTACTAGCTCTATTCTTGCTATTCTACCATTTCTTTGGATTAGTAGAATAGAGCTATTCTTGAGCTAGTCTAATTTTTCAATTTGTGTTTGGATGACTCAAGAATAAGAATAGTGGAGCTAATCCAAAAATAGCTCTATTCTTGCACCATCAAACGCAACCGAAATGAATAATATTTTCGGACTTAACATCACTTTTTGAAAACTTCCATTATTACTAAGTAAATAATAGATGTGCATATTCAAAGAGTGGAATGCAATGGGTAATAATAGAAAAATTCAAAGAGTGATGTCAAGTTCCTATATCTTATTCTTGGAAATGTTAACTAGCAAAAATCAGATTACATAATGTACCAATCTAATAATTTAATTTTAAATATAAAATTTGATTTCGATAAATATTTTTAATATAAAAATCATTTTGAGTGATTCGGATCGATTTTGAAAACATAGATGAATATATGATTTATGTTTGGGAACAAAAATAATAATATGATATTTTAATCCTAATTATTTCTAGAAGGGTACATTTTTTTAAGGGACGTCTCATATTCGGAATTTTTTTTTTTACTATTCAGAAAAATCGAATTAAATTAAAAACCACCGGGTTTCATTTTTCTACGAAAGGGCCACCCCTCGCACAACCTTTGTGCGCACAAAAAAAAACGGATCCGCACAAAGAATTCGCGCACCCGACTTGGATCCGCACAATAAATTTGTGCACCAGATCCACGGAGGAATTTCGGTTTCAAATGGGTCCGCACAACCCTTGTGCGCACCCCCTGTGCGGATCCGTGGGTGCGCCAAACCCTTGCGCGGATCCAAGTCGGGTGCGCACAACCATTGTGCGGTTCCATTTTTGTTGGATGCACACAACCATTATGCGGTTCCGTATTTTTGGGTGCGTATAAGGATTGTGCGGGGTGGCCTTTTGGTAGAAAAATAGAACCGGTGGTTTTTAATTTATTCCGATTTTTCTCGGCGGTAAAAAAAAAAAATTCCCGTCTCATATCTTTTTTATTTATTTTTTTTAGCCCGTATTGCACTGGATCCAGCACCTTTGAACAAAAGGAAAAATTTCCGCCCAAGCGCCCTCCCCCTTTCTATTCGCCCCAACGCTTCGCGCCCCTCCCAGCGCAAAGGACGCAACTATGCAAACTGGGCTGAGCAGTGTGCCTCAGTGTGCTTCAGAGGAGTTACAAACTGTACCCAGTTGCACACCGGCGGCTTCCTTCCATCCGGGGCTGGCCGGGTTGGTTCGTACCGTCCGCCCAGTGGACGTTGTGTTTCCGACCGGCCACCTGGCCGTTGTTTTGAATACCGTCCTTGCTACATTTAATGCCATGAATAAAAATTTCGGGTCGCAAGCCTCCACTTCCACTCCCCACTGCCACAGCGAGAGAAAGGAGAGAAAGAGACTGAATCGATTTTCTTTCCTTTCAGATCAAAATAAGTTCAAAATGTTTTCTCGCGTAGTAACGATTTTTGCCGTCATTTTGTTCGTCTTTTTCGCCATCGCATCTCTTAGCCTTCTCCCCACCGCAAGAGCAGTGGAGATACTCGCTAAGTCGAGGCTGGAGCGCTGTATCAGAGACTCCGAATCCCCATCCAATAATCTCAAGTGCGAGAACAAGATCGTGCTTAACATCGCTGTGCCTAGCGGATCCGTAAGGAACCAATAGTAATATCTAATTTTGAATATTGTTTGTAGAATTTGAGGAAAGGGATAATTTTTTTTTTTTTTTTGGAATTGGCAGAGTGGAGGGGAGGCATCGATTGTTGCTCAACTGGTTGAAGTAGAACAAAACGACACTCAAACTATGCAAACGATACGATCTCCACCGGTAATCACCATTAACAAATCAGCAGCTTATGCTCTCTATGAACTGACATACATTCGGGTAGTTTAAGATTTTCTCACTTTTGTCTCTGTTTTCCTTTTTTGTATGTTATATTTAGACCATTAAGAACCAAACATACTTGTTACATGAATAAAGAAGATAAATATATAATCTGGCCAGGGGTATAGTGTGGCACTATTTTCATGCTAGTTATGGCTGGCAAAAAGTTTCCTTTGTGAATAACTTGCACAGTAAATAGTATTACATGTTGGCTGTACTTATATGTTAGTGATGGACTGGCACAGTACCATGGTACCTTTTAAAACAGGACTCGTACTTCTAGAGCTGTGGAAACTTAATAATTTTTGCATTTATCCTTTTTAGGATGTTGCTTACAAGCCAGAAGAATTCTATGTGAAGACTCGCAAATGTGAGCCAGATGCTAGTTCTGATGTGGTTGAAATGTGTGAGAGGTATGTTTAATTTAATTTTTTACATTGACATTTTAATGTATTTGCTCCAGTATTGAGAACTTTTCTTTGGTTTATTGTTCATAATTTTGTGTTTATCTTTTATCAATATTTGTAGGCTGCGAGATGAAAGTGGCCGCATAATTGAGCACACGCAGGTAATTTTTTATTTGGTTGAAATGATATATATTTTTTTAAACAATGTGCTTCCCTATTGCTGTAATTAATTTGTACCTGAAACGTGAAATAATAGTTAATAACTTCAATGATGTAGCCTATTTGCTGTGCATGTGGTCCCCAAAGACGAGTACCAACATCTTGTGGAAGCATTTGTATGTCCAGATTTTGTGTGCTTTCATCTTTTATGTCTCTTATACAGTTAGATATGATCTATCACTGAATTTCATTATTTTTGAAACAGTTGATAAATTGCTCAAAGGAAAACCAAATACAGCCCATTGCCTTCGGTTTCCAGGTGATTGGTATGACCATTAGATTTTCATTTCTTTGTCTGTATTATCATGGACTATTCTCATTGTCCTTATTTGTTAATGCCTGATAAATGCTTTCTTAAAAAGGTTTCATGTTTTTGGAATTGGAAAAAGATCTCTGGGCTTCAATGTGAGGATAGAAGTGAAGAAGGGTTCTTCTATATCGGTACTCTTCTACAACTGCTTTTTACTTATCATGCTAGTGTGAAATGAGCTGTTATTGGGGTTTTATATATAGGCTTAATGAAAAGTTCAGTTCACTCGGAGTCGATATTTTTTGATAGATTTTTTACCTTTTAATTAACACTAAAGGTCCCTTTTCGGCTCAGATCTTTTTCTCTTTACTTCTGGGTCTTTGATTGCAAAATTAGGTACAATATGCTTAAATTGGTAACTTGGAAGAGTTGAAGCTAAATTGGGTTAATCGCGGAATTGGTGAAACCGTATTAAGATAGTCTGGCACAAGTATTTACCAGCGGAAATATAAATACTGGACACACGTGAGACATGACAAGTCCATGCCCGAGTATACCATTGTTATGAACCTCTCTTAGCTGCATTTTTAAACTAATTACTTTTTCACTCTTTGTTCATTGTTCAAGGCGGTAGATGTTGGTCCCGAGAACAGAACTGTAATATCAGATGACAACTTCTTGCGAGTAAATCTAGTTGGTGATTTTGCTGGCTATACAAGCATACCATCTTTTGAGGATTTTTACCTTGTGACCCCACGATTGGTATGTATATATACGTCTGCGCTTGTTTTGACAATTCAATGTTTTTTGAACTCATACACATATTTTTTGTCTGTTTGTAAATAAACATAACATCTCTAACTAATCTCCTTTTATCTTGGTTCCCTTGCATCTACAGCCAATGAAAGGATAAAACTAAAAAAACCATCTTTAATTTTGTCTCATAACTACTTTGAGGCTTTTTGAAGTCGGCCTCACTAATATTTTCACTGTACCACAGTTTAAAAATATCTTTGTCAATTTGCTATTTTTGCTTTCCTGATATTGTTCCGAATGTTTAATTATTTGCTTTATATTATGTTTCTGAACCCAACTCCAAATAGATGATCACCTGTCTAATTTATATTTTCTGTGTTGAAGAATGTGGGTGCAGGGCAGCCCCAAGACCTAGGAACAGATTTCTCGAGATGGATGTTATTGGAGAGGGTTCGATTCACACTTGATGGGCTTGAATGCAACAAAATTGGTGTGGGCTATGAGGCTTATAGTACCCAACCTGATTTTTGTACGTCTCCCTTGTGGAGCTGTTTGCACAATCAACTATGGGACTTTTGGGAAGTAAGTCAAAGAGTTATTTCTTAATTGAGAAATATAGGTTCTGCAAACTACCAGACAATAACTAATGTTTATACATGCGAAAAGAAGCTAATCTCTCTCGTATTCGTGACTGGCAACCAATATTTTTTGGCATTTGCAATTAACAGAAAATGCTAAACAAATGTTGAGTTACTAAAAAATGTGGAATTGCAACCAAGTTTGTTATCCTGATTTAACCAAATCCGTTTCTAACTAGTATGTGTAAACTAGGAATCACATAATGCTCTTTTGTTGATTTATTTGGATTCTGAGGAAAAAATATCTTATCATAAATAAACTGTAGACGTCTAATGAGTTGCCCATTTTTTATCTTTTATATCTAAATGTTGAGCCAATATCTCAAAAAAAATTGGGGATGACTGATTATTCGAAGCATCCTGAACTAATTGGTGTTATTTGCAAAAAGAAAATAAAATATGATGTCTTAAAAATTCTGTTTTTCCTTGGACATGAATATTTTAGGAAAGTTGTACTATGCAACCATCTTTTATGGTACATCCATTATATATTGGGCAACAAATTGTCCAAACTAAAAGAATTGTAGATGTGTTGTCCATCATTATTTAAATAAGGAATGTATAAAATTTGGGTCAATCTGAACGTTGTTTAGCTTTCTTTGAGAATTTTGAGGATGACTGATCATTTGAAGCATCCCAAACCAATTGGTGTTATTTGCAAAAGAACATAAAATATGACGTCTTAAAAAATCTGTTTTTCCTTTGACATGTATATTTTAGGGAAGCTGTACTATGCAACCATCTTTTATGGTACATCCATTGATATTTGGCAAAAAAATGTCAAACCTAAAAGAATTGTAGATGTGTTGTCCATTATTATCTAAATAAGGCATGTATAAAATTTTGGTCAATTTGAACATCACTTAGCTTTCTTTGAAAATTTCAATGTTTTTGAGTTTCAATGTCTATTTTGAATAGATGATCTTACAACTTCCAAATGGATCAATACTGACATATAGCTTATTTGAATGGTGAATGACAAATCAAAGCTCTTTTTTTATTTGCACAATCTTGATGCCAAATGTAAAAAGTATTAAAAGGATGTACCATAAAATAGACGTGGAGTAGACCTGCCCTGTATTTGTTTCTGTTTATTTGTTATTTGACAATATTGTTAATTATACTTCCAACAGGCTGATCAAAATCGGCTAAGCAGGAATCAACCACCTCAGTATGTTGTTGCGGGTCGTTTCGAACGCATCAACCAACATCCGGTTAGGCTAACTCAATCCATTATCTATCGTGAAGGGATATATTGACAACCAAGCTTATTTAACAACTGAAACAACCAATACTATAGTCGTCATTAAAAAAAAAATCTTGATGTGTTTGTAGTTTAGATAGGTTGTTTATCAGATTTGGGCTAATTTGAGACTCCTCCGGTCATCCCAAGTTCCTATAAAATTGAACCATTAATTTGTCAAGACCTCAATAAGTGGTCAATCAGTTTCGAAATTACACCAAATTTTATGGACAACCTACCTAAACTATAGACCATAAAAATATAACTTTCTATTTGTTTTGATTGTGATAACCATTTTATTGGTTGTCATGATTGTCAAAATAAGTTTATTGTTAATATAACATCTCTTATCTATTTATTTTTTATTTTTTGAATGCTTTCATTTGATTTGACTTTTTTGTTACTTGTTGATGCAATTCTACGCAGAATGCAGGGACCCACTCATTTTCTATTGGAATTACTGAGGTTCTAAATACAAATTTAGTAGTAGAGCTAGGTGCCGATGACATTGAGTTTGTTTATCAAAGGTATAAATAATTGCCAATGGATTCTTTCATGTGCTGTTATAGATGTAAATATAAATCATGCAGCGATATACTTTTAATTGTAACTGAATTTGCATTATTTCAGGAGTCCTGGTAAGATTATCAACATCAATATACCAACATTTGAGGCCTTGACACAATTTGGAACTGCTACGGTCACAGCCAAAAATACTGGCCAACTTGAAGCTTCGTATAGCTTGACGGTAAATTCTTTTAGCAATTGTTTAGGTGTTAAATATTTGAATCTTGAAAGTTTCTATTTATTGTTTTTATTAATATTGGTTATGATTTCTCCTTGTCAGTTTGACTGCATGAGCGGCGTTAGTTATATGGAGGTACTGTTTTCTATTAAGGAACTTTTCAATATAGAAAATGTAATGGAATCAAATTTCACAATTTGTTCTTAATTTTACAGGAGCAATATTTTATAATGAAACCTGAAGAGGTTGTCACACGACCTTTCTATCTTTATCCAACAACCGATCAAGCAACGAAGTATCAATGTTCAGGTCATATTTATTAACGATTTGTGAATCAAAAAAGTATGTGGAATATTGTCTGATGATGATTTTCTTAATGGTTGCTAGCTATTTTAAAGGCTTCTGACTTTGCTGAGGTTGATCGGGCTGAGTGCCAGTTCTCTACAACAGCTACTGTTCTGGATAATGGCACTCAGGTTGTAGTATCTACTGAAGATAAGAAGGGCATAAAGGGTTTCTTTGAGACAATTAAACATTTCTGGAATGCCATGTGGAACAGTTTAGGTGATTTCTTTACCGGAAAAGCGTGCAGGTGAGTTTTGAATTTTGTTAATTTTATAACTTTGGAAATGCTTCATCATAACTAAACAATGCTGAACTGCACATTACCCCCTCAATCTTAATTTTTTAGGTGTACTAACTGTGCCCTTAATTAATCATATGGAGGGTTTTTGTTAAAATTGAAAAATTGAGGGTGCTTGAGTGCATTTAAACCTTTGCTAAACCTGACCTCTTTATCATTTTGAAATAGGAGGAAATGTTCAAGTTTTTTTAACTTCAGTTGCCACATGCAATACCTATGCATAAGCTGGATCGTCTTGTTTGGATTATTCATCGCAATTCTACCAACTGGTACATCTCATCAATCAGCTTCTTAATTTATTCTTTTATCTTTCTGAGTCTTGATAAATCTGATTTGGGTACAGTTGGTCTGGTCGTTTATATTTTCTTAATGGTTCAGTTGGCTTTATATTAGATATCCATGCTCCTAATTTTAGTAGGATCTGTGGAAGTTGACTAAGTATTGGGATCATATTAGTTTTCATTTATGTTCATCTTACAGTTATAGTACTATTATGGCTGCTACATCAAAAGGGCCTTTTTGACCCAATTTATGATTGGTGGGATGACCGGTTTGGGTCCGGAGACAAAAATTATAAGTATCACTCGAAGCACAAGAAAGTCGATAGAACTCCTCAAAGACACCATCATAAGCAACACCACCAGCATGACCATCATCATCATCACCAGCATCATAAGAACATGATGCCAAATTCTCCCCATGCACATAAAAGGAAAAGAAATGACCATTCTGGTCACCGTTTGCTTCACAAGCATGCTGGATTTGGGACTGTAGCAGATCACCACCGTTCGAGACATGATGATTCACTTCGAGTACACAAAGAGGGACCTAAGCACAAGCACAGACATTCTAGGGTTTCACCTATGGCTCACCAGAGAGTGTATAGAGAGAGAACACATAAGCCTTTGTTGAAGGATGGGCAAGAGGTGAGGGCTGTACAAAGTCACGATAGGTTGCATCTTGACCATGCACATTAAAATATATAGGATAACTTGATAAGTACTGCTTTTGTATTCTGTAAATTCACGTATTTTGCTTAATTTGTAAATTTGTGGTCAGGGGCTTTTTTGAGCAAAAAAGTAGTTCTGCATTAATTACTGATGTTTAGCAACTGCCAATTAGGGCAATCAGGCTGATCGTCTTTCTATCCCTTCTTCTCCCTTTGGGCTTGTGCATTATGTATTTGCAAACCAAAAAAAATGAGAAAAGTGGACCTGACTCGTTACAAGTAGGGGTGTTCAAACGGTCGGTTCGGTTAAAACCGAACTAAAATAGACAAACAAAAAAAAATTTTGGTTTTAAAAAATAGAACCGAACCGAATCAAATTAAACTTATAAACCGATTAAGAATTGAACCGAACAACCGAAGTAAATTTCGGTTTATTTGGTTCAAACCGAAGAGAGAGAGAGAGCCTAGGGACTGGGATTCTTTTTATTTTTTTAATGTGAAAGAGTTGGGATTCGCGAAAGAGAGAGAGTGGCTGGAGTTGGGAATTTGAATTTAGGGTTTCACCAATCACTAATATGACTCTTTAAATTCGGTCGGTTCAATTAGTTCGGTTTTCAGAAATTCTAAACCGAACCAAACTAGAAAAACCGAATAACATTAAATATTGAACCGAACCGATCCATTTAAACCGAAAAACTGAACCGTTTAGTCCAAACTTTTCTGGTTCGGTTAAAAACTAAATAAACCGAACCGTTTGAACAGCCCTAATTACAAGTGAGAGATTCTATGAGCACAAGCGGATTCTTTTTATTTAAAGCAAGAATTTGTGAATATTTATGAGTTGATATTCTTGTTAGTTAACTCCGTCTGTGTAGTTTTTGCACAAGTCTGTTCCAAGTCACAAAAAAGGAGAAGGGTTGTGATAAGGTGTGGCGAGCCAACGTAAAAAAAAAAACTTCTTTATGAAAATAAAACGCACCTGATCTGTGACTTAGGTTGCGTTTTATTTCTGACCTTTCTCAACTTGTCTGGGACTAAAAAGCTCAGTTATTGTTATTGTTGATGTTCTTGTTAGTTGTTACTTGATATTTATTTCTATCAACAAAATCTAAGGTCGCCATAGTGGCGTTTCGGTTACATGATATATTGGACATGCAAAACTCATTTTACAAACTGAGATAATTTATAAAAGCAATGTTTTGTAACCTAGTTCAGTTCATTAACTTTAAATAATCCATGCTACTACGGAAATAAATCTGAAATCTGCTGTTATTCCTTGAGAATACCAGCAGATTTAGTTCCTGCTACATAGGATGTAAACGAATTACATACTGGGCTGACATGAGGCAAGCTGGCATTGTTTATTTAAATGATCATAAACTTCGAAATTCCACAAGCAGATTAGTAAATAATCCCATTGATTCGCATCGGCAACATCATCTGGAAGAATTTGATGAACTGGTAATTCCACTTCCTAGCTATGGTTAAAGCGCTTGTATTTTTTAAGACTAATGTCGTCATTTAGGGTAAATGGCCTGTTCGGCGGACCATTGGGTATGGGCATGGATACGGAAATTGAACTAAAAGTTACTGTTTATGTGAGAGAAAAAATTCAGTTGAATTGAATTTTTTTTTTTCGCGGAAACAGTGGAGCGGCCGAACACGCTCTAATTAGAGAATTTGGAGATGTGTCGACAACCTTGGCGATAACATCTATTTAGAATGTCAAGAGGAAGCGAATCAAAATTGCTCTTGGGTTTCTTGAAGCGTTGAGGATTTTCATCATGGCTGTTTATATCAGAACTCATGTTTACTTTGATTCTGCCTATTTTAACCCACAATTACATAGCTAAGGCCCAATTGTTTTCAATATGCGGAAGAGCTGGTTGGCTTGGGCTATGATTTGACGGCATTTACGGACCCAACCCGAGCGTTTGCATCCATATTTGTTTCTATATTTTCATTTTCTAATATCTGTCAAAAGAAACAGGCCCATTACTAACCAAATGTTGCTCGTAAAACTTTATTGATTTCATGTTTTGCATAAGATTTTAAAATACAAATAATTTGCAGAAAATCTACGGTGAGGGGACTCGTGATTAAATTACAATTTTTAATTGATAAGCGCTTCGACTCTTACGGTGCTAATTGTATCCTGAAGCTGCAGCATCTGGAGCGAGGCACCCGACTATATAAATATAATTCGTAAATAATTTTGTATATTAAAAAAAATTGTAGAAAGAAAACAATAAAACTTATAAATTCTGTGAATAATACATAATTAATTATTTATTGTTCATGAAGTTTGTATATTTTAAAGATAATTAAAATTTCTAAATATCATTAATTTATCTTCTCGTTCAAAAAGATAATGAAATTTTCGCGACCATTAATTTATCACTTGATTTGGCTCGTTTATAGCCCTAAACGGATGTACAGCTTTTCATGTCTATGCATTTTGATTTGAGACCAACGACAATTGCATGGATTGGATATTAAATCTCATTAATATCCCGCCATGAAATTGAGGGGTGGTTTATATACCTCCAATAATAATAATATCATGCACATAAATACATAATATCATAAAGTAGTTATGTTTTTGAGTGAAGTTCGGATTCATTTAATATATTTATAAAAAAATATATATAGTTTATATGTGTTCGTTTTAAACTTTAATAACTTAAAAATTAAAATTTAATTGTTAAAATAAAATTATTAGATATGATCTAAATTATTTTCTTTATGCACATATAATAGATTACAATATACTTTGTTTTTATTGATACCAAGAACTTACAAATATACACTATGTAAATAATTATGGATGTTAGAATTTTAATTTATTGATTATAAAAAAATAATCAAAACACGGAACCTTTTACGTGCACATAATAAATAACAATGAACATATCTAATGATTTTATTTTGACTTATGAATTCTATAAAAAAAATTTATTCAAAACAAAAAAATAAATGTATAACGATGACACAAAAAGTGTGTTCTATAATTAAAACCCTCTTCTTTAAAAAATAATATAGTAAAACTCTCTGAGCGCACTCATATTAATTTGCAATTTGTTGGTGCTTTTCCTTTTGATAAATAGATGCCCTTAGACCAATCTTTAATTTCAAAATTAGAAATCTTGAACACCCAATCCTAAGTTTAGAATAATTATTCCTGGCTTTCAAAATGACCCAAGTTATCTTAAAATTTTGTTGTTTTTAAGAGGATTATTAAGGAAATAGTATAAATATATCCCCAGGAAAGCAACAAAGCATCAAAATCGACACAAACCCTCCAAATTAAAATATAAAGTAATTCGACAATTTTGCATGAATTTATAAAACACGGTAGCCCTAACGAACCAAAATTGATCAAGACAAAACTTTGAAGGGTCTCAAGTAAAAAAAGTATAGGGCACTAAATACTAATGTAATATAATTATAATAAAATTGTTACATTTGTGAGGGTATACACGCAAAATAACTAGACTAGAAATCTCAGGATTCTTCCCTTTTCCCACGTTCCCTTCCTCTCCTTCTCTTTCTCTTTCTCTCCAAGCAAAATAAACAAGTAAAAAAATAGAGAAAATAGGGTAGTAAAGCAATGGATACACCAACGCCGGAGCAGATCGAAACTTTCGTTAGTATCACCGGTGCCTCAGGTGCCATCGCTGCTCAGAAACTCCAGGTACAATTTCAATAATTTGGGCCTTTTCGGTACTACTTGTCGTGAAATTGGTAATATTAGTGCTGATTGAGTCGGTTTTGGGCTAAAAAAACTGGGTTTTAGTTTAGGTGAGGGTCACTTTTGGTCGGATTTCTGGATATCACTTCAGAAATACGTGGCATTTATTAGATTATTTGTTATCTTCTATTTTTTTTCTATGGTACTTGTGCTAAGAGAATTAGCCTTTGGAAAAGAACACCGTTAGTTGAAAGTTGAACCTCTTTTGATTTAATTTCTGGATTTTGAGGATCAAAATTCTAACCACTCACAGTTTAATAGCAAACAACTGTATCTTTTGTTGAAGATCAGGATTTGTTTTCTAGTTTATAGATTCATTTCTACTTCCGTTTTTGGGTGAATGCTTAATTCAAGGCTACTGATTGAGTTAGAGTTTGTTATTTATAGAAAAAGGGTCAGCTTTCCTTAAGCTAGAACTTGGTTTTGCAAACAATGATGTAGTTTGGTGTATGCAACTACAGAAAGATGCATTGTAGCTTTAAATATATCAGTTTTATTTTAGATAATTACTCTGCATACTGTCATGTTTATTTAACAAGGTTAGTGTGGCAGGAATTGATCATATTTTAGATAATTTATTTGGCAATAAGCAAAATGGGAATAATGGCTTGAATTCCAAGAGGAACATGTAACCTTTTTTTGGTTGGAAGTGGTGAAATTGATTGCTTGTGATTAGAATGAAAGTATGTTTTAGTCTCCTCCTTACCTCCAGAAGTTAACTGTTGTTCCCATGAAACTCAGAACTTGCTATTGTAAGGAGAAATAGCCAGACTGACTAGGAATTATTAGTTTCCTTTATCCTCAAATAAAATATGTGCTATATAGGTACAAGGAATTATGAACCTAGTTCTGATCTTATTTTCAATCTCACGTGAAGGATTGATTTGTCTATACATCGGGTCTTGTATCTAGTTATGTAAATCTATCTTACAGAATTATTAGACTGGAACTGAGTTAAGTCAAATAACTTGTTTTTGGGATTGATGCTGATATCAGTCTTCACATAGACCTACTTATTAGATAGAAAAGTGATATTGGCTATTCATAATTATTTGATGAACTGCCTGTTTTGTAGGAACACCATGGTGACCTTAATGCTGCTGTTAATGCATACTTCAATGAAGGAGATGGAACTAAGTATACATCTTTCTTCATTTCTTATTTGTTCGGTTATTAAATCATTCTTTTTTTTTTTAATTTAATTCCACCCCATTGATAAATTTGTTAATTGAGTTTTATGATTTCAGTAACACTAACCAAAGAAGCCAACCAATACCTGATGAATCTGAGATGGAAATTGATGACCCAGTAGAAGTACCTATCCCAAGGTCAACTTTTCTATCAGCTCATGAAGAGATAAACCCATTTTCCATCCTGAACAACTTTCCTGGATTTCGTGACCCCATGATGGGTCCCACTGCCCACGATTTCTTTGGTCGAGGCCCTAGGGTTTCACAACCAAGGGTGTCCAGAGAGATTCCAATCGAGGTGAAAGATGATAATTCCCATGTTCAAGTGGGTCCTTCTAACACAGGTCCTGCAATAGAAGAGGTGACAGGCAATGATTTGCCACCACACTACGGGCCTGAGATACATCCTACGGTCATAGTTGATGAAAATGATGATGTAGTAAATGTGGATGGCGGTAATAACAGCAGAAGGCTTCATCATGTGGACCCTTCACCATCGGCTCCTATTGTTGCTGATGTAACTGATTACAACAATGATATAGAGGAGCAAATGATACAGGCTGCTATTGAAGCATCAAGACGAGATGCTATGGGTCATTCTGAAGAGGCCTTTGATGTAAATGCTTCTTGTTTTCAATTCTTTGTTGTTCCTTTTTAGCGTATATTACTTTTTCCCTCATAATATATATATATATATATATTATTTTTTTTTAATGATCAGAGACCTGCTGGTGACAGTGAGATTGCACGACCTGTTCCTTTATCCATGCAGGTTCTTCTTCTTCTTCTCCTCCCTTTCCAAATTCATATTTCTTTTTCTCTAGGGTTATTTTGTGTTACTAACCGTAGAAAACCATGAAAAGTGTAGTTGTCCCATCAAAAGAAAACGTCCTTTGGGGGGGGGGACTTATAAAAGGAAACTAATAGTATTTATTTATTTTGTTAGAGTGTGGCAGATCTTTGTATATGAACTGTTAATTTTACTTGTGCAAATTGCATTCTTGTTGATATGTACATATTATTTTGGTTACTCTAGGCAGCTGAACAAGAGGGAGCATTGCATGCACAAGGAGTTGCACTTGGAAATAACTCTCCTGATCTTCCAGAGAGAGAGATTAGAAATGCTCGTCGAGTTATAGTTCCTAATGGAAGGTAGATTGATCTATTGCTATCATTATCATGGTACTTCCTTTCCTAAATACACCCACCCACTTTTCGTCCTTAATTTGCAGAAGCCACCCATGCTATGATTGGTATTTCAGAAGATACCGATTTCCAAGTGGGAAATGAATACTTCTTCTGTATTTTTAGTTTCTTTTTCTAGACAATTTTGACCTGTACATTACTTGTTTTTGACTTTTTGTTAATTTGAACACCCCTTTCATCAGATAAGATACTAGGGTTGGTGTCTAGAGGTGGACATAAATGAGATGGTTAATTAGATAAAGAATAGGAGGAGAGAAATTCAAGAGGACACAATCATTTCTGTAGAGGATAAAATTATTTTTGTTAGTTGTAGTGTAAGGTCAAAATTTTAGAAATCATCTGGATTCCTAAATTTAAGCAGAAGAGATCATTTGATTCATCTCTAGTTAGTGGTGTTTTATTGCAAATTCTATCGGGGTCTTGTGTTCCTAAGATAATTAGAATCGTGCCCGTGTTGCAAATATTCCTTGTTGTTGCCAGAGAATCAGAACTTCCTCTGCTTGAACACTGTTGGTACTGGCAGTCACTTTATTGCTTGATTCATAGGTTGCCTACAGCGTCTAGTTCAGCTGGTCAGGAAAATGAGTCCGACCAAGACGAGACTGAGGAAGTAGAGGAGGTACCTCTAGTGAGGCACCGCTATCCTACAAGAGGTGCCTCAAGAAATGCGCAGTATGTGGAAGATCTCGACAGCCCACCTTACAGTCCCCCGCCTCAAAATGCACATGCAGGTCGTCGTCAGATCGACGGTCATGATTTCCCTTCAGATGAGGTGGATGAAAATCCCGTGCCTTGCCTGGCTTAGGCCTTTCTTTGTTTGATTCATTCATCTGGAGGTTGAAATAACTGCTGCTTTTTTTTTTTTCTTTTAATTAAGTGGGGAGGTTTGTCGAACATGGAGCATGATGAAGCAATGATGCTGGAGGCCGCAATGTTTGGCGGAATCCCAGACGGGGCTGCATATCGTTTCTCGTACCCACAATTTGGACCTGGAAGTAACAATGGGTATCCAGTAGCGGCACCGCGGGCCCCATCTCCTGGACTTACAGAACAACGGTTATTGAGGGAGCAGCAGGTTTGATTTGATAGAATGCCTATATTTTGTTTTGGTCATCTTTTGTTGATTTCTTTAAAAGAATTTGCTACAGGCAGGGCAGGCCCTACACTAGAGATTAATTAAAATAAAGCTCATAATTTTTCCAAATCAACAGAGCAAACTGCACCTTTACATTCTTTGCAAAGGTGGAGAATGAGATGGCTTTACTGCTAGAAGCTCTCTACATTGTGTTTGTTAAATTAATAATAATTGGAATATTTAGTGTTATCTTTTTTAGGGACACGTTTGAGAGATTTTATCGAGTTTGTTATCTGTCTTTTTTGGGGCACGTTCGAGAGATTTTATCGAGCTGTTATCTGAGTGCTTAAAATTATTGCTTGAATCCAATTTTAAGAAAATGCAATTTCTTGTTGTCATTACCTTTTAGTTAATTATCGTGTTTTAAAATGTAATGCTATTATTGGAAGGACTACAAGATGGTGGGGATCATTTCAAATCTCTTTAAAATGTCAGAACTTCTTTTGCAATAATAAAACATGGGCACTGTTTTGCAAGCTATTGACACTAGACTCTTTCGGAAGAATCTCCTTTATCCGAATGTGCTAATGCTTTTGTAGGACGATGATTATCTGGCAGCACTACAAGCAGACCGTGAAAAGGAGTTGAAAGCAATACAGGAGAGGGCAGCCGAGCTCCAGAGGCAGAAACTTCTAGAAGAGGAATCCCGAAGGAAACAACTCGAGGAGGAGGTTGGTCCAATATATTATTAGTTTCGAGTCTCCTTGGAATTTACCATTGACCCCTAACAAATAGTTGTTGTGGTGAACAGGAGTTGGAAAGAAAGCTAGCGGCAAAAGAGGCATCTTTGCCGCAGGAACCATCACCTGAAGATGAGGGTGCAATCACACTGTTAGTACGCATGCCAGATGGAAGCCGTCATGGCCGCCGCTTCCTTAAATCTGACAAGCTTCAGGTTTATCACTAGACACCAAAAAACGAAACTAAAAAAAAAAGACAATGAGAAGTTAAAAGAGTTTTAGCTCATTGTTCTTCCTTTTCTCTATGCAGACCCTTTTTGATTTTATAGATGTTGCAAGGACTGTGAAGCCTGGCACCTACAGACTGGTAAAATTTCCCATCTCACAAGTTTTGTGAACATTTTTTTTTAATCTTTACCAACTTTATATGCTAATAGTGTCATGACTTATTTTTTATTTTTAAACTTCTATTTAAAGAGCTTAAAAGTTGTTCAATTTTCTCTACTTTATTGAACATATTTTATTTTAGATTTTGTTTTGTTCTCTTGTTTTCGAACTTGCACTTGGTGTAATAAAAATATGGTTCTTCCAAGAGTCATGAGGTCTATCACTGACATGCATTTGATGAAATATTTCATGTATGTTCAATTTGGCAGGTGAGAACCTACCCAAGGCGTGCATTCACAGATGGAGAAACAGAACTCTCATTTAATGACCTTGGCCTGACTACCAAGCAAGAAGCTTTGTTTCTTGAAACAATCTAGACAGAAAAAATGTAGGAAAAAAAATTATCTTAAAAAATCTCTTGTTGTTATGGTTAAAATATAACTTCTGTTCTCTCCTTAATTTAAAGTTATCTAGGAAAGAAGAATTGGTGCGTGGTGCATCTTTAGCAGCCATGTTTAGACTGTTCTTTCTTGGTTTATTTGATACTTAAATTTGGATAGATTGGGAGAAAGATTGTACATACCACAAATGATTTGCAGTAGTTTACATCTCTGTTTTTTTTATGTTACTTAAACATCCGACCATTCATTTTTTACACTCGCATATTACGTCCGGAAAACTTGCTTGATTTCTAAAGAGAATAATTCAATAGATATGTTTTAAGATTGAAACATTTTATCAGGCAATATGTATCTTGAGAAGGGTTGCAAATTGTCTTTCATACTTCATATTATATATTTTCGATTTCAAAATTTAAACTGTTCATACTAAAATATGTTTGGAGATAATTATTTTTATTATTTTTTAAGATAGGTACAAAATCAGTTTCTTGACTGTTCAAAAACAGTGTTTTTTCTACCCATCTAAAAAAATAGTGAAAAATTCTAAAAAATTATAAATTTCATATATTTTAGTATGGATGCCATATTGAGCCGTTTAGATCAATATATTAGACTAAAAATGAAAATATATAATAAGACGTATAAAAGGCATGAAGTATTGGAATCCTTCTCATGTATCTTTGTAGGTTCGAAAAAATTTCTTATTGATATTATAGTTGGATGGTTTAATCTTCAACATTTATTCAAATAAAAAAAACAGAAAAGCATGTTTGCCAACATGTTTGATCCAAGACTTTACAGGGCATGTTTGCCAACAAAATGGGGAGGGCTTGAAATACTGAATCTTGAAATAAGAAATATGGCGCTCCTAATGCGGAATAATAGAGTTATGTGATCTTAAAAAATTTCAGATGTGGGTATTCGTTCCGATTAGAGGATTAAGCGTCTTTAGTCTTGAATTCTTTTCAAGAGGTCCCTGTCATTAGTTCTAAACTCAAGTACTTGTGCAAAATCAGAGTTGAATTGAGGGATATGAGCTTTAAGATCTTTGAAATTCGATTCATGAAGTTTATGGATCAATTCTTAATTAGTTTATCAGAAGTAGGCTCAAAATTTGTGTTTGTGTGAATGTCATAAGATATATCAATAATGCTTCTTTTAGGAACGAGAGACCGAGGCTAATTAAGTAATTATAAGGCTAATGATTTTGTTTGTCTGGATAAATTGCCGTAGTTTCGTGCAGTTACGAAAAATGATGAATTTTAGACATTAGAAGAGTCAATTATGTACAATCTTTTTTTAAAAAAAAAAAAATCCTTTACCGTGAGGGAGAGTAAAATTTTCTAGATCATAGTTATCACTTCTTTTATTATTAACTCAAGTGAAGTCCCAAAATAGCAACAGATAAAATTGCTCTTATTACTTTTCCAACTATACTGCTTACGAATTTTCTTCTGTCGTTCATCTCATGATCAATAACAACAAAAGCATAGAATTCTGAATCTTACAATAGAGATCATATAATCTGGACCAGATTTATGGATGGTGCAAATAAATAAATAAATTAAGGACTGCTGTGGGTAAAATTATTTCATATTAAATTGATCGGATCGCATCTGGATGCCAGAATATCTGGCATGAATGACAGATATAGGCTCTGCTGGCGCTGTTCGTTTGTATTTCTATTGCAGCCCGTTTGTTTTTCATTATTACATTTCTATAAGACAGATTAGTTGTATTCATTATTTATTTTTTCTTTCTTTCTCTTGCTTTAAAAATTATATTATTGAAAGCACAAATTGGAGTGTCAATAGCACCATTTTATCCGATTACCTGATTGGTACCGTATTCGATAAGACGGATAAGGGTCAAGTTTTTTCGTTAGCTTAACGGATACAAATATGAAAATGATTCCACCCAACCCGTCCCGTGTTGTATCGGTTGACACCTCTAACTCATCCGTTTCTATGATTCAAATTGTTTCCACACAGGCCAGAGAAGAAAACAACATGAAAGAAACTATGCTAAACAAACAGACAAACTTTATTGATTTGATCTGGCTAATACAGAGTTACAGCCGTTTATTAAGATCAGTTCTATTCAGATTGCCTAATTGAGACCATAATAAAACTGAAAAAAAAAACATAGAACAATCTCTAGTACTCTTCTGGAAGCTTCATGCTGGAAAGATCTCCAATTCCTCTTAGAACGATTTTGCTGTGCAACAAATTTCAATAAATAAATAAGGTGTTCAAAACTTAGAAAGCTAATTGAAAAATAAAAATAAAAAAGATCCAACTATTTTGCTGTGTTGCATAGCAATATATAGAAGCTAGCTAGTGATCCTACTTGTAATTTGTCATACTCTGTAAGATGGTGTAATATATGAAGCTACTGTGCAAATTTGCATAAATTCGTTTCAAAAATGGGAACTGGTAAAGAAATAAGATGCTTACTGTTACTGCACTTAACGGGACTGAGACCGCACTTGGTTGGGAGGCTATTGATGATCCTGATTGTTTCGCAAGAACAGTCATGAGTCATGGATTTGAGAGCTGAGCAGCATTGCTGGGAAGGGGGCACTGTCGATCCCGGGACCACAGACGGTGCACATGAGACCAATTTGTCGAGCTGGGTCCCGCAAGTGTCAGCAGCTTGTATCATCTTGGGATTTTCAGACAGGCCGAGGAACAGCACTGCCAGGAGAAAGGCAAAATACTTGGTTGAAGCCATTTTTCTTTTTCTTTTTCTTTTTTGAATTGAGTTTATACAGTGTGGCTATGTGAAGTGCACAAATTTATAGCTCCATTTTGAGGACAGTGAATATTGCATGAATTACCTACGCTACTGTGCTTAAAGCGTGATATCAGTTTAAGCTCGTTAAAATGTCACTTGGATGAATCTTTTTCTTGGGGGTTTAGAAGAAAAGAGTCGGAAAAATGACCAATAGCTGTAGAGAAATTATGAAAAGGAGCCCATATAAATTTCATGAAGCCCGTGCGTGCCTACAATTTATAAATAATTATATATCTGTCTTCATTTTATTATTTTGACAACTATAAGCCCATGAAAGCAATTTTATAAAAAAAAATGGGATCAATTTTGGTTCCTCTGTAGAATTTGTATTAATAAAAGAAAACAAATTACCTAATTCATTAGTTTTTTTTTGCTTCTTTTTTAGGAAAGGTGCAACCCTGATATACATGCATTAGTTTAAAAAAATTTAAAAAGGAGGTCAATTGTTCCCAGTATGTAACAAGCGAATCCGGTATCCTTATACATGATAGAAAAAAACAATTAACAGTGAAGTTTATCTATCAATCATTAATAGTTTAGAGCATTCACATTTAAATATTTATACAAAAAAACTGTTTCAGGAGATTTTAAGCAAAAATGGTATTGAGCAGTTGATTATACAGACTAGTGCCAATTTAAAAACTATAGTACTGCTTAGGTTTTAATGCAAGAGATTTGATGCAGATCATCGTTACCAAATTGTAAAAGACGATCTTTTATTGCCCTACAATCTTAAGTATAAAGAAAATTTACAACAGGTTGCTAAAATGCTAGAGGTATCATCAAAGGAATAAGATTTGGTACAAATAGTTTTGGACCGGACACCATCCAACGTTTCTAAAAATCGTACGATTAAAGTCCGAACAATCGATCCGAACCGCTCAACATGATTTTCTTATTAAAATGTGCTCAGAGACCAAATTTTATATTTTTTGAAATTTTTTTATTTTTTTTAGATACGTACAATATCACTATTTTTGGACCGTTCAGAAACAATGATAATACTATTAAAATTTCTGACAAATAAGATGATGAACTGCATTTGTTGTCCTGCTTATGTGAAATTTCACATGGAAAAGTTTAGCGCGCTTGCCTCCAATATCACTTATACATGGGAAGTGTTCCAATATCTTATCACACCTCATATTTTATATTTTCGTTTCTAAAATTCAAATTGAAGATCTGAATGCTCAATATGATATTCATAATAAAATATGTTTGTGGATGAAACTTTATAATTTTTGGATGTTTTTTTTAATATTTTTTAAGATAAGTACAAAATCATTGTTTTTGAACCGTTCAAAAACAATAATTTTCTACCCATCTTAAAAAATAGTAAAAAAAACATCCAAAAATTATAAAGTTTCAAGCATATTTTAGTATGGATATCATGTTGAGCGGTTCGGATCAACAATGTGAAGTATGAAAACAAAAATATAAAATATGATGCATGATGAGATATGAAAGACATGAGACATTGCAACCCTCCTCTTCATACATATATACCCTTTTCAGAATATACTTTGCAATTGTAATATCAAATACAAAGCGAAATACCCTTAAAATATAAATTATAGTTTTTGTAATTTGATAGGAATCAAGATGCATGTAGAAAAACTAAGACCGTAGCTATGGTACTTTGCATAGCGCGGATCAATTGTCTATACTACAGATTAATATTTTTGTTTTCAAAATCTTAATAGTTGATGAACTGTTCAATATGGTCTTCATATAAATATATACTTTTATATTAAATTTTATATTGTTTAGATTCTTTTTTTTACTATTTTTTAGATGGGTAGAAAATCACTGTTTTTGGATGGTCCGGAATTTTCAGATCAAGTGATTTTATATCAATCTAAAAAAATAGTAAAAAAATTCTAAAATATATAAAATACATATTCATATGGAAACAATGTTAAACGGTTCGGGTTGATTGTAAAAACTTTCAAACTAAAATTTTGAGTTCATAATGCGGGTCAATATGCGCTACGCATAGTAACACAGGCTCACTCAAAAAGTAAATATTATAATTCACTTGAAACCAATCTTGACAGCACAAATTTTGTTATCATTTCTACAATGGATGAGAATACAAGTAAAAATGGCAGGGGCTAAACTAGAAAATTGAGATTGAACAGGAGCTTAGCCCCCTCCCCAGAGACAGATCCAAATGGAGACAATGGGATGTCGATTGTGTGCAAGTGTGTGATGCAAGTAGTGTCTCTTATCTTTATTTGTCTATTTGTCTATTTTTTTATATTAAGCACGTAGATATCTTAATCTATCAACAACTATGATTGAAATATAAAATTTCAGATTGAATAGCAACCCTTCAATCAAATAGTTGGTTTTTTTCTTAATCCACACGTACTCGCCACGTCCTGATTTCTTTTCTTTTTTTAAATGTCATATAAAAAATGTTTTGATAGATAATTAATTGGTCATGTCTTCATTTCTTTCTATTATTTTTATATGTCATTTAATGATCTCATTTAAGTAAATATGATTCTATTATCAAATTTAGGTACACAAATACATATAAATCATAGGGAGAGAAAAATAACCCTTGTAATAATTACATGAGTCGTAATATAATAATAGAATGTGTTATAATATGACAATAACAACAACAAATAATACAACTTATTTTGATGATTTTTTCTTCTTGTTTTTCTTTAAGCAACATAACTAAAAAGAAAAAGAAAAAATGTCATGTACCAGTAAAAAAAAATTCATTAGTATGTCATTAAAAAAAATGAACTTTATATTTGTATGAGAATATACTGATTTATTTTTAATTGTTGAATAATTATCTTTTTATTGGTCAATTTTTTAATAAAAATATATTATTTCGTATGAGAATTTTTTTTCCTTATAATATAATATGTTCCTGCAACGAATACAATAAGTTTGCTTCTTTGGCTGATTTAATTGTGCTCTCTTCTTGCCTGTAAATATCTGATTTGGCTAAAGTTTTGCAACTGTCAAATCATATTTTTATATCTCTTTTCAATAAAAAGAAGAATATTTATTTGGGCTTTTCATTGTCAAATCTTGTAACTTTAGTCTCGCATACAACATATCGCGTATTTTAACAGAAAATTTAATAATTTTTGGATCGGTTGAAAAATCACATAAACTACCGCGACTGCTTGAAAGTTCATTGAACCGAAATTTTTATAAATATACAAAATATCAAATAAATTTAACAATTTATACAAATTTGAGATGGAATTCGAAAAATGTCCAAACCGATGAATCTTTTACCATTTCTGGAACCGATGAGCCGTTGATCGGTTGTAGAAAGGTTGAGCCTTCCATCGGTTGTAGAAAGGTTGAGCGGTTGATCTTTTGTAGGTGGAAAACCGATTATTTATTGATCGGTTTCAGCTTCCTATAAAAACCACTATCTCTCGTCTCTCCATAGCATCCTATCTGCTGCCTTTTCCAAAAACATCTCTCCAAAGCATTCCTATCCGCTGCCTCTTCCAAAAACATGTAAGTTTTTTAGTATTAATTTAATTCAGTAATAATTTAGATTAGTTATTTTAATTAAATAAGATTAATTATCCTAAATCTTAATTAACTGAGATTGATTATTATTTTAACTAACTGAGATTAATTAGTAGTTTAACTAATTGACATTAATTATTTTAATTAATTCAAATTAATAATTTGTAATTATTTTTTAATTAATTCAAATTAAGTAATTTTATTTAACTTCAATTAATTTTGATTAATTTTAATTAATTTTATTTTGAACGTTTAATTTAGATTGATGTGATTTATTTTTTTATTTTGCTAAATTGGTAGTTAATTTTTGTTTCTACATTATTTGTGTGTTTTTAAAATATTTGTTATGCAGATCAATCAAAAATCAAATATGATCTGTGTGAAAGTTTTTGTTGGAGGGAACATCCAATACAATGATGAAGGAGTCTTCTACAGTACCCGACCCAAATACTCATTCCCGGTAACCGTTAATCATAACTTTGATTATCTCCAAAATGAAATTTATAAATTGGTTGAGTTTACCGTTAGTGAAGCAAATATGGAAATCCAAGCCAGATTTAATATGTCTACTGATGGCCGGCGGGACTACCAATTGGTACCGATAACAAACCAGGCATCGTTCGAAATGATTTTAGGAATTGTTGCATCATTCCCCCAAAGGGTACCAGTTCTTGAGTTGTATGTAGAATTGGAACTGAATCATTCTGGTTTTAATGCTCAATTGAATCTGAACAGTCAGGCCCCTATAAACAAACATATCCCTGAATCGAGCTCCCGGCCAAGTACGAGTCGGAACCCTGAACCTAATACTCGACCTAGAACTGTTCAGACCCGTAGGCCAGTAGAGGTACCTGATAATACCCGTTTAGCTGTCCATAAAATTGATGATGACAGTTTGGAAAGCGGGGATGAGATGATCTCAAATGAGTCAGCGGGGTCCGACGAAAATCTTCCACCGACCAGACCTGCACAATCACATTCTGTGTCACAAGTCCCGCCAAGCACAATACCCGTTTACTGGCTGAGAAAATATGACACATCCGGTAGACATTTTCAACGACACTTCGGGTTTTCGGGAAGCAGATGTCGATTTTTTCAACCGTACAACAAGAATTGTCGATAACCCAATAGCTGAAGGCCAAGTGTATGAGTCGAGAGAGGCTCTAAGAGTAGCAGTTCAGGAGTTTCATATCCAAAAAAATTTCGAGTTTAGGACTCAAAGAAGCGAACCTAGGCGTATGGTATGGATATGCAAAGATAAATTGTGCAAGTTCAAGTTATGTGCGAAACCTCAAGGTATCTTAGAATCTTGGATTATTTACAAACAAAAAATCCCTCATGCATGCAAAGTACCGGCAACACGTGAAGATCATGATCAGCTCACGGCAGAGATGGTTGCATGTGCCATTGATGGCACGGTGAGAAGGGATGTGTGCGCGAGTATAAATCATATCTGAGATGTCGTGAAGGCAACGTACAAAAATGTGACTCCCAAGTACAACAAATTATGGCGAGGCCGTAAGCTCGCAATTGCAAACATTTATGGGAGTTGGGAGAGCTCATACAACCTGCTCATTCCGTTTTTGGAAGCTATAAAGAGAGGCACTCCCAGAACCAAGTATTGTGTGATCCCGACCCCGATTGAGAATTCAAATGATAGACAATTCCTGTACGCGGCTTGTGCGTACGAGCCGTGTATTGCGGCAATACCATTTATCATACCAGTAATTAGTATTGATGCATGTTTCTTGTCGGGACGGTACCAGGGACGGCTGCTGGTTGCATGTGGGTATGATGCCGAAAACCAGTTGCTTCCGTTGGCTTTCGCAATCGTGGAAAAATAACACTCAGATACTTGGGGATTTTTTATGAGATGGTTGCGGTTAGAAGTCATTGGAGATGGCCGATTTTTTTGTATCATATTGGATAGACATTTGGCAATAAAATCCGTGTTTCAAAATTGTGCATCGATACTGTGCTCATCATGTTGCCGAGAACCTCTACAAGTATGTGGGGCGGAAGAGAGAGGTCAGTGATCGGTTCAAAATTTGAGTGAACAAGAAGAAACCTAGGAGGTTACAGGAGATGTTTGAGGACTTCCAAATTCGTTGCCCAGACGCTATTACGTACCTTAACAAGGTGGGTAGGAGAGACCCCGATGACGAGGACGAGCCTCCACGTCCAGAGAAGCTGTTCCAAGTATATGATCGAGGTCACCGTTGGGGAATAATGACAACAAATGGGTCAGAGTCAATAAACAATGTGTTCAAGACAAGTCGGCAGCTGTCGGTTTGTGCTCTCGTGGAGGAGACATTCTACAAGTTAAATAGATGGTTTTTCCAACGGCGGAACAAAACCGAAATGATGTTTGAAGCAGGTCAGTTGTGGTCCGACAAGGTAAGCCAGCTTCTGCAAAAGTGTATCAACATATCTCTTAACATGCAGGTGATTCCTTTTGACAGAAGGCATGGGACCTTTGAGGTCATGGTAAAGGGTGAAAGAATTCCTGCAATGCGTAATCAGCAGAGATTCGAGTATACCCGTAGAGATTTTGGGTATAAAGTTGTTGTTAAAGATAACAATAAGGTTAAATATGCATGTCAGAAGCCTCAATTAACCGGTATATCATGTTCTCATTTCATGGCCGTGGTCCGAGAAATGAGATATGACGAAAATTTGTATATTAAAGAGTGTGTCAATGTTGGTACAGACATGGAGTGCAGAATTCGGTCCAAAATGTAACCAATGTGAGTGGCCTATATACGAAGGTCTGACGATCAAACCAAACCGTAAACTGATTAAGAAAGGGAGGAGAAGACACAATCGCATTGTTATGGAAATGGACCGAATGGAAGGTCGGAGACTCGGACATCAGGCTCATCGTGAGACCATTGATCGGAATGCCGCAGGTATAATTCAAAACACATGTATTTTTTAATTTATTTTTGGAACTACAGCATATTTCATATTTTATTTGTTCTGTAGAAGAAGCAGCACGACAAGTGGAAGCTAGTTCATCGTCTTTAAGAAGATCGACAAGTACGAGCTCAACCAGCAGGCATTAGTCATTTTCTAGTTTATGTTTATTGTATTATATTGAAGTTTTCATATGTAATTTGTTTTTATGTTTTGAGTGATAAATTACATTTGTGTGTTTTTCTAATTTAGAAGCATACTTGATACGTTGAATGTGCAGAATTGAACATACGTAATAGAAATAAAAACATAATAAAACATGTGTATGATAGCGGAGACGGGATACCGTTGTGGTTATATCTGCTTCTTCTACAGAACAAATAAAATATGAAATATGCTGTAGTTCCAAAAATAAATTAAAAAATACATGTGTTTTGAATTATACCTGCGGCATTCCGATCAATAGTCTCACGATGAGCTTGATGTTCGAGTCTCCGACCTTCCATTCGGTCCATTTCCATAACAAATAATCAGTTTTCCTTTCTACAACCGATCAAACATTTAGCCTTTCTACAATCGATCAAAGGCTCAACCTTTCTAGAAAGGATCAAAGGCTCAACCTTTCTACAACCGATGGAAGACTCAACCTTTCTACAACCGATCAACGGCTCATCGGTTCCAGAAATGGTAAACGGTTCATCGGTTTGGCAATTTTAGAACTGATGGATAGCTAATCGGTTTTATGGTCTGAAACCGATGGATAGCTAATCGGTTTGGACATTTTTCGAATTCCATCTCAAATTTGTATAGATTGTTAAATTTATTTGATATTTTGTATATTTATAAAAATTTCGGTTCATTGAAATATCTAATTCGCTGGCAAGGTACATACTGTAAAAAAAATCAATCTTTGTTAGTAATAACCTCAACTTGTCTAAGATATTTAATATAATTTATAGCCATGGATGGGGCGGCAATTCGCAATGGATTTTTTTAGTGCTGAAATTCATGTTATTAGAATTAGTTATGCAGATGCTCAAAAATAGATTAACATTATACATTAGCAAGTTTTATATCTTGAATTTAGAATCTTAGAATATAAATTCTTTAAGTTTTAGGAACAACATTCATTTTTTAGCCACCAATCAATATCTGACAAGCAATGCCTTATCAAGATAAACGTTTAAAGATAATTTATTCTACATCTTGAAGTTTGTCGAATATAAAATTAGAAAGATGCATACTAAATATTTTACAATATGTTATTTTAATTAATACCCTGCTAATTTTATACGGAAAAAAAACTGTGTATATATATAGCAAAGTTTTATCATTAGATCAACAACATCCAACGGATCACAACTTTTTAGATATCTAAACAAATCAATCCGTATGTTATGAAATTTAAAATATTAAATGTCGCTTTCAATTTATCCGCAGTTATAATTAGTAGAACATACCGATCATAAAATTATCTCAAATTAAATATATTCCAGCATACGATATATAGATATATATGTAGTATAAATTTGAAAAATATTTTTCTATAAGACATTGACGAGCTTTTACAATAAAGATTGTTTGTTTTTAAAAAGAAATGTACAGCCTATAATTCGCATAATAAAATAAGTACATAATGCATTATTTTGAAATTAATTATGTATTATATCTAAATCACAAACTTTTAGATTTGTCAAATTATTTTTGAATTATCATTATCGTGTGAAAAATCCTAATAAAAATATTTCTCAATGACTCTCATATTATCTTCTCAAATATGATTTAAGTCCACGAATTATATGGACAACGTACTATTTATTTCATTCACAGAATTTGCGAATCTTTTTATTTGTTTTGTACAATTATCAATATTTTGAAATATTGATTGTATTAAAAAAAACTAAACAACAACAATTAAGTTTTTAGTCCCAAACAAGTTGAGATAAGCTATAAATGAAGCTCAATGGGAGTAACAAAATCAAACTAGATAGTAATAAACTAATAATAATGATAATATTATTATTAATAATAGTAGTAGTAATAATGGTAATAATATATTTATATTATTATTTTATCTCATACCCTTCACAATTCGCAACTCAGGACTAATACAATCATCCATTCTTAGTTCCTTACAAAACGACTTGTGATGGTTGTTATAGCATCTCCATTCTTACAGTTGCAAAAGTTGAATTTATTTGCTACATAACTAATTTAGTGCATTTCTTCACATTAATTTTAAGTTCATTGACATGACAAAAAATAATTAATTTTCAAAATTTGTAAAAAAAAAAAAAATCAATTTACAAAGATGCTCCTAATTGTCAAATATTCACAAAAACTTATGAGATACTTTCAGATAAATTATTAATTATTAAAATTATAAAATTTGCAAGCGTTTTGTATTTATGCAATTAAAATTTAAAGTGTTATATTAGTATTTACATTTTTTTTTTGTAGATGTGATAGATGTTTACGTGTTAGCACAGTAATAAATTTTCACCGTTGGAGGCTTGGAGCTCATCGGCTGTACCTGTCTGTGTTGCTACCATTCATCGAATTCGCGTCCTCTGAGATATCTCAAACTCTGTGTGACTTTAGGAAAATTTTTAACCGTTTAAATAGTTATGCACGAATCTCAAAGTACAAATAATACTGGCCCCCTGTTCTATCCCCGAATAGGCACCGAACACGTCAGTCATGCAAAAATTGCCGTGCTCCACAAATTTAAATAGAAAAAGAAACGAGGAGACGGAAGACACAAATCTGAAATACAGTCTAAATCAAATGGTACATAATTCACAAATTTTAATTTTTTCACTTTACTTCCTTCCCGTTCCCTCCCCTACCCCCGTCTGTAGCACAGTCTCAGAGAATACGCACTCGCATTCATTAGGGACGGGTCAAGGTGGGGTCCTGGTCCCCCAAAGTATCTCACAATTTGAGTTTAGATCATGACAGTTCAATCAGAATACAGGCCAATCCGATTCTAATGGAATACATAAAATTGCCCTTAATATTTGTGCGAAAGAATATTGAACAGTCCAGATATAATCTCAACTTTAAGATACTTTAGGATCTGAATTCGTCGAGTCCACTCCCAAGTTGTATGGTTGATCGTCTCGCGCCACAAAGATCCAAGTATTACTTTACTTGTATGGACTCTCCGATCAAAGCCACGTGGACAGTCTTAGCGCGGTCAATCCTAGGCGGTAACAAAGACCCAAGTATAAATGAGAACGACTCTGTGACAAAGAAGATGTTGCGAGTTGTGCAAGTAAATATGCATTTGACAGATACTCGTTACACGTTAAAGTTATAAACATATTACTTCGAATATATCTCTCTCGCATGGCGCGCACGTGCCAATCTAGGGTTTCTATTTCTCCTCCGTTATGACTCCAAAAATATAAAGCCCAAAACCCTAATCTTTCTCCTCCTCTTTTCCGCTATTATTATAGCGGCCGCCTCTTTCCTACACCGCCTCGCAACTTCAGCGCTTTCTCCCTTCGCTCCATGCCTTCCCTTCTGCTCTCCTCTTCCCAGTCCGAGGGAAGCATGAGATCAAAATCTAAGAAGTCGAAGGACTCGGATTCCATGGAGGTCGAGAAGAAAAAGTCGAAAAAGCATCAGAAATTGGAGTCGGACGAGGAAGTAGTCAAAACAGTAGTAGAGACCCCATCGAAGAAGGAGAAGAAAGAGAAGAAGGAGAAGGAGAAGAAGAAGAGAAAGAAGGAGTCGGATGATGAGAAGAGCGAAACCAGCTCTGATTCGGACTTGGTAGCGTTAAATAAGAAGCCGAAGATCGAGGACCCGAATGCCACTGTCAATTTCAGAATATCTGATTTGCTCAGAGAGAAGTTGAAGTCAAAGGGGATTGAGAGCCTCTTCCCGATTCAAGCCATGACTTTTGATCTGGTTTTGGACGGACATGATTTGGTTGGCCGTGCCCGAACTGGTCAGGTAAAGCATTTTTCTAGGTTTATATAATAAGTTATCAAGTATTGACTTTGTTTTCAATCGTAATCCTGTTGGTGGATAGTATAGAAGGAAAAGGTAAAGCTTCATAAACCAGCAAAACTTAGATGGAAATGTGATGGATTACAATAGATAAAATTGACTTTGCTTGATTTTGCGATGGTAAACTTTTTTTTTTTTTTTATCTTTATCGGCTATGTACATGTGTAAATTGTACCTTAATTTCATTATCTTTTACAGGGTAAAACTTTGGCCTTTGTTCTACCTATACTAGAGTCCTTGACAAATGGTAAAAACAAAGACACAAAAAAGACTGGTTATGGCAGGCCTCCAAGTGTCCTGGTTCTACTCCCAACAAGAGAGCTGGCCAATCAGGTTTGAGAGTTCTTTCCTCCTAATAACTTTTAAATAGTTTTTAAGTATTTAGTACTCAATACTTTTTAATAAATTCTGCAGGTGCATGCTGATTTTGAATTTTATGGTTCAGCTGTTGGGTTAACCAGCTGCTGCATATATGGAGGTACACCGTACAGAACCCAAGAGATGGCACTTAAGAAAGGTGTAGATATTGTTGTTGGGGCACCTGGAAGGATAAAGGTAAAATATATGATTGGTGATATCTATTCTATTGTTTATTGTATTTTTTCTTCAAGGTCATTGTTCTGTACCTTGTAGTTTATTTATTCTGTTTCTTGTTGTAGGACCATTTAGAAAGAGGAAATTTGAACTTGAAGAACTTGAAATTTCGGGTGCTTGATGAAGCTGATGAAATGCTTAATATGGGTTTTGTTGATGACGTGGAGCTTATTCTTGGTATGCATTAATAATTGTTCCCATTTTTTTTTATCTTTGATGATTTCCCAAATGACTTAGATCTGTCTTAATGCTCAACTTGTTCTTTTCTCTTTTCTTCTTAATATTCAATTCTGGTTAGGTTACAAGGATGATATCAGTGAAGGAATAATTTAAGCACAAATTAGCTCTAGAACAGAAGAAAACCAGCTGTATCAGGATGGTATTGTTAATGTCCAGCACCTGTAGTTGCTAATGGTTACTGCCATTGTAATTAGATTGTACCAGCACTGAAGATGTACAAAACCAATAGGGTAATTGGCAATGCGAAACACTTTTACATGCTAGTAATCAGTAGTGTCTGCCAGGTTAAATTAAATTGTGCCATCTCTTGAGTAAACGCTTTATCTTCTGAAAACAATGTATTTTTCTCACAGAATGTTTATATTTCAATTCCTTTGACAATAATTTATTAAGGCAAAGTTGAAGATGTTACCAAAGTCCAGACACTTCTCTTCAGTGCTACTCTTCCCCAATGGGTTCAAAAGGTTAGTTTAAAGCAGCAACATACAGATACTTCTTTCACTAATATTTATAATCTCTTCTGCTTTCTGAATGAGCTGAAATGCTTGTAGCTATCTATGCGGTTTCTGAAAGCCGACAAGAAGACTGCAGATCTAGTTGGCAATGACAGGCTAAAGGCAAGTGCAAGTGTCAGACACCTGGTTCTCCCATGCAATCGTGCAGCCATGCCTCAACTCATACCAGACATTATTCGGTGTTACAGCCAGTGAGTTAGCTTGTACTTTTTCTTAGGGCAAGTGTAGGAAACCTGTTATCAGTATTAGCTTGTATTTTTTCCGTTTCTGTTTCTGGTTATTAATTCTTTGTGTATATGAAATTTCTGTTGTAGGGGTGGTCGTACCATTATTTTCACAGAGACTAAGGAATCAGCATCTGAGCTGTCTGGGTTGATTACTGGTGCACGTGCATTGCATGGTGATGTAGTGCAAGCTCAGCGCGAGGTATGCCAACCACTTGTTCTTGAAAACAATTTGCATTATTTCCTCAGGACGGAGATTTATTGATAGCAAATTAACTCCACAGGCTTGATAATCATGAAAGCTTGCTTGTAGTTTGGAAATCCAACCTAGAATGTAACCTGTACAGCAT
The DNA here is from genome assembly GCA_024447775.1 of Carex cristatella. NCBI lineage: Eukaryota > Viridiplantae > Streptophyta > Magnoliopsida > Poales > Cyperaceae > Carex > Carex cristatella. The sequence continues at coordinate 3,179,543 of JAJHPF010000030.1, read as the reverse complement.
GCACATCATACATGTAATAAATGATGAAATTCGATGCATGTTTTGCTGTTTTTCAAATGACTTGAAATTCCACAGCAGTCCATGTTTGACGACATCTATTGTAATATCAGATGACATTTAAAATTGTTCGAAAATTGATGCACAATCACAAGGCAAACAATGTCTAAAATTAATTTTAATTTTTAAATTTGTTTTTTTTGATGATTTTAGAAAGCATCATTAAGATTGTTGAGTTAAGCCATTGTCAATGTATACTCCACCCATTTTCTCAGGTCACCTTAGTTGATGAGACTGTAGGGGGTGAAAACAGAATATCCGATCTGTATTTGAAAAATCAGATACGGATATCCGTATCCAAATGTCCGTGTGGATATGGATACTATTTATATATATTTTTTAAATAAACATCTGTGTCCGTATCTGTATCCGTGTAAAACCAGATCGATATATGAAAAATAGAAACAGATACAGATATGGTTTTACCACTATCCGCTCTGTTTCTGATCTGTTTTCACCCTAGAAGTCAGTTTTTTTGAAGATTAATTTAGTTCTCAACACTTGTTTCCTCTAAATAGAAGTATTCTTTTCTTTCAGCAACTTTTTCATTTAATGCTAAAATCTTGTGCAGGTGATATTGGCTGGATTCAGGGCTGGGAGGTTTCAAGTTATGGTTGCTACCAGTGTGGCAGCACGTGGTCTTGACATTAATGACGTGCAATTAATTATTCAGGTTTGTTATAGTCTTGTTATGTTTGATCAAATCTTGTCAAATATCTCATTTTTCTGTAATGTAGAAACAACATTTGGGTGATTATTCCTTCATTTTTAAATCCAAGAATTCTATCCTCATGTCACATTGATTTTAAGAATTTTTTTTTGGATCTTAAATTTTGTTCTATGTTTTCACATCCCAAACCCAGTACTTATCATTCTGTTTGCTATATTCTTTTTGTAGTGTGAACCCCCTCGTGATGTAGAAGCCTACATTCACCGGTCAGGTCGTACTGGTAGAGCAGGTATTAAGCTATTTGTTAGTGCATAAATGTAAATCTATCCTTATCTGATTTTCTTTTTTAAGCTCTAATAATACCATGCTTTATTCTTCAGGAGCCAGTGGTATTGCTATATTATTATATGAGCCCAAGCACAAGCGCCGGGTTTCAACCATTGAGAGGGAGTCAGGTGTTAAATTTGAGCACATCTCTGCTCCTCAACCTGCTGATATTGCTGACTCAGCTGGCTCAGAAGCAGCTGAAGCTATTTCTAATGTTTCTGACAGGTCAGTTTATTCTTCATGTTAAAATATTTATGTGCTACCAAAGTTTCACTTTGAAATATTTATATGTGCTACCAAAGTTTCACTTTGCTCTTCTTTTCAAAAGGAGGTGAGTACAAATGTTTTTGGATCTGAAATTTAAAATTTGATTACATCTGTGGTTGCAGTGTGGTACCAGTTTTCATGAAGCAAGCAGAGGAACTTTTAAACTCCTCAGGAAAGACCCCGGTGGAGTTACTAGCAAAAGCACTTGCTAAGGCAGCTGTAAGTTTTTTTTTTAAATACTATATCCTTGTGCCAGTATTGATTTAGCTTTGCAGGAAATAAAATAGTTATTGATCACAAATTGTCATATATTGTAGGGATACAGTGATATTAAGAAGAGATCGATTCTTTCTTCGATGGAGAATTATGCTACACTTCTTCTTCAGGCTGGAAAATCCATGTACACCCCATCGTAAGTCACTCTTGCTTGCTGCTATTTTGTCTTTTCCAAAACTTGTTGTTACTCGTCCATTTGTAAGATCATTCACTTCTACTATTAATGACTTGTACTAAATATGATGATCGTTGCAACTTAAATACTTGATTTATTTTGTGTTGTCTAACTTCTAATTGATTTGAATGCAGGTTTGCTTTCACCATATTGAGGAGAATCCTGCCCGATGAGAAGATTTCAGCCATAAAGGGCATGGCACTCACTGCTGATGGAATGGGAGCTGTGTTTGATGTTCCTTCTGAAGATGTTGATACGTTTATTGAAGGTTCAAATTTCAAATTAATTTCAGAATAACCCCAACAATATAATGCTGAGTGCGTTCCATTTTACGAAGAAGTCACGTTTGATCCTGTAAATAATTTCATTTAGATGGACTTGTATATTCTTAAAATTGAAGAAAAGAATATTAAATCTATTCCCAAGTAAATTTTATATCGCCCATCAATCTTGTCTGAATGTGTTTACATTAGTCAAATTACTAAACCATTGAAGTAACTTTGTATATATTAGCTCAAGAGAATGGACACATGGTAACAATTGAGGTATTGGAGACTCTGCCACCTTTGCAAGAGAAAGAAGAAAGCAGAGGCGGTGGAAATAGATATGGTGGAAGAGGTGGTGGGGGAAGCAGATTTGGTGGAAGAGGAGGCGGTGGAAGAGGCGGTGGAAGCAGATTTGGTGGAAGAGGTGGTGGGGGTGGCAGATTTGGCGGTAGAAGGAACTGAAGCTCATATTTGGAGCAAAAAATTTTGGACTGATGGATTTTATGTATTGGTGTTATCTTTATATTATGTTCTTAGGGTTACACATGATCCAAAATCATTTGTATAAGTTTTTATTTATTTAGATCTGCGTCATAGTTGATTTATTGTTTTGGGATTGAGATTTACACTATTGTCAGTATTGAATCAACTAACGGGAACATACATCTAATTTTGTGTACTGTTCATTATTGCTCTATATACATGCCAAAATCTCATTCATGCCAAGCAAGCACATTTTATGAACAAATTATCATCAGATGGAATGAAGGATAAACTTCAACGAAAGAAGGGATGTAAACCAATGTGATTCAAGGAAATTTCCTGGCGAATTATGAGGAGACTATACAGCTGGAGTTGCACTACAGTTTTAATTTTTGATTTTTAGTTGCATTAAAATTGGGAATCTCTACACCATTAGACGTGGTCCACTTAACAAGGCTTCGGTAATAAAAAGCTACTTGGCAGTTACGCCGCTGCGAGAATAGCTCCAGTCTTAATCATCTTTGGTTGATCATTGCGGTAGTCACTTTCAAAATTTCCTACTTTCCTCCATTATCAGTTTATTGTCTCCTTTTGTATTCGTGGAGAGAATATATTCAATCGACCTTATTGCCTTTTGGTTTTGCTGTTGTGCGCTCACTTTCGCCAACTCATCATGCTTTTTTAGTTGCTTGTTGGAGATAGCATGCAACGTTTGCTTTTGTCAAGCACCGTTGCTTAAAGAAAGTCGAAAACTATTCTCTGCCCTAAATACTGTGTAACATCTGACAAGGTTAGGTGTGCCTTTTTATAAATTGGTAAAGCCCTTAAAAACCGGACGTTTTTGATGTTATATTGAACTCAACACGCAAGAAACACCAGTGTACTTATGATTTTTCATGAGAATTTTCTTTGTGAGAGGATTAGAGGGCGGAGCCAGACTTTGAGACAATGGGGTCAAATGTAAATCGCAGTCAATCATATATAATTTTTATGCTGTGAATGTGAATTAATTTTATGGTATTACTACTATTTTATTCTAAACTATATACAAAATTATAAACAGATACATTTTTATTTTAAAAATAAATAAGAGTCAATTGACTTTCATTTCTTGAACTTGCCTCCGCCTCTAAAACGATACCTCCCATTTTTTTCAGCATTCCAAATAAGAAATGAATAAAACCTGGAGGTACAAGTAAAACATAATTTATTTTATGTATCCAAATTTGCTCTGTTCCGATGTATTTCTTTATTGACACCGACATACAAAGGGCTTAAAATTTAGGTGCAATTCTACAATATATTGCTTTTTTATCACTGATTAATTCCACTGTAACTATGAATCTGTCATATCCCTTCGTACTTGATGCACTGAATGCTATCAAAGAGCTTCCACATTTCATTATTTAAGAATGTGGGGCACCTTCAAAAGAAAATACGATCAATCCTCTATAAGACTTCATGTGAGCTGAAAGAGAGATATGGCAAGTAACAACAAATCACAGCTCAATTATTGTCAGATCTACCCATCTATCCCCTTCCTAAATGGGTCAAAATGCAACCCCACCGCCGACAAGAGTGGCGGTCCCCGTGACTCTTTTATCCAAACCCTAATTACCCGACCAAAAACCGGCCATTTTAGCCGATGAAGCCGCTTGTGCCCAACCGTTGTACCGTTTACCACTACGACACCATCCACTAGCACCTCATACCGTTTTATCCTCTGTCCCATCTGTATGGCTTCTTGTATTCTAACTACATTAAATGCACTATTTGCATCGACCCGACATAGTTCGATCCAATAGCCTTGCCCATGACCACCATCAGTTTGCTTAGGTGCCCAGTAAGTCTCCTCATTTCCATCTATCACACTGAATGCTGTGAAACCACCGGTAGCACCACCTCTTTGGCTACTAGCTTTTGTCTCACTGCCTGTTGCCATGTCAGTAGAAAAGATTGTCTGAATGGCATGATGGAATTCTTTCAGCCGTGTTATGTCGGCTTCAGATACAAGGCCAGTGGAGTTTGGTGGCACATTTAAAAGTAGCACACAGTTTCGTCCAACCGACTTGTAGTATATATCGAGTAACTGGCTCAGTGGTTTGGCTGTCTCATTGTGGTGCCAAAACCACCCTGGTCGGATCGACACATCGCACTCTGGGGGAATCCAGTCGGTTCCATGTGGATCACCCATGTTTAAGTACCTGAATTCAAAATGCAATCTTCAGTGCAAAATTTTATTTTAAGGTTAAGAATTTACGTATATAGACCCTTAATTTTACTGAAATTACATCGACCTGTCGAATATTTTTATCTCATGTGAATAATCAGAAAAATCTTGCTCATGTTTAGCTCTTCATAATTAAAATGCACCAAACATCCAATTTAGGCATCAATAGAATGAGATATTGTTTATACTGTTCTAAAAGGTTAAACATCACAAATATAGCTGGAAAATTTAAAATATAAAACAGAAGCATAAATCTTTGCTTGTGTCCAAGCACAGTTTAATTTTTTTTGAGTAAAGGTTGGAGGTCAAGCCATCCCAAGCAAAGTTTAAATTACTCAATGGTCCTAAATGTTAGTAAATTGTATCAAGATGACATACTTTTCAAGGCTAGCGTCTCCAATCTTTAGATGAGTTCGGTTTACGGTGGACCAACATGTCGAACCGGCAGAGCCTGCCTCATCACCGACCCACCGGATGTCGGGACCCGCATCAGAAAATATGTTAATGGATGGTTGTAGTTGTTTCACTGTCTGAAACCATTCTTGGAAGTGGTATGTCATGTTGGTTGCATTCTTCCCCTTTGCACCGTCAAACCATATTTCTTGTATACTTCCATATCTACAACGAAATATGAAGATATGATGTCAAAAAATATGTTATTGAGTAAACCATATGTATTTTCACTGAAAAAGATTAAATTATGTCTTTTTCAAAAAGGAAAATAATATTTACATTGAAGGAGTTGCAAACTTGCAATGGACATTTTTGTCCTCTTATATATAACCAAATGCGAGTCTTCAATATATTACATGATTCTAAAGAAATTTACAGAGATGACGACTTTCAACAATTTGTGATTTGAATGAATAATATGAACAATCATTAAGCACTTCAATTTGGCAAAAATATACCTTATACCAAACAACTTACCTTGTGAGTAATTCGTGCAACTGTGCAAGGTAGTACTCATTATAAGCCACCTCATGGCCATATGTTCTCTCATGCCGGTCCCACGGCGACAGATAGATTCCGGCATCAATGCCACGTGCCTTTGCAGAGTCAACAAATTCCTTCACCACATCCCCCTTTCCTTCTCTCCATGGGCTCCATTTCACCGAATGATCAGTGTATTGTGTTGGCCACAAACAAAACCCATCATGATGTTTTGCAACTAGAATGACAAGTGAGGCACCGGTTTGAACTGCGGCTTCCATCCATTGGTTCGTGTCGAGATGGGCTGGGTTGAAGAGAGATGGGCTTTCTTGGCCCGTACCCCACTCGGAATCGGTGAAAGTGTTCATGCCGAAATGGAAGAACATTATGATTTCTCGGCGTTGCCATTTCAGTTGAGAGTAAGAGGGAACAGGGGAAATTGGAAGGGGTGGAGTTTTGAGCTCTGATTGAGAAAATTGGATTTGGTAGAGTAGAGATATGAAGCAAAATGTTATCAAGTTGTTCATGTCTGTTGTGACTTGTGTGTAGTGACTGGAGCAAAGATGACCTAAATGAGAGGGAGAGATATGGGACAAATAACAGAGGTTCCTCTGTTTGTAAGAAAATACTAAATAATGGGAAATTTTGAAATTCTTCAAATCTTCTGGATTTGTTATCCGATCCTATGTTTTGTTTCCGATTCAATTGTCCATGTGTCATTAATTTTATTCGTAAATTATTCTTCTCTCAAATACAACCCCCATGTGTTAATCCAAAAAGAATTGCTAGCGTGTGCCATATTTCCAACAACTCCATCATTGTATTCTAATTTTTAATTACTTTCAGATAGTCTCCAGTTAAGATTGTGTGGTTTAGTGTATAATGAATAAGGTCTAGCTCACTATATTACAGAATCTGAATCACGGTGTGAATATTTTTGCGATTTTCTTTTACTTATAATGTATAATTTATGTTTTCATAGAACAAAAAATATTCTATCATTCTTACATTTTTCATTTTCATTTTATTTTAACAGTAGCCAACTGTCATCCTAAATATAAATGAAATTTGGAAATATGTTCAGTATCATCTTGTTCCTGCATTTGTCATCTATAATTATATACCTTATAGATAAAATAAATTTATATACAATTCATATTTGTTCGTAAATTATACGCATAATTTTGTATTGATACATAACCCATCAAAATTCGTGGACATTTCTTCCGCGCCAAAAATGTAATTTTAATTTATTTTTGTAGGAAAGAGAGAATTTCATATTTATCTTGTTTATTGATTATAATTAAAGGATTTTAATACATCCTAACATTTGTTAGATATTATTTTCAAAAATTAAACATGTATCTTAAAAAAAAATACGAGAGTTCGTGCCAATGACATTTCACCATTAATTATCTTCTATTTATCATCTTTGTATCTATAATTGTCTCTTATAATGTACGTTCGTTTAATATCTGTTAGATATCTTAGTGCAGAACATGAGATAGAGGCAGGAATTCACGGGTTGGTTGTGGCCGCACAAACAGTCAAGAAAACCAATAAATGACAAGGAAACAAAGTACATATTTTGGCAATTGGTGATTGGCATTGCTTGGGTACTTGCATATATGGGCAAAAAGCCTTTTGCATCGGCACAAAGTTTTGCCAAACTTGTGGGACTTACCTGTTGTTATATGTTTACATGTTCATATCACAGGATTCGAGTTCTCTGCTCGTCAAATTAACAAGGAGAACTCTGTTTGTCTAAATCAAACTGTTGAATTTTTTTTTATACAAGAATTTCAACACAAATTAATAGTTTGATTTAAAAAAGTAGAATCCTACTTGCTAATTTTGCAAGCAGTAGATTCTGATCCCATATCACAAGCATAGAAAATGATTGCATTAAATGTTGTGCAAGAAGTACCATAATTAGTAAAACAGCATTCATTCTATGCGTCGATTCGATGGATTCCGGGATAAAATAAGTTGCATTAGGCTAACAAAATTAAATATTGAAAGATAACAAAGATACATTAGGCTATTGAGGAAACAACTATAACATAAGGTAATGTGAAAAGCTTTAGCTATTGAAGCAAGATTGAGCAAACGAAGGAATGAAAAGGGAACATTCGTCGAGAATACATACGCTAACATATATAAGAAAATGATGCATTTTTTTTTCTTTTCTTTTCTTTTTTTCTAAATAAGAAACCTTTTACATGAAAATCACATTTAGTTCTATTAGTCAAGGACTCGAGGAAATACTCTTAATTCGAAATCAAACTAAACTAGTACGTTAAAAACGAAAATCTAAACCCTTTCGTCAATTTCTGAAAATATTTGCATATACTATACAATTGTAAGCAATGCCAACTTAATCATTGTTTGATTGTGGAGTAAAATTAATGAAGATTACATAGCTTATTTCATCTTACAACACATATTTTATATCTTGTTTGCTAGTTTAAATTAATCTGTCTAGAAGAGTAATGTGTTAAAAAAATGAGTTTTTACCTATGCCACTAGGTTCTATAGATGGAGCAAGCATGAAGTAAATTAATCAAACTAGAAAGGTGGAATAGCTTGCTTCGGATTAACTCACCTCTTACTCCACCTTACTTTTTTTTTTTTTTTTTAATTTCTCGTTTGACTACTTAAGTGTGAAGTAAGAAGTTCACTCCACCTCTTACTCTACAATCAAATATGATCTAGACAAAAACAATTTTAATTTTCTTGTGCATCTGTGTTTCGCGAACATATCTCATAGGCAACATGATTCTGCATTAACTCAATGAGTTAAATGCATCGCGACCGTCTAATAAAGATCAGAGCCAATCTGATCTCCGCCTATGACGCACAAGGCCCTTTAATACTAGTCTTCATCTCAATCGGACGGTCGATATCTATCAACGCACGTTCCCACGTTCCGTTAATGCAGAGGATACGAAATGTAGGCCACAGCTACCCCTGAACCCAAGGATGTTGAAAATATATAAATTGAAATTGGACGGATCATAATAAATTTAACGAGATGGAGAGCCCTCCTAAATATGGGCTTGTAAAGGCCTGCTGTAAGCCCATATTCCGAATAACCCCCTTAATTAATAATTTTCATCACAATACAGCCCGAGAAAAGTTTGCTGTCCAAAAACTTTTTAAGCAAAACATGCAATTAAGAAATTATCTCTGGTCTCCGAGGTTTTGTCTGGTTTACTGGTCCGACATGACTTTTGAGCGGTGGAGGCGTGAAGCCATTTAAATTTGTAGGGTTATTGAACAGAAGTTATACAAAGTCTTTAATATAAAATGAAATTTTCAACTTCGATAAGAATATATAAATTTTTTCAAAGAAATATACTTGAACACAGTAGTTATAGTTATCAATTCATAGAGGATCACTTGATAATCATCTATTTTAATAATCTTGATCTACTCAAGTGGATTCAAATAGTATTAGAATAAATATCCAAGGCAACCCTAGCTATATCTGCCTCGATCGATCTATATGTCCCCTCACTTCTCATCAATGCACCATCTCTCTCTCGACTCAATTCAAGATGGACATATCCCACAAAGATCACATCTTTTCTCTGCTTCACCATTTCAGTGCTATTTTTTCTCTTCTCCTTTGCATTACCATACAAACCCTTTTCTTCCTCTTTAACTACCACCCAATATACCACTTGATACCAGTATCTCTTGCATTGTTGTTCCATCGCTTGCTCTCCCCTTCCCAGACCTATATAATAGATTTCTCATGCCTCAAGCCTCCAAAGAGTCTAAGAGTTCCCGTTTCAATGTTCCATGAGCACCTCTGCCTCATGAAATGCTTTGACAAAGAAAGTGTTTCTTTTATGACCAAGGTTGTAACATCTTCTGGCATGGGAAACGAGACGTGCTTCCCACCTTCTCTCCATCTCATTCCACCTTCTTCCAAACATAAAGATGCAATACAAGAAAGCCACATGCTATTCTTTCCAACGCTTGATGAACTTTTTGCCAAAACGAAGGTTTTGCCTCGCGAAATAGACTTGGTTGTGGTGAATTGTAGCGGCTTCTGTGCTTCTCCTTCTCTTTCTTCGATAATAGTAAACCACTATGATATGCGGTCAGATGTGAAGAGTTACAACATTTCAGGCATGGGTTGTGGGGCCGGTGTAATCGGGGTCGACATTGCAAAAGGCTTTCTTGAGAAACGTAGAGCAAGGTCATATGCTCTAGTCATCAGCACAGAGATACTCTCCACCGGATGGTACGCAGCTGCACAGTGTGCGGTTTCTTTTCAGTTAAAATGTTTATATTTGTTTGAATCATATTCGTATTTTCTGTTGCATTTGGACTGTTTAAATTTGATGAATTGAAAATTTCAATAGTTTTTAAGTCTTTGGGAAAATATTGAACGAAATAATTTGAATATAGTTTAGGAATCTAGTTGAGAACATAATGATTTGTATACTTAATGAATCGACGGTAACTAATTTGAGTTATTGTAGGTACTGTGGCAAGGACACGCGCAAGCTGGTACTCAATTGTTTCTTCCGGATGGGTTGTGCAGCCGCACTTGTGACAAACCACCGCAAAGCTGGTACTTCGCAACCAAAGTACCGTCTCAGACACTTGCTACGTACCCAACACACATTTGATGACATCGCATATCATGTTGCTTCATTTGAGGAGGACGATGAAGGCATCACAGGCTTCTCAATTGAGCGCCATGTAGCAAATGTAGTGTCGGACCTACTCCGGTCCCACCTTAAATATCTCGGGCCAATTATCCTACCATGGGAAGAGAAAATCAGGTATATCATGCACCACATTTTCAACGAGGACGGTATAGAATATGTGCCAGATTTCAAAAAGGCAGTGACTCACCTTTGCTTTCCATCATCTGGTATGCAATTAATAAAAAGAGTTGGGAAAGGGTTAGGATTTTATGAGGAAGAACTTGAGGCAGTTTTAGCAACATTTCACCGGTATGGAAATCAGTCGTCGGCCTCCATATGGTACCAAATGGCTTATACAGAGGCAAAAGGGGAGATAAAAAAGGGTGATAAAGTATTGCAACTTGGAATAGGTAGTGGCCCCAAGTGCAACAGTTTAGTGTTGGAGTGCGTTAGAGATTTTGACAGAGATAAAACTTCTGGTCCATGGGGATAATGGTACCTGTGTTTGAACCGGTACCAGGTACCCGTTATGGGATGATAATGGTACCTGTGTAAGTGGGGAGAACACAGAAGAGAACGCACAACCCAGAGATGGTACTCTATCTAGCTACGTTTAATAATTCAGTTGTTTCATTGGATTGGTAAGCATAGGTAATATTAATTGTTTACCAATTCTTGTTTAATATGAAAAAGTAAATAAAGAGCTGCACTGTACCGATATGCTTTTTTCTTCTTCTTTTTTTGTCCAAGGTTATAGTTGGCAGTAGCCAAGCTACATTATTAATATATACTTTATATATAAAGAGATGTCATGTTTAAAATCTAATATCTGGAGTTGAATAGAATTGAACTTAACACTCATCTTGTGCTCAACAAAGTATTGCTTTGTATAAACATTGCATTACTAAAAAACTAGTATTTGGTTAAGTGGCAAAGACACAGTGTGAAAAGTCATGAGTTTGAAATCTGAAATTTTTTTTTTTTTTTGTTAAGCTAGACCTTGACCTCTCTCTCCCTATATATATAAACATTGGATCATTAAAAAATAAAAGCAAATGTGATATTTAAGGATAAATTGTGTCTGGTATCAAATATTCACTGGATTAGCACTGTAAAATCAAAGAGGAGAGTTCAAATACCTAGTTCTATTTTTTGTGCCTCCTTTTTTAGAACTACAATAACATAAAATTTAAAACATAAAATGTCAAAATAAAATAGTTAGATATAATCTATATCATTGTCTCTATACACATGTAAAATATCATGACATTTCGATTTTGTTTTAATTAGTATCAAGAGTTTGCAGAAATATGCCGATGTCGATAAATTATGGATGTTAATTTTAAACTTATTGATATATACAAAATCAAAATTGAAAAGCGATAATTTTTTATGTGCATGTAGAAAAAAAAATTTGGATCACTTCTAATTGTTTTATTTTACATATAAATTTTATAATTTTTTTTATTAGAAAATTAAAAAGTAAAGTCATCGATGGATACACAAAAAATAAAACTATTTGAACTCTCCTCAAAATCAAACTACAAAAGTTAAGAAATTTGGAAAACCAAACTTTTGAAGTTTCAAATTTGGTTCTAAAACCATGGTGGTACTAAGCCCTGCCTTAATCACTATTGTCCACTAAAATCTCAGATAAAGGAATGAACGAAGGCCGTACTTTAAAAATCCAGTCCCGCAGAGAATAATATCAGCAAATTTATATTGAAAAACAATTTTCTTTTTTCCTGTTTTGAAAGAACTGACAACATAAATTGGTGCAGGCTTTATGCCAGAAAAGACTGTTCACTTATAATTCCAATTTGGCTGCTTCGGTTAAAAATCATTTATTGTCTTCTTCAATTTTCCCTGAGTATGTCTTAACTGCTCTGAGTCTCGCACCAGAGGTGTCATAATGCCATATGATGCTAGGTTGCTTTCAAGCTATTAGCCATGGCAGAAGCAGTAAATGCTTATTTTCCTATAGCAATTAAGAAATGTAACTTTTTTTTTCCCAAATTAAAGTGTAAATGTACTGTTTTACATGCATTGTTAGTTGTTACTACTTACTAGTAGCAATCTAGCATAATTTGGGCTGGCTTTGTTCCTTGCATCCAGAATTTCTAGGTCTACATTTATCTTCTCGGTTGATTTTGTTTCTAAATACATGCATCCAGTTATTGGAGCGGGTATGCATGCATGCTAGATGAGCTGGTTAAACTCTTTCATTTAAAACTTTTATTTTAGCACAACACCTTTTTTTTTGGTTGAAAGCCCGTAGACGATTACATTAATAGAAAGAGTTACAAGCAAGCTGTTATATAATATGAGACAACAAGTATCTGTGAAACCATACAACTTTAAACAAATTAAAAACGCACAAGATATATGCATCATGTGGATACAAATTTGATCATTCTTGTTTGATTATAATGATAGGAGCATAGATTGCAAAATCGGCCGAAGCCGATCCGATTTTAGTCCGATTTACCCGGTATTTGTTGATTCCAGTCAAATTTCGGCCATTTCGGTCAAATTCCGGCCGGAATGGTACAGTTTTAGCCAAATTTCATCCGTTTCAGTTCAATTCCGGCCGGAACGGTCCTATTTCACTGAAATGAGGTGAAATGCACTCTACAGAAAACAATTTTTTTTTTTGGGTGCAACGTGATTCGAACCCAAGTCTCTCCTCTACCAACAACAAACAATACAACTACACTATTGCATCTTTTATTACTAGAAGGCATACTTATAGACATATATTTTGTATTTGAGTGAGAAATTGTTTTACTTTTTTTGCAGCAGCGATATGTTAGACAATGTAATTTGTAGTTTTGTACAAATGTACACAGTACATTGCAGTCAATCAAGATGCTAACAATTCTTTATTTGAGTCTACAATATCATCTTTTTTTGGTTCTGGACAACAATACCCCCCTTTCTATCATAAAACAGACAACGATGAAATGATCCAGCCAGCACGACATAGTTTCTGACAGTGAAAGAGAGTGTTTTTAGTTGTAATGCTTGTATTATATTGTATTAGTGGATTATTTAATTGTAATCATTTGTCTAAACTTGACAAATTATTTTTTTATCATTTTTTTCCTATTTTTCTAGTATAAAACGAGCTTCTGGCAAAAAAGTCCGAGTTTCCGATCCGATTTGGCCGATTTTGACCGATTCATCCAATTCGGATCCTCCGGCCAAAAGTCTGATCCCGATTCCGATTCCGATTCCAATTTTCCCTTCTATGGATAGGAGCCTATAGATTATTTCTGATATGCGCAGATGGCAGTCGAGAAGACATTGAATCAAAATCAGACCGGAAACTAAATCAACTGGACCAGGACAATCACCAGACAACCAAGAGGTACTGAATCAAACCGGACCGGAAACGGAATCAACCCGCCCACCCAAGACAGTCACCACTAAAATAAGGAGAGGAGGAAGGAGAACAGCTTGACATCATCATCATCAGCAACAACCATTAAAACACATACCATTATTCATCCTACAAAAATAAAAGGTACAATAAATCTAGTGACCAAACATGTCAGTTCTGTCATAACCCGGAGACAGGTACCTTTTCCTTACACATCTATGGGCACAATAAATCTGGTTCTGGTTAGGAAAAAGTCAAGATTATATGCATAACTGGCAACATTTTGAAGATATTATCCAATTTGCCTTACAGTTACTTCCAAAAAATAAAATAGGTTTTTTACTAATATTATGTACTTTATGCTGGACATTTTGAAAACATAGGAATGACATGTGTTTAACAATTTGCTCAATTAAATCAGCTAGGATTAAGTCTGTGCTTTGTTATTGAACATGTAACCTTAAGAAGATAGTTAAGATGATAGCTGAAGAATGGATGCCAGTGATAGAGGATACCATTCCACTGGACCATATATGCCTATGGATATTGTGATGTATGGAATACCAGAGCATAATTAGAAATTTTTGTATTTAGCTTATATCCTCAGTCCTGTATTGTGTGGCTTAGTTAATTATGCATTAGGATACTTTTAGAACTTAGCTATCTCTCAAGCTTGGTATATTGCTTGGTTAATTTGTGTCACACCCCAAACCAGATTAACTGGATTAATGTGTGATCAATCTCGCCTCGTGTCTAATAATCATATAAACACGCAAGGCTGAGAGTAATCATCAATATGCAGTGGAAGCGAAATATAAATATATAAATCAAAAGTCAACCATCAGTCACATATCAGTAAATACATATACATATAATATCACAGTCCGTCTCACATCCAAAACATAATCTAGACAAAAGATAATACATGATCCAACGAACCCGTATACAAAAGCGACAAATACAGATTCGCAGATCAAATCAGGTTATGATCCTAACCGTCAAGCGGAGTGGCCTTCGGGAACAGCTCCTGACAACTCCTGCTGCGGATCGCCCGACTCTGTACCTAAAATCCACGAAACAACTTGTGGGTGAGAAACGGATCGCCCAGTATGTGACCCAGAACTATTTCCTCAGGGGTTCTCTACAATCAAAACACTTTTATTTATAAATCTAAATACAATTATGCTTGTAAGTAAATATGCACATCTGTGAACCTATCTCAATATCTAATAAAAACGAAAACACTTTTAATAATGATGCGAATATCCTAATATGCCAACATGCGAAAGTTTTCCGAAACAAAAATCCAAGAAGAATATACTATAAATAGTCAAATTGGGAAAATCAGTATCGGAATACTGTGTGTAGAATTTATATAACAATAGTACGAATAAAAGTCACCCCGTGCTGTGCTAATCGGATCAAAGATCCTCAAGATATGTCTAAGGACTGTGATCAGAGAGTCCAATGATACACGGTGCCTAGTGACACCGAGCATTGCTCATAAGATCGTAGCACGCTAGCCGATGGACATATCTCAATTTGGTGTTTGTTCCTTTCTCTAAAACGATCCATAACCAAACATATAAAATATGAGAAATCATACAAAGCATGTCGTAAAAATAGTTAATCTCATCCCTTATGAGCATGTGAGAACTCTATCGTCTGGCCAGATTAATAGGATTTGGGGCTCAAGTCCGACCCCGTACATCAAGGATCGAGTCCGGCCTTATGTACCCACACACACAATTCCACAAGGCTCGAGTTCGGCCTTTGGAATTCTGTTCTAGGCAATGTAGCTCCTAATGTAGGTGGAGATAACTCCAGGATCGCTCGTGCCTCAGGGCTCGAGTCCGCCCCACACGTAATGGTAAAATGATCGAAAATGATATATATAATCAAAGCTCATGCGTATAATATAAGTCCTAGAAGACCATCCGGAAAGTCAAGTGACACCCCGGCTCAATGGCTGCGAAGCCGACTCGTGCTCCATTCCACAAGCTGAAGCGCAGTCATTCGGCCTCTACTCAGCTCTCACCAAATGCATGCATATAATTATGCAATAATATATATCACCTTCTACGAGAAGAAGACAATCTAATAACTTAATATTCTAATAATAATATATATAATATTATTTAAATTACTCTACTCCTAATAAAAACAGTAAATTCTTTTATTTATCGGGGCTTATGCAATTTCTACCTATAGTGCAGAAAGGATAAACATGCTCTACAGTTTTAATGCATCTACTTAAAATAAAGTACGGATGTCAGGTCAGGTGGAGCGACTTGGTAAGAGCCACAAAAGAAAATAATTCAGATATCCCACACTTGTAGGGCTGAAGACGCGACAGCTAACCCTCAGTGAAAGCAGCGGGATCATCGTATGCTCCGATCGGCGCGTCAGTTGGTTCAGTCCATGGATCGGTCTCGTATGGAATCCGTGAATCTGAAATTACGTAATTTAAACTAATTAAAATTTATGCTAGATTATACTAACCCTTGCCCCAATAATATGTTTTTGTTGAATTCTCGATTATTTTGGTTTATAAAAATTACCGATTTAGTCAGTCCGGCTGAACCGATTTATTCAGAAATTGATCATTCACTTGATCTAATTTTAATCTAACTTAATTAAAAATAAATGGTATTTTTAATATTTGAATTTGAAGATAAATTGTTTGTTAAAATTTATCACGTTACAAAACTCGTACGATGATTACGTCGTTCATGTTGGGTTTTCATGGTACTTAAGGCAGCGGAATTTCAAAAATTTTGACAAGAAAAGTACCAAAAGATCATTATGTATGACTAAAATCAAACCAAAATCAATTTTCAAATCAATAAGCATCATACCTTTAGTTTCTTGTCTCCAAACAAGAAATGAAGATCCTTGAGATGTAGGGTTGTAGCCTCCACCTCCTTGTTGATTGATGCTAATGGTGGTTGATGCTTTGCAGCGCCCTGGTGGTTGATGTGTGCGTGACCTTGAACGCCTTGTACGAAGATGAGACTCCAAAGTAGAAGCCCTCCACGGTATCCACCAAGAAATTAATTAGAAACCAAACTTTCCTCTTGCTAGAGAGTAGTAATTTGGTCATTCCTTAATCCCTATCCTCCAAGAGAACAAGATCTTGATTCTAGGATTTGTGGGTTCTCAACACATGAGAGAGAAACAAGAAAGAGAAAGAGTTTTGGCAGAACTTCAACTCTCAAAATGAATTGCACACAAAAAGAATGAGAGAGAGTGCATATATAGCAAATAAGGAATGTGAAATTATGTTTCCAAAATTAACTCCATGTTCTACCACGTTTTTGATCATGATATAATTCGAATTAGATTCTTATTTCTGAATAAAAGTTATAGATCTTTCTTTTACCTTTCTATCCATATGTGGTAAGCCCAAAACAAACATCGTATGAGGGTGTTATGGTCAAAATACGAAACATGCGCAGCAGTTTCGTATTTATTTGTCAAACCAATTTATTTGTCATGTCATACATGTCAAATAAATTAAGGTGCATTTCTAATTGATTCCTTATTGGTGTGACCCTGTGGGATCTATGTCATTCGGCAATAGAATCTGAAACTCTTTTCCATTCCATAAATTACAAGCGGCACCGAGTAATATGCATTGTAATTACCCAAATGACATAGATGATAAGTAACATACTGTATCACGATCCCTAAGCAATAATTGCCTCGTGTCAATTCCATGTCTCATGATATCATGAATAGATCCAAGGTAGGAGTGTGTCATCCTTGCAAATCTACTCGTTTCTTGATTCCGAAATAATTCAGTAATTATGATTAACTCCTTAATCATATGTGCACATACTTGTATTATTTCATCAAGGGACCCAGTGATATCATCACTCATTATATGAGGGACATTGGTACTCTTGATAATTACTATCCCTCCACATAAGAGATACATACTGAGATAGAATCTGTATAATTGCCAGTTACGGACAACGTTGGATAATATCCACGAATATATATTCCCATGTGAGAGAAACAATCATCTCATATCTTAGAATTCCAGACACAAATAAAACATTAATGACACAAACACAATCCATGTTTTACTTTGGTCACGTCCAATCTCCTGATCTCTATCAGGTATCCATTTGATTAGATTGACAACTCCTTATCATATGATCTGCAGAACATGATCATTATCTAATCCAAATGCTAATCTTATACCGGTAATTAATGTCCCTTGTTAATTATCAAGACTAGGGACACTTTAGAGTATTTATTAACACATGTATAGGGTTCCAATCTTATACCGGTAATTAATGTCCCTTGTTAATTATCAAGCTAGGGACACTTTAGAGTATTTATTAACACATGTATAGAGTTCCACAATTCCAAGTCCTCAACCTGAATGATCTATAATTAATAAAATACTCAAGGAACAAAATGATAAACATAATCATTCAATTACATAAACAAAACTTAGAAAACAATCATTCTATGATTGGCTTCTAGATCACAACACTAACAGTTCACTGCGATAGTTTAATAGAAACTTCCATCGCTTTAATTTCAGGTTATACCTAATTATTGAAAATAAATCATAGTAAAAAAAAATTGACTGATCTGATTCGAGTTTTGAATTATTTACCATAGTAATTAAGTATACTAAATACTTATTCGATAAAAATATGTGTTAGTTAATTACTTATTTATTTTAACATGTACAAAAACTAGATATACGCTTTATTAATTAATTATGCTTAGTTTTCTCGAATCAATTTTATTCAATTATTAATCCTAATTAACTACATGAGTTGTGATTTAATTTTGTTCGTGTGAACGCAAGCTATAATTGATTTGGCGAAATACGTTAGAAATTTATTCGCCACTCTTCAAATTCAAAACTAATCATGGTATATAATTTAATTAACGTCATTACTCAAGAAACTATACGTATTTTAATTACATATATATATAGTGGAAATAACAATCAAAATAAAATAAAGTCAAAGTATGTTTTCGTTTAATTAGTTATGCTAACTATTACCGGTTTGAAAAATTAATATTTTTCCATGAATAAAAATATGTTGTTAATATTTATATTTAGGTTTTCAATTTTAAGTATGTAGATAATTTTATTTTATTTAGCTACGGGTTGGGAGGTGTTTTAATTATTTCTAACTAAGTCGCGAAATTCGTATTTTATTACTATTCTAATTCTACTGTTAATTCGTCGTTTCGAATTCTAAGTATAAAATAATATTTTTCGTTTAAGATCCAAGAATGCTTAAAAGGGTTTTAATTTAAAAACTTGTCATTGACTTTGAATTGAATCGATATGTTGGGTATTTTATTTAAAGTTTGTTTCGGGATCATATAGTGTCCAATGTCGGGCAAACATATGCTCAATTTATGTTATGAGCTATCTATCGAGGCAACAATGCCTTGAACTTTTCTAATCATTTTCTGAGCTAATTTAGGTTTACGTAAGCATCCGATTTTTATTCGATTCCTTATAAAAAACCTAAATTTTAAAAGCCGCGTTTTTATCCGATAATTACGCATTTTGAAAAAAATCCCAAATTCCATAATTTTATCCATCCTTATTTCCGATCTTGTCAAGCCCAAAGATAAAGGCCCAATAGGCCCATTTGATTTAATTGCTCAACCCAACAGTAAGCCTCTTTATTTCAAACCAATTTTTGCATTTTAGTCCCTTAAATTTTTGAATTCACACCATGGCTGGAATTTTACAAAACCACCTAAACACCATTTTTAATTACATTCAGGTCTCTGTCAATTCAAAGGCCGGTTACAACATAGAACCATACACAACCCGGTACCAGTAGCCTCACTGGGCTAGTACCTACTGGTACTGGCATCGCACAACCACAAACACACATAGCACAATCATACACACAAGCATAGATCAGAGCCAAGCACACAACACCACAAATCAGCACACATACAACACAAAAGCCGGGGACAGAACAAGGCTGGTAAGGCAAACAAAAATCAGAAGGCCGGTGCCAGCAAAGAACAACAAGGGTCGGTACAAGCAAGAAATCAACAAAAGCACAGCATATCACAGCAAAACAGAAAGGCTCAACAGCCATCGTACCAGAACAAGCAACACAGCACACAACGATACCGACTGGTACCAACAACATAATCACACAGCAGGCATCATAGAGGAAAAGGAAAAACAGGGGGTTAAAACCTTACCCGATAGGAAGAGGGTCACAAGCGAGATACTAAAAAAGCGACCGGTACCAAGCAAGGAGGCACCTCTAGGCACCAGAAACAGCACCAGGCAACAAAGGGCAAAAATCGCAAGCAAGAAGAACCAACCAAAACCTTGGTGTTTTGGGAAATCAGCAAGCACAGAGGAACCAGAAAAAAGAGAAAGAGATTTGTTTTCTCAACACATGAGCGAAGGAAAAAGAGAACCCCAGCCAACCAAAAACGAGAGAGAGACAGCATATATACCCGGAAAGGAGAAGAAAAATCACGCAAGGATCAGGGAGTCAGATATCTACTCTCTGATGGTCGTACGGCGCGAGACTTTGCGCACAAGGCGAAGTGACAGGAGCAGGCAAGGCGCCGACTACTCAGTCGGGCGTGAGCGGGAGACGCGTGAGGGAACCCTAGGGTTCTCTCCAATTCGCGTAAAGAGAGGCAGCAAGGGACGAGAGAGGGGAGCCCAGCGACAGAAGAGAGAAAAAGAGAGAGAAGGGAGAGATTTTAAAACTCAAGGGTCCGCTTTAAGATTCATGCAAGATAGAGATGAATGGTTCAGGTTTGTCTCAAAATTAAAAGAGAAAGGAGAGTGCGGATCTCAATTCAAATTTGAATGAAATTTGGAAATTTGTTTCCTTCTCCAGGAAGGAATAAAGAGGGAGCAAGGGGCCCCTTTGAGATTCGTGCAGAACAAAAGTGAACGGTTGAGACAATTCCAAAATCAAAATATAATTTGATCATATCTAGATGCATTAAAATACATTTAAACAAACAATTTTGTTGGTATCTGTGCTTATAAATTTATGTTCGATTTCGAATATTCGTTGTTTTAATTTATACTCTATTTTTAATCATCATCCAATTTTTATTAATTTCTTAGTATAGTTTTTATTACGTTTTCTTTTTTCTTTTTATAAACTTACTTAATTCTAACATGTTAAAAAAATAATTGTATTTCAAATTTTATGAAAATCCTATTTATAAATTTATTTGATAATTCGCAAGTTTCATGTTAGATTAACAACATCTTATATAACTTACATTATCTCATTTAATAAATTAAAAGTTTTAATTACTCATGATTCATTATTAGTTAGTTTCAGTTTAATTAAGATTTTAAAGTTTACAACCTTAACATTTTATAAAATTTTCCCATTTTTAATATGTCATAACTTGATACTTTTAATTTTGGAACACCTTACTTGTAGGAGTTAATTTTAAAAATTTGTAAATCTTAAATTTATGTTTTCTATTACTCATATTATTTATTATATTATGGTCACTTTATAAGTTTTAATTTGTTGCAGATTTTAATTGTCTATAATTAAATTGTTAACTAAACTTTAATTAGGATTAAACAATAATTATCCATTTTAAAAATGCAGGTTATAACAATTTGTTTACTTTGCTGTTTTGAATATTTTGAGCAACTATATAAGTGCTGCAGTGCCATAGTAGTATGATTTGGTTGAACTGGTCTTTGTAATTAATGGTTTTATTTTTTAATGGAACGAGCTTTTGTCTATTTAAAAAAAAAATTCAAACATATTTTAATAGGATGATTGATTTGGTACACGTTCATAACTTCATAGACCGAAATTGTAAAATTGGAATATTAAGAAATGAAAATGATAATGTACTGATATTTTGAGGACTATCTACACAATTCACGGAATGCTAAATACATACCTCACTGCGCAGCCAGCATTTCCTAATTGTAGTTCGCTTTATTTGTGAAATAAAATTATCGGGCCTAATTTCTGGGCCCAAAATAGAGCCCATAGTTCTCCTCGCTCTTTGATGTTTTTTTCTTTTCTTTTTTCTAGACCGCTTACAGAGCAAGCGCAAAGCTTTCCTTATCAAGCAATGGGGCACAGTTACATCATTCTCCTTTCTTATTGGCACTCGCTCTCTCGCACTTTCTGTAATCTTGTCAATTGATATCTGGTAAGTTTTTCTCTGCAATCTGATATTATAATGATTAATGAAGGCCGTCGTTAGGAAGTACGGTTCTATTGGTCTATTTTAGAATCATAAATTTCTAATGATTATGGGCCTTTTCATAATTTACTGATCTCTGGGGTAAATTGGTGCTCATTCATAATTATTCATAAATGTAGCATAACTGGTACACCAATTGAGATGGCTGGTTCCAGTTTCAATGTACTGAGTAATGTAAGACAAAAATCTGGGAAAGACATCTTACCCCTTTCACATTTTAGTTTCATTAGTCGTCATAAATTATTGTATTTATTTAACCTACTGAGTGACTTTTCTCTTTCAAAATTTCCACTGAGCATGCAAAGCTTATAATTGAAAGCTGATTTGGCAATTTTTATTGGATAAGAGCTACAAACATTGACAATGAATAAACAAATACACCAAATATTTAAACAACCTAACCTTTGACACAGGGAATGAACAACATTCAGTTATATATATTTTCATTAAAACAATTAAATCTCAACCATTTTCTGATTCAATGCCATGTATCTCCACCTCTCTTTCTCAAGGAAATCGGCATCCAAAAACTTTGCAATAAAAACCCAAAGCTTATACGCATCTTCAAAGCTACTTAAAAACCCAAATGAAACATTAACCACACTAATTCCAACATCATTTGCATCCCCTTCTTTTTTCTCTAATATATTTTTTTCCTCTCCTTGATGTACATTTTCAAATAAAATGTTCTTTAAAAACCCACAACATAGTGAAATTCCACTTCTGTCCCCAAGCTTTTGCACCAAGGAAGGATCGATCTTCTCCCCTTTCCAATCAAAGATATTGAATGCCAATGAGGGGCCACGGTCAAATTTCACCTTAGGCCCGTATATTCTTACCAAATAATAACCATTTGTCAAGTTAGGGTGTCTAAGCTTTGACAAAGCTACTACTAACCAATTTGTAATGCATCTTAGCCTCGTGCTTATTAGTACCAAACCAAGTGCATGCGCATGATCTAAACCGTGGCAGTTTATTTCCATTCTTATTTCTTGTTCAATTTCAATTTCTTGTGTTCTTTCTTCCTCTGAAATCTTTGAAACTTCACCAAGCTCTTGCGACATGTTCTCTCTGTTTCGGGCTCCAATTGGCCCAGAAAATGATCTTGTTGTTTCCAAATCTTCTTCTTCCTCATTTCTCACACTAAGAGGCTGAGAGGCCTCTAAATTGGTACCAGAATAATCGTCTCCAATGTTAGAAAACCTTCGTGCTGGTACAATACTTACTATCCCAATACTCCTGGCAATACTTGACCTCTCAAGTACTTCACAACTTGGTTTCTTGACAAAAAGCCCTGCAAAACCGGATGGGTTTTCACCGAAGACCTTGAAGAAATTGCAAATTATAAAGTCAGGCTGGATAAGAGAGAGGCCTAATGAATCCATATCTTTTGGCCCAAGTGCACATGCATCTAATGCAATATGCCAACCATGATCTTGGGCTAATTTCATCCATAGGTATGGGTATCTTGTACCAGTCATCCTTGATATGAGAGGGAAAACAAACAAACCTTTTTTCTTCTTTCTTTCGGTCAGCTTTTTTCTCAGTTTTATCGTATTGATTCTCAGCCCTGGCCAAGTGAAATTAGCTGTTGCCACTTCAGCACCTTTCTTTTGTGCGGTTTCTATCATGGCAGTTACCGCCTCGCTCTCGTAATCATACACGGTCAACAGTTTATTTTTTGGTTTGAAGGAGTATGATTCTGCTAATAGCCTAAAAGCAGTAGTTCTATTAGCAGTACATACCATGCTATACTCTTCATCTGAAATCGATAATAGTTTCATAATTCTCTTTCGAATCTCCCCTTCAAGACTTGTATCTTTATCCCTTGATTGAACTTGAGACCTTAGGCTAGCTGATTTATATGCAATTTCGAAAAAGGGAGGTTTCAAGCAGGAAGGTGGTACAGTGTCGGTAGAGGTGGATGTTGTAGCTGAGTCAGAATCCATCTGTGAGTGAGAAAACAGACCGATGCCTGAATAATCGAAGCAAGCATGGGTCGACAGGTGGCTGTACTGCAGATGTCTTATTGAGTCTGCCATCTGGGTCCCACCATACTGGGGAAAGACTGACAGGAAAATCGAGAAGGCGTCTGACATGGATGGGAGGGACTCGTGGTTAGTGAATTGGGTACTCGGGAAGAGAGAAGAAGTAGTGGTTTTAGAAAAGTTTGATCGCGTAATCCTGGTAGTGGTTGTAGCGGTGGCTGTGGTGGCTGTGGTGGCTGTGGTGCCAGTGGTCTGATTACTCTGCTCAACTGGGGTTAAGTTGGTCCCAGCTGTCAGAAAACTACGGAAACAGATGTAATAGGAGATTTTTGGTTTGTTTTCAGGCGGCATATCGGCTGTGTTTCTTTTGTTGTTGTTCTCAGTCTCTTCTTTGGTGTTCTCTGGAGGCCTTCTCTTGAAGTATTTTCTGAATAGAGGAAGCATTGTGTAACATAGGCGGGAATTGGGCAGGGGTGAATGATTGGTTCGGGGTCATGAATTATTGTAATTGGTCTATTTTATTTTTTGAAGGGATGCAGCTTTCTTAGATGAAATATCTTCCATCCAGGTCTCACTCACTTTCTCTCTCCCTCATTCTATATATATATAATTAATCACTTATACGGCTACACACAATGGCACCATCAATTGATAATGGCAATTTGGAGTCATGGGGTTGAGTTGGTTGGTCAACAATTGGCCATTGACTCAAGTTTTAGAGACTTCCTGTCTATGCACTTTGTAATAGTGAATGTTTGTCATGTATGATGTATCCAAGGCCAATATCTATATTTTAGTTTGATGGGATAATAATTGTATTGTTTTCAGTGTCTTAGCTGTATGGTTTGCTTGCTATACACTAATTGCAGTGGCGAATCCAAACAAGTGGTTTTGGTATGAACACTTTTATGGTTATTAAAACTTGTGGTACATTCTAATTTATTTATTTATTCAGGCTGTTTTGTTCACTTCTCTCAATTTGGCCTTTTATATATTTGTAAAATAAAGATATATATTATAGGGAGACAGTGATGTCCTTCGAAATAAATGTAATAGTCAAATTAAATCTGGAATTAGTGTGTGAACTTAGGCAGCCTGACATAACATGTAGTCACTAGTTGGTTTGGATAAGGTATCTATCTATAAACTGCATTTATTCACTTTTCTACTGAATTAACTTAAGTAGTTGAGACTCCATTAACTAACTAGGTTGCCTAGGAAATAATAAAAAAAATAAAAATCAAGTCCAACTGGTACCAACCACTACGGTGAAAACATCTATAAAATGCGCTAGATTAATTAACTATTTTTTTTATATCTTTTAAAGGTGATACAACAAAGCTTTTTCTTTCTTTTGATCTGTTAGATTTGGAGCTACCTTTTTGCAGCATTTGTGATCATGGCGATGACTTGAATTGAGATAACTACTAGTCAATTAGAAGTCAATTACCATTTCAGTTAGGTGTCTACTTTGGTACACTACATGGTATCTTATTCTTATCAAAAACCTTTTAAATTCGATTGGTTTTTCAGATATAATAACTCTCAGATTCTTATGCCATTCACCTTTACCATTTAGGGGCCTTGATAAGATGCCCATTAATTTGTGTTAACTTCTGCCATTGACAGGTTTTTCCTTTGTCGATGAAATTTTGTATCCTCCAAGACTTAATTAAAAATTGATGAACAAGCATTGTTAGAATTAAGAATTAATTTTTGGTCTAGTAATTAGAAGAATATTTTTTTCCTATAAAAAGTGGCAGGTTTAAATTTTGAATAATTTTTTTTGTGAATATTTAAAAAATTGATGATTTAGTCTCAATCTTTACCGGAAAAAAAACACACACACAACTTTTAGAATTGTTGGGATGTAATGATGTATCCAGTTTTAGAACAGGAAATAAATCTGCTGTTATTCAGAGAGATAACAGGATCCTGTTATTCCTATTCTAACCATTCAAAATTTTCTATGTACGAATCTCAAAAAAATTCTTTTTCGTGTGTGAATCCCAACAAAAATCAACGGCTGAGATAGGGACTAGTCACGTCACGTCATGTGCGTCGATTACGTGACGTGACTCGCGTGACGCGTGACGTGATCATTCGCGTGACATGACCATATTCTAGTGAAAATATACGTCACGTCATGTCACGCGAACCAGTCACATCACGGTATGAAACATAGAGTATCCAACTTTTTTTTTATATGTATAGAGTATTCTGATTTTTATTTTAGTGTAAGTTTAGTGATATTGATACTCATGTAGTATTGATTTTTATTTTCTTTAGTTTAGTCTAATGAATGTTTGTAATTTGAATTTTTAAAATAATGTCAGATGCAACATTTCCTAAAAAAAATAATCTTTACAATATTATTTACTTATTTTAGAATTTTTTATAACTTTTTTCTAAAATTTCAACAATTTAAATTAAAATAAAATAAAAATTGATATGACTAATTTAGTCACGTCACGTCACGTCACCATTTTAAATAAAGTATGAGCATATCCTTTGTAAGAAACCATTTTTTATTTTAAAAAAAAAAACAAAAATCTAATTTATCGGAAACAAGATGAATTGTTTTTTTTTCTCTCAATAAATGAATGAATAAATCAAACTAATAATTTGAGACCACTGGAACCGAATTAATGATTCAGCTCCACTAATTTCCACACACCAACGACTACATAACGTGAAAGAGAGAATAATAAAAAGAGAGAGGAGAGAGCTGACAGATTTCTCAGTAGTTTTTGAATTTTCTATAATAAAAACACGCTGCAATTTATAAAAGCAACTACAATTAAATAAATAGATAGATGCTTTGTAACTACAATTAAATAATTAGTTCGATCCATCTATCAAATAAACAAATGTAATCCATCTTGTTTTCCTTAATTTTGATTTTGATTTTTTAAAAATTAAACAAGTTGGAAAGAAACCTGTCTCGTAAATCAAGTTTTAGTCAAAAAATTGAGAGGTAGCTGGTCCAAGCAACGAAATCCACTCGTAGAGAAACACCTTTTTGTCTCCACTAGTCGGTGATAGCAACGTTGAACGTTGACATGTTACATGACAAGAGATATTTATATGGACACTATTTCTCTCCAGTTTATGTATCCTTGTGTTTGGAATTTTTTTTTTATAAACCATAATTTTAATTATGACCGGTGTGATTTTTTTGTGGTGGCTGATATAAAAAATTATAAAATCATATGGACCGAAATGTCATTTCGTTCTAAAAAAAAAATAGCGGACCGTAATAGCATTTCAGTTCTTATGGTTTTTGTAAAAAGAAAAAAACAATCATGTTGGTTTCATAAAATTACTTTTTCTTTAATTATGGTTTATAAAAAAAATTCTTGTGTTTGGCTGCAAAAAGAAAATAGCTAGAATAGTCAAATCAAGAATAACTATTGTTTGTCTGGTTAGAATAGTCAAATCTCAAAATCCTAGGCATGTTTGGTTGGATTGAGAATAAACTATTCTTGGAGTTAGGCTATTCGGAATAACCTATTCGGTGTTTGGTTGTGTTAGAATAACTAGAATAGCGAATTCAAGCCTTTTGTCTTATTAGAATAGGCTATTCCTAAGAATTTTGAGATTTGACTATTCTATTAAGACAAACAATAGCTATTTTTGATTTGACTATTCTAACTGTTCTTGTTTTGCAACCAAACATACCCAACACGAGCAACAAGTTTGGATTCACTATTTTAATCCAACCAAACACTAAAGAGACTATTTCGAATAGTCTAATATCAAGAATATCATGAGTAAATAACACAACAACCGGCTGTCTCTAGGTCTGTAATCAATGCAAATATTTTAAATGCCCGAGTAAATAATAAGCATGGCATTATACATATAAGATGCATAAAAATAATAAAATCTGTAAATTTAATCGTCATATAATTATTTTGGGAATTAATATTTTATACATATTATATGGGATACATTCTTTTCATACCTAATTATCGGAATTAATATTTTGTGCAATTTATTGATAAAAAGTAACATACAATCCATATTTTGATTGTTTAATTTCACGAAATCATTTAATCGGCTTGGAACATTGGTGTCTTGCATGAAGAATATTGCTCTATAAAGTATGTTTGATTGTAAAATAAAAATAGATAGAATAGTAAAATAAAAAATAGCTATCATTTATTTTATTAGAATAGCCAATTCTTAAGTTCTTAGAAATAACCTATTCTAATAAAATATGTCGGTAGATTGTCTCAATTAAAATTTGACTGTAGATATGTCTCTGTAGATATTTGAATAAACATACGTAGATAATTAAAATTTGAATGTAGGTATTTGTTTTTGAATAAAATTTGACTGTAGATATGTCTCTGTCTTTTTAATGAACATATGTATCAATTAAAGAAAGATAACTGATTATTATCGACATGTTCTTATTATCGGAAATTCGGAACTGAATCTCCTGCCGACTTCGAAGCATCGACATATATTTTGGTGCGACAAGTAATCAAAATTGTGAAGTTTGCATAAATTAAATAATGTTTATGCATCATTTATATCTCTAATCAGCATTTATTTGTACCATTACAGTTGTTATCGATGAGAGAGAGAGACGACAAAATAATTTTTAATTCTTTGTAGGCTTTATTAAAAAAATATATTATTACACAATGTTCATAAAAAAAAATGCTAGTATAATACTGTAATTAATATTTTTCCAATAAAAATTCATAGGCACACCCGCTCTAGGCTCTAGCTAAACTCTTTCCAAATTTTTAGTGCTGAAATTTAATGCGTAGATTTACATTAAGCAAAATAATGTTATTATTAGCCGCCAGGACTAGCTAAACCCAATCATTCAACGCGGTTTGCTTTTATATAAAGTTTGTGCAAGACCAAGTCAAGGTGTCAAGTTTCTGAAGCAACCTTTATGTAGCCACTATATGCCGGTTAGTTGGGGGGGGGGTGTTTGTGAAAACGGTATGGATAATAAAACAAGAGATCCGTATCTATATCCGTCTGATATCCACTTCGTATCCGTATCCGGAAAATAAAACAAGAGATACGAATATGATTTTATCACTATCTATTCCGTTTTCACTCCTACCGGCAAGACACCATTTTAATTTACCAGTGGAATAAAAATAAAATAAAAAATTACTTAGTCGAACATTAATTTGGTTAAAGAAATCATACAAATTCTTTAATAAATAAATAATTATTTTGAAGACACAGAAAAATACTCCTGTATATATGCACACTTTTTCTAGAACAGATATCACAAGGACATTTCATGTATTTTAGTATAAAGGGTGCAATCACCAGGCAAAATAAAAAAATAGTACTTAAAAATAACTCATTACATGTCGAGCTTTCAACCTCAGACAAAATTTCGTTTGTATGCGTCATATGTTATCCGTCCGTAGTTAAATTTGTATTTAAACTTTTACGGATGGGGATGTAGTCATGTAGACAGCGACGGATTCAAAAATTTTGTGAGGGGGGTAAGAAAATAAAGAAAAATCAGGTTTAAATAACTACCTGAATTAAATTAGGAATGAAAATGGAGCAGAGAGAGTAGTAAAATTATATTCACATCTCTTTTTCATTTTGCGAATACAAGAGTGGATATCAGATATATATCTGATTGATACGGATACAGGTTCGGATCAGATCAGATACTTATTAAAATAATATAAAAAATATTACAGTTCATAATATTTATCTAATTATAATAATGGTGAATAACATAATATTTTCATAATATATATTAAAATATATGGTATATATCTACTATTCAGATACAGATAATTGAAATGTAAAACCATATCAGTATCTTTATCCACACAGATATTCTGATATCGGATATTTACATCTAAGTTTTTGAATATATATCAAATACGGATTGAATATTATCCATATCATTTTCACTCCTAATTTAAACCCATTAGCTAATTAGGTATTAGAATATCTTTCTAATTTTTAATAGTTTGAATTCTAATTTTCAATACTTTAAATTCAGGAGGCAAAATTTTATGGATATGCATATTTTCTATAAAATTTGAAAATTCAGGAGAGCAGTTAGTCCGTCCTTGGATGCAGATATATTATCAGTTTTGAAAGCCGATGCGTTTACGGAAAATTGTGCGAATTCATATTTTTTTAAAAGGGAAAATTGTGAAAATGCCACTCTAAAACTTTCAAATTGTGAAAATGCCACTCCAAACTTTGAAATTGTCAAAATGCCACACCAAACTTCATTAATTTGTAAAAATGCCACTCTAAATAATTAATGACTAAAATATTATCGCCCGTCCATGATTTCCCTCGCCCGCCTTGGCATTCTTCGCAACCCCTCTTTCTCCGACAAGCACCAGCACCATCAAACCCTCCTCTACGACCCCCTCCGCCGCGCTCAGCCGCCATTCGGAACAGGAGAAGAAGAGAAGGCAGGAGAAAAAAGAGAAGAAGAAGGGTATTTTAGTCATTAATTATTTGGAGTAGTATTTTTACAAATTAATGAAGTTTGGAGTGGCATTTTGACAATTTCAAATTTTGGAGTGGCTTTTTCACAATTTGAAGATTTTGGAGTGGCATTTTCACAATTTTCCCTTTTTAAGAACTTATTTTTGTTGTTGTGATATTTCAATTTTTTTTGATAGTCGTATAATAAGAAGCTTTTTAAACAAAAGTTTATTATAAGAAAATAATTATGTTGCTTAAAAGTATTAGATGAATGTTAGACTGTTAGTTGATTCGTAACATATATATCTGTTAATAAATAAATAAATATTAATCTAAATTCGAAAACCAGTATCCACTCTGTTTTCACCCCTACCTGGTCCCCTTCTAAAGCCTAGTTTAATATAAACCGACTCCAGAATTGAAGGGCCCAATGAAAGAGCCCAGTAAGAGACATGAGCTGGTATGGTTTCTGTTAATTTAAAAAGCCCAAAATGGCTTGGTTTTTTTAAGTCTCAGAATGGGCCGGTCTGAGTGAGTACCAGTGAGTAATCACTATAATGAACCTCAATCCGTTTCGGATCGTAATTTTTTTTTTTCAAGTGATAATGCTCTTTTATAGTCACTACTCACCAGATTTCATTATGTTTTAAACACCCAGTTTAAAAAAAATTAACACTACATTACATAACAGAAAATAAAATCCATCTCAAAACCGGTATCTATAGTTAATATCAAACATAACTACAATATATAATTAAGGCACTTAATTAATTTACTGTGCAAAATGGTTAATTATTAGTCAAAATGAATGATTAATTAATCAATGCAGTACTGCTAATCTTCTACATCTTTTGTAAGTACACCGTTTGTGAGTCCAGTGTATAATTTGTTTTTTATTATATGCATATTGGGGTTAATTTTTCTTTCGATGACTTGCAAAAAAAAAAAAAAACAATAATATTGTTTAGCAACTGTGGGTTCAGCGCAGTGGCGCAAGCCACATCTATTTACGGAGAGGCACAGGATCGAGTTCTGAGAAAGGCATCTGAAAGGTGCTGTAAAACAAATGCCAAAATAGTAACATTTTTTTTTTGACCAACTCTAAATCTAAGATGCACAATCAGTAAAGGAACTACTACTTGCCTGGCTTGTTAATATTTTTCTTTTTACGTAGAATAAGCAAATCTCTATGATAAACACGTAGTCTACCTTGTTTAACTTGACATCTGCTACTAATGCATGGAAGCACTTACTGAGTTACTGTTACATGCGTGATTATCTCATAAGCTGAGGCCAGTCAAAGGCCAACTCTCCTTTGGCAAGCCATTGGATTGAAGTAAAGATCTTTATCTCTATCCTCTGCCTGTCAAAGGAGGATAGTCGTACGACTGCCTCGCTTACTATTTATTGCTTCTCGAGTTCTCCCCGTCTCTTATCAACCACCTTTTATTGTGTAAAACTAAAAAAAGAAGTGGCATCTTCCAAATAGAGGAAGGGTATAACCTCATGGATATCCTTCTCTCTCCTGTGCATGTCACTCTCCAAAAACAGAAAAAAATTTACTGCTTTTATATGTTATATGCTATTCTTCTCACCACAATCTTGACTTTATATCTTTAGTTTCCTCTCAAAGCTATACCTCTATTTTTTCTTTTTTTGTTAGTTGACTTGCTAAGGACTTAATTATTATAAGAAAATAGGGATTGAGGCATGGCACATGTCACTCAAACATGATAAACCGATACTTCTATAGTATCACTGTGCATTACGCAATATTAATATCCTAATCCAACTTATTCTCTGATTAAAAATGGACGATGAGAGACTAAAGGAAAAGAGGGTTACAGTTACAGGGGCACATTCTGTTGTATCTTCCTAACAAAAGCTATTCTTGTTTTCATCCATCTCAAGCAGTTGAGCCAAAAAATTTATTAATATACAAAAAAATAAAAAATTTAAGAATCTATCCAACTTCTGGAGAAAATTCGAAATCTACCCAAACTGATTACAAATTAATCGGTTTCAGAGGCTGAAACCGCTCACAAAGCCATCGGTTTGGAGCCAAACTAAAGCAGGGTTGTAGCTTAAATTTGTAATTATAATTCAAATTAAGCACATATAACAGGCCGTAATTATAATTCAAATTAAGCACATATAACAGGCCGTAATTATAATTCAAATTAAGCACATTAAAATTACAAGAAGTAAAAAGAAGGGTTGTAGCTTAAATTTGTAATTTGTAGGTTAATTTTACCCATATAACAGACCGTTATGGTCAAACAGAGGTTCTATACAACATTTATCCTAGAATCACAGTTCATGTTACCAATGAAATCGATCAGTTTGAGGGAGTTAGAAGTGAAATCTATAAAGCCCTCGAATATTATGGAATGAGTATACGTAATGTTACAATTTAGGAACACCAGGAACTAGTAGGGTATCAGTTGTTTCCAATTTACGAAGAAAGATGCATGATTTATGAGATGACAAAGGATAGAACAAGTTACTGTATGATTGAATTATACCGAGACGGTACCAAACCAAAGCAGGTTTAATACCCTCCTGAGTGTCCTTATGCCATGCATTTTTTTTTTAATTCCATAAATAATTGGAAATCTGTTAATTGTTTTGGATGGAATTCAATAGGTAATGGTAGGCCGTCCGAGGACACAGATTTATATCGCTAGTTGGTGGGTATATATGGTGCTCCACCACCTCAAGATAAAAAAAAAAAAAAAAAAAACATAAAATTCATGCATATATATTGAAGTACACGCAACAAATATACTAAGGACATACTTCTTCATCAAACTGGAATAATTGCATCATAATGAAGTGCCTCCTTGTCCTTTCCTACATTAGTTTCATACATAATGAGAAGTACCTCATTAATTATACAAACAGATGACATCATATATATATATATATGATCAAATTTTTCATACTATGTACTGCTTATATATTATGAATTCAAGATGGTACAGGAACTTCTACCAGTCCACTTTCAGACCAATAGTATATCCAATTCGACCGTTGCAGAACGAGTTGGGTAGTTAAATTGAATTTCTGTAAGTCCTATCAAATAGTATTCAAATATTATTACAACAAAATGTCACACAGAAAATAAAATACAGTATGATGACCACCCATAGCTAGTTTGGGACTCTGGTCATAATTAACTGAAAAGTTCAGAGTATGAATACAGTATCATTTGTTAATTATGACCAACAGAAGCACTTTTTTGAGAAAGTTCAGAAAGGTCAAGAAGATTGTTATACATCAACCTTTCAAGAGATAAACCAGCTTATGGCAAGTACTCTGGGTGCGCTGCATTAGGAGAGATTTCTGGTTTCAGGTTTTCAGCTCCATGCATGTATTTGTGCAGATCGCCATTCATTAAAATGCCGATAAAAAGAGAACTGTTATTGCATGGTGACAACAAGTGATATCCTTCAATTGTATCTCCATATCCTCCTCCTAATTACGTGACAAAAAATAAATACAGTTCAATATGGTCTGAAGGTAAATGTCCCTGCAATTACTCCATTAAGAAAAAATAGGTTTAAAGGCTGATCAGACTAACAAATTGTACAGTAAGTATGCTATGACGACCTACTTTTGGCTAACTAATTAACTAATTATAGATAACTTCATTAAAGAAGTTCAAAAACACTAAAAAAATTGTAGAGAATTAAATGAACAAAAAGATCAGAAAATGAAAGCCAAAGCTAACTTCAGTACAGTTAATAACTCGTCATATTATTTGGGTCTTGAGCTATCGTTGCGTGCGCTCCTGCATTGCTGCTCTTAAATAATCAGAATCAATCACTTTATTAGTTCAAAGGGTCCGACAATTGTGCCAATAAATCAGTAAGCTTCTCGTGTAAAATAAGAGGAAGGGTCAATTAACTGGCTCCGTTTTGATTTTTGTCTAAGAGTCCACTGTATGACAATTAATCATCGATATATCCATCTCCCATATATCATTTTCACTTCCATGCCCTAATATAACAAAAAAGTACCTTCTTTACTGTTAATTTTTTATATCTACTATTGCTACTATTGAGTATGAAGATGCAAATAGTTGTTTACCTTGGGGCCGGGCATATTTGCATGAAAAGATCTTAGATGTAGTCACGCCCACTAAAGCTGAGCCAGTCATAGGGCAACTCTCCTTTGGCAAGCCATTGGATTAATTGGAGTAAAGATCTCTCTCTCTCTCTCTCTCCTCTGCCTGCCAAAGGAGGGTAGCCGTACAACTGCCTCGCTTACTCTTTGTCCTCTATTTTAATTAGTACTTTCTCAACTTGTCTTTGTTGCTTCTCGAGTTCTCCCCGTCCCATATCAACTGCCTTTTATAGTGCAAAACTAAAAAAAAAGCAGTGGCATCTCCCAAATTGAATAAGGGTATAACCTCATGGATATCCTTCTCTCTCCTGTGCATGTCACTTTCCATAAACAAAAAGAGATTTCGTGCTATATATGTTATATGCGATTCTTCTCACCACGATCTTGACTTTATATCTTTAGTTTCCTCAAAACTACCTCTATTTTTTTTCCTGTTAGTTGACTAGCAATTATTTTAAGAAAATAGGGATTGAGACATGACACATGTCACTTAAACATGATATAAACAATACTTCTATTGTATCATTGTGATTTACGCTTCAGTGTTTCATTTCGAATTACAAATCAGTTTTTCATAGTGAATTACGTATCAGTTCTTCATTGTGAATTACGTATCAGTGGTTCCAGTAATATTTTATAAATTAAGTATAACTTATGGAATTAATATCTCATAGAGATATGGTTATGAGATATAGATTAAGATAGAGAGGACATCTAATATTACATAGTCATCCTTCTGTTTTTTATTTTTTTTGCTTGCTTTTCTTTTCTGCTGTTTTTTGTAAAAAAAAGAAAACTGGGTTTCTACTCAGAAACTCAAAAACTCTGTAACCGATTATGGTTAATGGAAAAACGAGGGCTAGCCCTCGTTGATTATCTCAAAAAAAAAAGAAAAAGAATATATGGTTGTGAGATATCGATTAAGTTATCAACAGTAGTGACTGAATTACTTTGGATAATCATATATTGCATGTAGTGCCATAAGTTAAAAAAAGAAATTTACAATTGTAGAACTATTCTGAACCATTCTGATCAAGACAGCAGACATTGCATGCATATCAAACTTGGTGGAATTTGAAAACTTTTTTTGTCATCCATCAAAGGCTGTTAAAACTTAAAAGTTAACCTTTGAAAATTCAAATCATCCAATGAATTTCTAAAATATTTTTAAATTAAGCTACATTTGCTTGTTTTCTAAAGATGGAGAATGTAGCTACAACATTCAGATTCAATCCAGACATGTTATGATGCTGGATGTTATATAACTATATATATGGCTGTCAAAATTAGGTGTCTTGCAATATTAATATCCTAAACCCAACATATTCTTCTTGCAGATTAAAGGTGGGATGAGAGACTAAAGGGAAAGGAGCTTACAGGGCCACAGCACATTCTGTTGTTTATTCCTAACAAAAGCTATTCTTGTGTACATCTTAAGCAGTCCAGGATAGATTTGAGGATGCTCAAGGGGCATTTTTCGAAGGGGCAGATCGATGCACTGCATTTTCATTATCTAAAAGGTACTTTTTTGAGTTTTTTCTTGTTAAATACCTATCTAGAAAATGGGGAAAAAAGAAAGAAAGAAAGAAAAAGGAGTAACGCGCCGTGGTTTCATTAGCTTAAGTGAAATAATTAATTTTATATATCTAATTTGTCTTTTTACCTGGCAAAATCTCAGAAGATCCCTTTATATCCTTTGTTAGATCTATATAGAATTATCTCGTTGGTTAGTTCTATATGTAATTTGTAAAAGGGATTTATGTTCTCCTTTAATTAAATATAGAAATAAATAACTGATTACAATTATAGTTGCCGTTTTATTCTTAGGATTCGACTCTGCTGCTTTTTTTTTATAACAAAAGCATGATTCTGCTTTTTTAATCTCAACTATTCAAATTTGTTGAGATTTGTGCATTAAAAAGTTTCTTTATCGAGATACGCAAATAAATTTTTTTGAATGATTGGGATCGGAAAAGCAGAACTCTGCTTTTGTTATAAAAAAAATAGCAGAGTCGGATCCTTTCTTCCTATTCTTAAGTCTACAAAAGTGTGCTTCATTAAAATGTTTGACGGCCGTAAGCACTTGTCATTGGTTTTGGTGCCGGATTTTTTTATGGCACTAAAAATAAATAAATTAAATACACGAGAGATTGCTGTCAAATTATTTACAAAAATAATGCCAGCATTCACGTTCAAAATTGGGATGCTAGCACTGTTGGTCTCCAGCTTTGAAAATGGATGCTGGCACAGCCAACATCCACATCCCGTCCCATCATAACCCCTGCTCTAGATCGTTCTCTCATTCTCTAAAATTATGTCCACACACACAAAAAAAAAAACTCTCTTTGTCTCTATGCAAGAGACTGTTGGTTTTTCCTTCTCTATCTGCCGTCTACCTACTTCGCACGAGCTTCTTCTCTCTGCTCGGCTTTGCCCTCCTGTCCCTATGCACCCTTCCTTCAGGTCCTAAACCCTAACCCTAACTCTATGAGAAGTTATAATTTCAAATGTGTAGGTCAAATTATATAGCCATATAACCAAATATGTTGTGTGTTTTGGTATATATCGGTGGTGAAATCCGTTACGATCAAATGGAGGTTTAATACAACATTTATCCTACAATCACAGTTCACGTTACCAATGAAAGCAGTTTAATACAACATTTATCCTACAATCACAGTTATGAGAATGAGTATACATAATTAAACATCGTTAGAACTTACAATTTAGGAACTTTCTGAACATTTAAACATTGTTTATCAGTTGTTTCCAATTTATGAAGAAAGATGTTGGTGCATGATTTTATGAGATGACAAGGGATAAAACAAGTTACTGTATGATTGAACGTTATACCGAGACGGTACCAAAATTGTGCATAGAAAATATTAAACTATATTTGGTGTGATTGTTATTTTATGTTTAGATATGTACTTTTATATGTTGATCGACTGATGGAAGGCTTAAAAGGACGCTGGCACAAAATAGGGACGTTGGCACTGCCACATCCAGCTTGAAAACTGAACGTCGGCATTGCTAATTTCTATTTCCGCAATTTGAGTGGCCTTATGTCATGCATTTAATTTAATTATTTTTAAAACCATAAAATATTGACAATCGGTACATTGTCTTGGATGGAACTCAATAGGTAATGGCAGGCCGTCTAAGGACCGAGGTTTATATCGCTGGTGGGTATAGTGCTTTGCCACCTCAAGAAAAATAAACATAAAATTCATTCATAATATAGAAGTACATGCAACATAATAAGGACAAATTTATTCATCAAATTGAAATAATTGCATCATAATGAAGTGCCTCCTTGTCTTTCCCTACATTAATTTCTTACATAGTGAGAAGTACCTCATTATACAAACTGATGATATATATCCTATATATGGTCAAAATTTTCATATTAGGTACTGCTTATATATCAAGAGTTCAGATGGTACAGGAACTTCTACCAGTCCACTTTCAGCACTATAGTATATCCAATTCAACAGTTGTGGAACTAAGTAGTTTAAATTGCATATCTATAAGTCCTATCAAATAGTATTAAAATATTATTACAACAAAATGTCAAACAGAAAATAAAATACAGTATGATGTCCATGTTGATGAAAAAACTTAATTTTCTATTAAATTCGTGACTGCACAGTGGACAGATTTTGAGGCTGTTTAATGAGTGAATTTAAAAGGACAATTCTAGATCATTATGAGCAAATGAGGAGTCTATTTTATGTGTCTTGGAGTCTAGTTTCTGTTGGCGCAAGTTTCAAGTTATTTGGAGTTACCAATAATTAGTTATGACTGTTTTAGTAACTAAGGGTCAGAATTTATTGTTCTGCGTTTTGAGTTGTTTTAAATTCTATTTTGTTTTTAATTACTGTACGAATTTTAAGAGTCGTGTCTAAGGCTATAAATAGAGTTGTATTCTGTTGTAAGAAGGTAGAAGAGAGAAATATAAAAGATAGTTTGAATAATAAAAGAGTTTTTGAGAATTGTGTCTCTCTTCCCTCCACCGAAATATTTATCAAATACTAACAAATTGGTATCAGAGCTATGGTGAATTCCGGAAGTAAATCGCTGGGGCAGATGCTGCTGCCACAACTCACCAAGTTGAACTGCGACAATTGGAGTATTCAGATGTGTGCATTGCTCGGTGCGCAAGATACATGGGAAGTAGTCGAAAAGGGCTATGACGAGCCGGATGCAACGACCATTCAGATTGCGAATCAGATAAAGGCGTTGAAAGAAACGCGTATGAAAGACAAGACCGCGCTCTATTTACTGTTTCAAGCAGTGGATGAGTCGGGTTTCGAGAAAATTGCTGGTGCAGCAAATTCGAAGGAAGCATGGGACACTTTGCAAAAGGTGTTCAAGGGTGCCGACCGAGTTAAACAAGCACGGCTTCAAACTCTTCGAGGTGAGTTAGAGGCCATGAAAATGAAGGAGTCAGAAAGAATCTCCAACTACATCACGCGTGTGCAAACAGTGGTGAATCAACTTAAACGAAATGGAGAAATTCTAACTGATGCAAGGGTGGTGGAGAAGATTTTGCGGTCACTAACCGAGAATTTTGAGAATGTCGTTTTTGCAATTGAGGAGTCGAAAAATTTGGAAGAGATGACCATTGATGATCTCGCTGGTTCTCTTGAGGCGCATGAACAACGTAAGAAGAAGAAGAACGAGTCACTTGAGGAGGTCTTACAAGCTAAGGGTACTATTAAGGAGGACAAAGCAATGTACGCGCAACAAAATCGAGGAAGAGGACGCGGCCGTTGATGTCGTGGGTTTGGTCGCGGTAGAGGTCGTGAACGTGGAAACAATTATGAAGAAGAGGGTCAGCCGAGCCAACAGAATTGGCATGGTCGAGGACGTGGTCCTGGGAGAGGTGGCCGGTCAAATTATTCAAATGTCGAGTGCTATAATTGTGGTAAGCATGGGTACTACGCAAAAGAGTGCAAATCAAATATCGAGTGCTACAATTGTGGCAAGTATGGGCACTGTGCAAATGAGTGCTATTATGAGAAAATGGTAAAAAAAAATGCAAATCTAGTCACGGAAGAAGAGACAAGAGAAGATGGTGTTCTCATGATGGCCTACAAAAATACCATGCCCGACAGCGACACGGTGTGGTATTTCGATACCGGCGCTAGTAATCACATGTGTGGGCACAAACACCTCTTCGCAGAGATGCAAGAGATAGAGGATGGGCACGTGTCATTTAGAGATGCGTCGAAGGTTCAAGTAAATGGCCAAGGTAAAATATGTTTTTCTCAAAAAGATGGTAAAGAAGGGTTGATTGAAGATGTTTATTATGTTCCTGATTTGAAGAATAATATCCTTAGCATGGGGCAACTATTAGAGAAGGGATATTCGGTTTTCATGAAAGACCGGATGTTGAACTTGAAGGACAAAAAAGGCTGGTTGCTTGCACATGTAGAGATGACTAAGAATCGAATGTTCAAAGTGAAATTAAGAAATGTGCGAGAAAAGTGTTTGAAAGTTAACATGGAGAAGGAACAGCTATTGGAGAAGTTGCATCAAGCAGAGTTGCAAGTAAATATGGCAAGTAAGGCAATAGAAGAGGTAAGAACAGAGAGCTTGCAATTGAAAAAGAGGTTGTTGGATAAGGAAAACAAGTTGAAGAGAATATCACAAAAGAATGAAGAGCTACAGGTCCATCAGTCAAAGACTGAAGAAAGGATAGATAAGTTGCGTTCTCCGCTCAAGGAGGTGATGACTGTAGAGAAAACTAGAGAAATGCATGAGGAAGCAAATCTCATGTTAGATGTAGAAATTGAGAAACTAAAGGTGGAGGAAGAAGAGTCTCTTTATAGGTGCAAAGAGAAAAAATCAAATGATAATGTTAAACAAGATGAGGAGAATGGAGATGCAAAGGAAGAAGAGGTGGAGAGTAAAATGGCAGAGAGTGTGCTTCCACATGAAAAAAATGGTGCAGAGGATGAGAAGGTGAATTTGAAATCTGGTAATGGTAATCAGGTTGACAATGGATCAGGTTTGAATGACACGGGTAAAAAGGAGAATTTGATGAGCAAGAAAAAATCACCTTTGAAGAAGAACAAGATGGAAGAGTGTAATTCAGTAGCAACACGGATGAAACTCGGTACAAAACTTTCTAATTTTGAAGGAGGAGATCGTATGGAGGCAAGAAAGAAAGAGAATTAAGTTTAAGGAGGGGTGTTGATGAATAAACTTAATTTGCTATTAAATTCGTGACTGCACAGTGGACAGATTTTGAGGCTATTTAATGAGTGAATTTAAAATGACAATTCTAGATCATTCTGGGCAAATGAGGAGTCTATGTTATGTGTCTTGGAATCTAGTTTCTGATGGTATAAGTTTCAAGTTATTTGGAGTTACCAATAATTAGTTATGACTGTTTTAGTAACTAAGGGTCAGAATTTACTGTTCTGCGTTTTGAGTTGTTTTAAATTCTGTTTTGTTTTTAATTACTGTATGAATTTTAAGAGTTGTATCTAAGGCTATAAATAGAGTTGTATTCTGTTGTAAGAAGGTAGAAGAGAGAAATATAAAAGATAGTTTGAACAATAAAAGAGTTTTTGAGAATTGTGTCTCTCTTCTCTCCACCGAAATATTTATCAAATACTAACAGTCCACCTATTTATAGCTAGTTTGGGACTTTGGTCATAATGAACTGGAAGTCCAGAATATAATTAATGCAGCATCATTTATTAATTAATACCAATAGCAGCACCTTTCTGAGAAAGTTCAGAAAGGTCAAGAAGATTGTTATACATCAACTTTTCAAGAGAAAAACCAGCTTGTGAGTATTCAGGGAGCGCTGCGAGAGATTTCAGCTCCATGCTTGTATATGTGAAGATCGCTATTCATTAAATTGCCGATAAAAGAAAACTATTATTGCTCGGTGACAACAAGTGATATCCCTTGCATCTGCATATCCTCGTTCTGGACTAATTACTTGACAAACGTACTGATCAATATGGTATGAATCCATTAAGACAAATCAGGTTTAAACTTTAAAGGCTGATCAGACTAACAAACCAAACAGTAAGTATGCTATGGTAACGTCCTACTTGGCTAAGTAACTACAGATAACTTTATTAAAGCAATTCAAAAGCACTACACAGATTTGAGAGAATCAAAGGGACAGAAAGATTAGAACATCAAAAACCAAAAGCTAACTACAGTACAGTTGATAACTCATTACATATTACTTGGGTCTTGAGCTATCTTTGCGCGCACTCCTGAACTGTGAATATGCATATATATATCTGATATTAAATAAACAGAATCAAGCATTCTATCAGTTCAAAGGGTCCGAAAATTGTGCCAAATCCGTAAGCTTCTCATGTAAAATAAAGAGGAGGGGTCAATCGGGTCCGTTTTGACTAGGGGTAAACTGTATGATAACTGATGAACTAAATTAATCTCCCACGTCCCATATAAAAAAAGTACGTATAACCTTAATTATTTAATTGTTAACCTATTTATATATGTTACTATATTGAGTATGAATATGTAAATAATTATGTTTACCTTAGGGGCATATTTGCACGAAAATCTCTTACAGTTGTTGATGTAGTCATGCTGATGCACACGTACTAAAGCTGAGCCAGTCATAGGGCAACTCTCCTTTGGCAAGCCCATGGATAAGACTATTAGAGTAATGTACAATCTCTTTCTAAAATTCTCTCTCCATTTCCTGCCAAAGAAGGGTAGCCGTACAACTATCTCGCTCGATCGCTGGTCGCTACCAACAATTGACATCTCCTGTGCTGCTGCTTGGGTTCTCTTTATGATCATTTCAGCTTCTTTTATAGTGTAGATCCACAACGGCATCTCCAAAATTGAGAAAGGGGCATAATGCCATGGATATCCTTCTCTCTCCTATATACATCCCTATCCATAAACCAAAAAGCTCTCTCTCTTTACCTGGCATTGGGTTCTTTTCATATCTTGACTTTTATGTATTCTCTTTTAGTTATGCTTTACAAAAGGAATTCTCCACTCTTAAATTTGGAGCCTTGGTTTCCTGTCAAGATTGGTGCAGAATATTAATCGGATGGTGTAACGTACCTTCCTCTTTTTTGATGGTTGGCGCCTTGGCCGCGAAGTACCGCCAACAAATTTTTAATTAATGAAAAAGTTTATGTACAAAATCCTAGTTGTCTAACTCCACATCCTAGCATTACATACAAAAATAAAAGGAAAGAAAATAAAATAAAAGCATCTCCACACTTAATATGTGGCATTTAATTTGTTTTTTTTTTTGTATGATTGTCAATAATTGCCCACGACAACAAATATATTGATAAAAATTTACTTAGTATGTTATATTATGATAAAGGTTTAAATAATAGTGTTAGCTGCTAAGCACCACTATAATATTTCAGAGGATGATAAATGCTATATGACGTTATCAGTTTTTTTTTTTTTTGGCAACTTACGTCTTGTATTATAAATTATTATCTACATTTAAATAATTATTTTATATGATAATTTGTGTAATTCAATTTTTAAATATATAAACAACCAACTTTATTTCACAACTTCATTTGTTATTTATGGTTTAGGTAGGTAATACATTAATTTTGGTGTAATTTATAATTTTTTTTTGCCCTAATATATATTTTTTTAATATTTTATACACAACATATCTAAATCATAAAGAATTATAATTGTTTTTGTTTTTCACAATTATTGAGTTTGTTGTCATACTAAAAAAAATTATTTACCAATATAACCTTTTTTTATCCTTTGTCATCTTTTGTTCAATATTTGGATGCTACAAATTACAAAATAATTAATAATTAACATATTTACGCATGATATGAACCGACATCCGCAATAACGCCGCTATCCAGAATGAAAATATTTGACTGCTATATATCCTCTATAAATTCGTTATATGCTATTTAAACTAATTAACATAATTATATATGTTTGATCAGTGCTCCTCAAAAAGGTTAGGAAAGTCAGGAGAAAAAACAAAATAGGTTACAGGAATTAGAATTGGTTGATTACTTGATAGGAATCCATGAGTTAAAAATGAAATGCTTTATTGGGAAAAAAAAAAAAATATAGCGTCAGGACATGCAAGGCTGCTGATAATGTTAAAGTTTGGTTTACTGGATTAAATTATTTTACATTTAATAACCAAGATTAAAATAAAAACTTCATAATGAAATATCTGCACCCAAGACAGCCACTGTCAAGAGTTTAAAAAAAAAACAGAGAGAGAGATATCTGCACCTAAAATTCAATTTTTACTTGACAGTTATATTTCCATTGGAATAAATACAGAAAGAAATGATATTTCAAGCTCTCATCAAATCAACATGAAAGATTATGGGGAACATTTAAGCGTATATTCCTTTGTATAGCCTTTTTTTGGGCATTAAAAGTGGCCAACGGAAAGATATAGAGGTACATTGCAGGGGACAAATAATACAGCTACATTCTTTCTTTCATTTTTTCCCAATCTTTCCTGAGTGAAAGC
This sequence comes from Carex cristatella, assembly GCA_024447775.1. Classification (NCBI taxonomy): domain Eukaryota; kingdom Viridiplantae; phylum Streptophyta; class Magnoliopsida; order Poales; family Cyperaceae; genus Carex; species Carex cristatella. Next base: position 3,135,516 of record JAJHPF010000030.1, on the reverse strand, counting down.
TACAAATAGCATTGCAAAGTCAAGCAAAGTCACTCATCTAATTCTAGCCTGATTTGATTATAAATCGAATCGAGTCCATTTCAAAATCAAAATCATTTGAGTTATTGAATTCGAATCTATTTATAGTTGTATACTTGTAATCGAACAAACTCAATTATTAGAACGTTTTATATCTATTTTCATATTGAAGTACAAAGCAATTACAATTCAATTTTTTTCTGGATTATATTTTTTAACCAAATTTTTGTTAATTTTATAATAAAATTTGACAAAATTCCACATTTTATAACTAAAAATAAGCATATTATGTTATACTAATGACCAAATTAATATTTTCAGTAGTCTGTTTTTCTCTTTGTATTTTATAGTTACCATGAGTCCATGATCTCCGCCGACTAAAATCAGCACTACCGTTGGTTCCAAATGTTGAGAGCTTCCTGTATTAAATTTATGTGTTCTTAAATAGAAACTTTTTGTTTCCTACACTACCGTACAAAAGTGGTACAAGCATTTAACACTTCTGGTACAGGCATTATTTACCACTTTTATTTATTCGAATATAGGGATTAGGGAAGCCCATCTCTGGAAAAAGTTAAAGCATGACAAATAGCATAACCGTGCCTGTTTTGTTCAGTAACATGATCAACAAAATAAATGCCACAAATCTTTTTATTAAGCAATATATTCCCACATAATCATTCATCTACAAAAACTTATTGTCATAAGGAAAATAAACAAGAGAACGATTATCTAACTATTGGTGCACTGAGTACATTAACAGTACATGACACAACAACTACAACCACCAACCACAAAAAAAGAAAGAAAAAGAAAAGAAAGAGCAGCAATAAGCAATACAGCTAAGAAAACAAAAAATGCAAAGGAGATGCATGCCTCATAAAAATATAAATTATATAGCCGTTTCTACGTACCAGAAATAATGCAAGACCAAAAAAAGAATACTAGACCTTCTGTTTTCCTTTCCTGAGCCTATCTAATTCTGTCTCAGCCTCTCGCAATTGAGACTTCAAGATAGATACTCTCTCTTCCAGCTCTTCTAATGTACCTTTTATCAGGCGCGGTTGATAGGGGGTGAGAAAATGCCGAGACAAAGCTTTCAAAGCTTGGACTCCTGTGACCTAGTTATACATTTATGCAACATTAACCATACGACTTTAAAAAAAAAAAAAAAAACTTTTGTTCATTATGGAAGAGGTAAAATGGACTGAAGGATGGTACCTCCTGCGGAAGAAGAGGCAATTTAGTAATATTGAAATCTTCATACAACATGTAGAACTGATCGATGTATTTTTGCTGCATCTTTATCCTAGCTCCCAGTAGCTTAGATTCAACGGCTGTCGAAAATATGTACATCAGATTTTACAAAATAGTTCTAATTTGTAAAGACTAAAGGAAAGTTGAATAAAAGAATGACCGCATCATGAGACATTTTATTTGTACCTTCCTCGTCAAAAATCACTTGATTAATGATGATATTGTGAGAATCAATATCGAATTTTGCAAGCTCTTGTACCAGTCTTTCTGTTTCATAAAGAGACAGAAACTCTGGTATGCACACACAGACAAATGTCGTCATGTCCTGTCAAGCAAAAGAAGAAATTCTACAAATAAAAATAAAGAATACAATCTGAATTTACCCTTAAAGCTAGTCCATGTTATAGCCTGAATTACACATTGAAGATGTAACCTCAATAAAACAATTGTATCCATCATCAACTGGTACAAACCTATTTAAAAAAAAAATCAATTAAATAAGCTACATGCAAACAAAATCATACAGGGTCCTTAAATTGCCGATTGACTTTTTCAATAATATCCTTCATGCCCTCAAGTTTACCAAGCATCGCATCTTCACTGAATTCATCTCCAAGGCCAAAAAGTCGAGTTGCCTGTCATAAATACTCAAATTTTTAAACCAGCTCTATGAGGTTACTTTAAGCAAAGTAAACTTTAGTAAATAATGACACACCTGGTTTATCAGGCCACCAAATTTATTCTTAAGAGACATCATTTTCTCTAGGCCTTTCTCTAATGTTGACGGGAATTGCAATAGTCTTAATGTGTGTCCAGTAGGAGCAGTGTCAAACACTATTACTGAGTAATCCATTGTTTGCACCAATCTAAGTAAAAAAACAAAAGGGGAATTAATGTCTTTTCCTTGAGTCAGCAGTTGATGCAAGATGGGTGCAGAGGCTTCTATAAACAACAGGGTTTCAAAAAATAACACAGGATATTCAATGCTATTAGAAAACACCAACTAAACATTTTAATAAAGTGGAATTAAATTTTCAATTTCTGTGACATATTGCCATCAGTACCTATCTACAGGTTTAAATGAACTAGCGTGCATTGATTCAACATATAATGTTTAATTATGGTGAACTCCTTGGTGTAATTCAACATGTAACTCGATAAAAAATCTCACACTGGCATCAGTACAACAGCAAGAGCCTTTTGCACTAACATTTCTTATTTTCAATAAAACTTGTTTTCTACCAGTTCTTTGCCAGTGAAACTAAGTCTTAATAATTTCTAACTCGGAGTTTTTATCTTTTAACCCTATAGAGGTTTCTTACTTGAGCATTTCAGCAAAACTCATAGCCTCATCAACTCCAGGAATTGCATTAGTTAGTTCTGACAAGATGCCATCCATGCCGTCATCACTGGCCAGTTCATCATTTTCTACCTTCGGATCTACTTCCTACACCCAATCCAATCCAATTAACCACAGATACCATCAAAATCCCCTAAAATTTCCACTCGAATCAATCCAATTGAGCAAGGAGCACAAAACAGAAAATTACCATAGCATAGAGGTTGGAGAAGCCATTGACGAGCGTGGGGATCTTGGTGAAGCGCTGTTGAAACGCGTCGCTTAGGTTATGGGCCGGGTCGGTGGAGATAACCAGCACCGACTGTCGCACTCCCGCTAGCAAAATGGATAGGATGGAGCTACATGTCGTCTTCCCCACCCCTCCCTTGCCTCCGACGAAAACCCATTTCAGGGACTCCTGCTCCAGTACGTTCCTCACCGATCCCTCCGGCATCTCCATCCTTAATTAATTTCTTTAGGTCCCGATTCGGTTACTTCAGGAGGGAGATGAGGGATAACTGGAGGGGATTCGGAACGGGGGGGAGGAGAGGGGTGGAGAGGTTGGTTCACGTTTCTTCTCGGTTCGGGCAAGGGTGAGACCGTGAGAAAGACTACGGCGGAGAAAAAAGTACCACTAACTGGAGAGTCCGGTTGTTTGAGAATGAGGGAGGTGTTTTCGAGTCCGTATCCTCTGAGGCATCTCAATTTTTGCGTGACCGACGTGTCCGGTTCTTATTCGGGGGACGTAGGGGGGCAGTTATATTTGTGCTTTGAGATTCGTGCATAGCGTATTTGAACAATTGAAATATTCCAAAAAGTCACGCAAAGTTTGAGATATCTCAGAGGATGCGAATTCGGTGTTTCTGGACCTATGTTTTCTGAGAAAGTTTAGATTTTTTGTATCACAGAGGCATATAGTCGGAAGTGTTGTCAGTTCTGACAGGAGCTAAACCACCCCTTTTGGTATCTAGTACTAAGTAGTGTACTAGTGTCCATTTCTATGGTCGTGCTTTTAATAGAAAAAAGTCTAATCCCAGTCAAAACTAAATGTTTCCGAATCACAGTATGACAACTAGCAATTCGTATTTTTTTTAGGTCAATAAGTGGATACCTAGAAATTAAATAAATTAAATAAATTAAATTTTTAGGTCAATATTCGTATACAACTTTATTGTGTTGGACATTATGATTAGCTTATATTAGTTAACACATGAAATTATAGTTTTGAAACTAAATGTGATTGAGTTTAGTTTGTCCTTTAAATCAATGATATTGCAAGAGCAAATACTGTCAAATTAATTGTTGTTCAGATGAGTAGCTGAATAATTTAATTGTTATTATCGTACCCGTGCGTTGCAACTGTAAGATATTATAAGAGAACAAAAAACATTCACATACAAAATAACATATTTCATAAAAAAAAATCAATAAAAAGAATAATTATTCAACAATAAAAAAAATAAAGCAATATATTCTCATACAAATGTAAAACTCATTCTTAACAACATACCTATGATTTTTTTTTTATGATACATAATTTTTTTTTCTTGTTATGTTGCTTAACGGAGAAACAAAAAGAAAAAAATATCATTAAAATAAATTGTATTTTTTGTTGTTGTCATATTGTGGCTCTTTTTATTGTTATAAGAGCTATACTTCTTTCCCTAGAAATATAGAGAATAGAATCGTATGTACTTACATGAGATTGACAAATAGCATTCCATATATAATATGAAAGAGAAAAAAATATATATATATATAATCAATTCAAAATTTTTTTACATGACGTTTAAAATATAGAAAGAAACCATGACAAAAAAATACAGACTAAATAAACTTGTGGCAAGTACGTGTAGCAAGTACGTATCTAAATTAATTTAGATTGCTACACATAAAATGCATCAAAAAATGCATAGAATCAAAAGAAGACAAAATAATTTATCAGAGAATTAATACTTAATTCGAAATTTCATCTTTTAATCACAGTCGTTGGCGAATCAGAACATTTACATTCTTAATGTAAGAATAGAGATTTGCAGTTGTGGACATTTCTATATAAGTTATACTGAATATTATTTTGGCCAATTTAAAAAAAAAATCTCATTAATCGAAACTATAATGGTGATGTTAACAAAACAAATATTTTTTATTTGTATAAAAAGGTGTTCGGTTCCAATTTAAATATCTTTACTAAACAACCGACTTTTCCTGCACAAAATTGTTCACCTCCCTTAACATTAAATGTAATAAAGCTCTCTTCCCCCCCTCATATATACTACTTAGTAGTTAAACTACTAGTTGATCCTTTCTTCGAAGCAAAGTATCAACGGGACTAAAGAAATGATGCCTTGCCTCTATTCGCACATGTCATGGATGATTCTCAAGGTGCTGCGAGGTAAAAATGCTCTAGCACATAAAATTATCAATAATTCAATTAAATATATAAATTAAATAATAACATAACAATGTTTTTTAAATAGTTTGACTCTAATTAATATTTAGCTTATTTATGATATTATTATTTAATAGTTTTTCAACGTACCTTCTGTACCAAAGTGGTATTATTATTTAATATTTATGATATTATTATTTGGCTTATCTTCTGTACCATAGCGAGTAGCAGACTGCACACGATGGGAAAAATAAAATTGAGCCGGACTCCATTTTTGTTTTCCCATGATTTTTCATTGTGTTGGAAAGAATTTGGGAAGAACGACGGGAATAGATAGAGAAAAAACTAAGCATCCGAATAGGTTCAGGAATTTTAAATGAGAACCCATCCATTCCTACTATAAAACCAAACATCCGAACATGCTCTTAATATTTTTTTTCCTTCTAGCTATTTTGCGTCATGTTTTCTCTTAGCACTTATCTAAAGCACAAGTTATATTGACAAAAAAAACTTATTTGATAACCAGTATAATTGACAGGATGTTAAAGAAATTATAATAACATATGTTCTTCATCGCATTTATAGTCACACATGCAGTAGTGTAGCGAAGAATTTTGTCAAGGTAGACGAATATATATAGAAGGACATATATGGCTGCAAAAAAACGTCTGGACCAGTTAGCAGTAGGCATAATCAAATCCAGGAATAGACAAGACCATCTAAAAAACCTGGTCCAAATTTTTTTTTTTTCAGAGATAGACAACTGCCTACTCCTGTGCTACAGTAGCTCCATTCCTGCACACATGTTGATATCTTGTGTAACAATTGTCTGCGGCTACTTAAATATTTGATTGTTACAAATGTCTATTTTTTTTTGAGAGAGAGAGAAACAAATGTCTAATTAAATTAATTGTCATATGATAGATATACCTTGCTTATTTATTTTTTATATTCTTCCTCCTCCCCGTAAGTTAACTCTTAATTTATTCAACAAACAATAGCTTATGTTTTCTAAGAATTCTCCTGACTGATAAATGGGTTGATTTACTTGATGACTGGACCACTATCGCCACAGAAAACAGAAGTTGACAGCTACGTCACTTCTCGCGACTTAAAAATACAATAAATTACAATAAACCAAACGAGGCAAGCCTCCCATGCCATTAAAAACTATCTTATTTCTCTAATTAATTTTCTGGAGAATAAACAGTAAACAACAGCATCTCATATCAGATTTCTAGGATGGCCCGACTTAGGCCTAGGCTAATTCTATTTTGGGCCGGAATAACGGCCCATCGAAGCAGTCAAATAATTTCTCTATATCGAATCAGATAAAGACTAAAGAGCAGGACCATTAAATGACAACAGCATCTTTGACTATATCTCATATCCTGATCAATCAAACCTATCCATACTATCCTCTCTGACAAATACAGAGTAGCCCACATTGTAGCGAGTAACATTTCGATTATTTAATAGATCTTTAACTCTTACTGTTGGTTTTATCCTCATGTGGGACTAATTTTCAGATTCTCACTATACATATTGCCTCTTAGAACAATCACAACTTTGTTTATTTTTATTTTTTATTTTTTGACATGCACCAAACAGGAATACAGGATGGTGCGTTCTCTGATCTCTCACATCACTCCCTTTCTTCTCTCATAAAATCTAATCGCCTCGGACGTCGCTTGCCACGAATTGAGACCTCGCTCGATCAGATAGAGAGAAATGGGGAAAGGCGGAGGCGAAGCGGTTGGTACGGCGGGAGATGATAAAGAGGTGAACTTGGCTGCTTGGTTGGTTTCTGTGAATACTCTCAAGATCCAACCCTTTGAGCTCCCACCTCTTGGTACCGCCTCTTTCGTTATTTTTGTTCTGTTTCTATTATTATTTGATTGTGTGATGTTCTGAATTTAGTATTTTGTTTCCAATGATTACGGGGTCATGGATACAAATATTTACTCTCTACTAGCTAGGGAGCCCATGTTCATTAAGATTGCAGGATTAAGGATGTAGGATTATTTATGAGCTTTATTATATAGCAAATTGAGCTTTGTTTATTAACTTAGTAATACTAATCAGTATTTAATTAAATCAAATGATTGAAAATAATCCAATTATGGCATGAGCTCAATTTTTCAGTAATAATCAAATGATATTATAAAACAAATTGTTTAACTTAATTATGACATGTAATAAAAACCAATTATATATTTAGGGATGAAATTAATTTAATTAATTTGATTAGGTAGTCAACATTTCTTATAATATTTAGCTAACTTAGACTTTGAAAAGTAAGAAAAAATATATTACTGCTGGCCTTGACAATTTAAAATATTCATGGACCAAAGGAGATATGATATCCTGATTTTGAGGTCATAATTGTTTGCAATTGCTCAATCAGTTTCAATTTTGATTCAGTATTTCCTGATCACCTCCTATTCCTTTTCTTGTCTTCCATAGTCCATAGATCTACCAATCACGCTAATAATCATTTTGTCTTAACTGATTTTTTATTAGGTCCACATGACGTACGAGTTCGCATGAAAGCAGTTGGTATCTGCGGAAGTGATGTTCACTACCTCAAGGTATAACTCTCTTGAAGTTCCATTCATCAAAATTCAATCAAACTTCATAACTATCAACCTAGTAACATATTCTTGGTACCGACTATTTAATTGATTTTCTGTTCATCAGACACTGAGGTGTGCACATTTTGTGGTCAAAGAACCAATGGTGATTGGCCATGAGTGTGCCGGGGTCATAGAAGAAGTTGGAAGTGAGGTAAAGGCACTTGCTGCAGGTGACCGAGTGGCGCTTGAGCCAGGAATCAGTTGCTGGAGGTGCAAACACTGCAAAGGCGGCCGTTACAATCTCTGTCCTGATATGAAGTTCTTTGCCACACCTCCCTATCACGGCTCTCTGGCTAACCAGGTCTGCTGTAATGAATTAATCCCTTCGTTTTATTCATTGCATGGAAATTGCTTGATAAAATGCCATCATTGTGTAAAGGATTTATATTTTTGTACCATACTAATCACAGCATTAAGGTTGAGACTTTTCTTTTATTACCTGAACTGATAGTTGCTGAAACCTCATGAATCTTATGAATATGCACCAACTGGTATCAACTGATATTTAATCTGTGATGTTTAATTCAAATTATAGGTGGTACACCCAGCTGATCTGTGCTTCAAGTTGCCTGACAATGTGAGCTTAGAGGAAGGTGCCATGTGTGAACCGCTCAGTGTGGGGATCCATGCATGTCGGCGTGCAGACGTGGGCCCAGAAAAGACTGTTCTGATCATGGGAGCAGGGCCCATTGGGCTTGTCACCATGCTTGCTGCTCGTGCCTTTGGTGCACCGAGAATTGTTATTGTGGATGTTGATGAGTACAGGTTGTCTGTTGCGAAATCCCTTGGAGCTGATGAAACTGTTAAGGTCTCGACAAGTGTGCAAGTATGGCATAAATCTCCCTCTGAATTTTTTTTTTTTTTTTTTTCAATTATGCATACAGAGTAGTTAATTGTTATCTTTTTTGTGTGTAGGATATAGATGATGAGGTTATGCGTATACAAGAAGCCATGGGGGCTGAGATAGACGTGAGTTTTGACTGTGCCGGTTTTAGCAAAACAATGTCAACTGCTCTAAATGCAACCCGTGCCGGTGGTAAAGTGTGTCTGGTCGGTATGGGCCATAATGAATTGACAGTGCCTCTTACCTCAGCTGCAGCTAGGTACTATTTATGTTTTCCTCAATTAAATAGCTCTTGTTGTTACCTCGTAAAAGAAAGAAATTCCGATCCAATTTTACTTTATAACAGAGAGGTGGACATTGTGGGGATCTTTCGGTACAAGGATACGTGGCCACTGTGCCTCGAGTTTCTGAGATCGGGAAAGATCGATGTGAAGCCACTGATAACACACCGGTACGGCTTCTCCCAGAAAGAGGTTGAGGAAGCCTTCGAGGTGAGTGCTGGTGGCGGAGATGCAATCAAAGTCATGTTCAATCTGTAGACTATATCTCTTGCTTGAGTTTTATGGCTTTGGTAGTGACCTTGCAAGAATAATGTAATGATTTGATCACAGTAATATTTATATTATGAGGTGTTGTTTAAGATTTGGTTTAATATTTTATGTACAAATTATTGTCCCCTTAGTTTTTCTGGTGGCACATAAATAGATATGGCACCAGCCAATAGTAGCAATCTGGGTTGCAAACAAATCGAACCGAATCGAACTTACCTCAGTTTGAGTTTGGTTTGAATTAATTTCAAATCGAATTTTTTACGAACTCAATTTCGAATCTTTTATGAACTTTTTTACAACAAAGAAGAATGATCGTAACCACCGAGAGCGAGAGGTGAAAGTTGTCTAGGGTTTCAGGACTGAGAGCGAGGGTTATGGCTTACAAGTTATGACTTATGGCTGGGTGGGTTTATGTTTTAACTTTTAAATCATCAGTGAATATAAGTCATCAGCGGAAATCAACGGTTCGCGTTACTTTGAGATTCGAAGTAGAATAGTTTGCAAATCTATTTTGAACGAACCAGGTCTAGTTTGAGTTTGATTTGAATTAATTTCGAACTATTTCAAATCGAATTTTTTACGAACTTTTTCGAATCAAACTCGAATCGAATCACGAACTACGAATTTTTTGTGCAGCCCTACTATCAATAGATATTTACTTTATAAGAACTTTTTGCAGCTGAGGACTATTTGCTGGTACAAAAGACAGCATCCCCCTTGTGGAGCCAATGATCGTGCTTTGAAATTAAGTTAAGCTTCCAGTTTGATTTAGAGGATTTTTTTTTTAAATAAAACCAAATTTAATATTTTTAATGAAACAAACACTATTAATTTGAATTCTACAAAATAACAATTCCACCGATCCGATCTTCAGTGGAGCCATTTTATGGTCCCTCTATACAATTTGACTTCAGAAGTCAATAGTAAATAGCTCGGTGTCAGAAATCAATAGTAAATAGCTCCACCAATCTGCAGGGTGGAGGCACAAACTGTTTTTTTTTTATAAAAAACCAAATCAATGGTGCTTGCTATGTTAAAATATTTAAAATTAGTCATATTTAAAAAAAAAAAAAAATCCATTTAGAGTTTGTCAAATATGTTTTCATTTCATGGCCTATTTTATACTTATATCTTCAAGACTTGATTCAAAAGTAATGATCCGGCCCAAAATAGATGCCAGAGCTTTCAAATCCGATTATTCTTAAATTAAAATGATTTTAAGTTCCCAACTACTAATTTTTTTTTTTCAAGAACAGTGAAATTTCCGGCCTGCCCGGCTAGTTCCTTACAAATAGAAACTTCCCTTTCAGTCTCGATACCAGGAATGGAAGTGTCTCATTGTGACATGTACAACAATAACTAAAAGTCAGGAATCCAGATCCACTAATGTAACTCAATTTTTGGGTTTTAAATTGGAACCGTCCGATTCGAGATGAGCGCGTGAGATAGAGCGCTGGATTCGAGATGGAGTACACATCCCGAGATGCATCGTGCGAGATGGAACGTCGAATTCTAATCAGACGGTCTCGATCCAAAACCCAAAAATTGAGTTACATTAGGAGATTCGGACCCAAAAGTGAGACTATGGTACTATACACATAGCACAGAGTGGTCCGTACTACGGATTAATATTTTTATTTTCAAAATTTTAGTAGTCTCGAAACTGTTTAACATTGTCTTCATATGAAATATGTATATGTAAATTAAATTTTATATATTTTTTAATATTTTTTACTATCTTTAGATATGTTGAAAATTACGGTTTTGGGTATATTCTAACAATTCTAAAAAAATGTAAAATTTAATCAAATCGACAATTAAGACTTTCAAATTAAAATTTGAGTCCGTTGTGCTGATAAATATGCTCTATGCGCATAGTATCATAGCTTCACTCACAAGGCATAACTAAAACCATGTGATGGCAATCATTAATCATGATGGATATGAAAATCATTTTCAGTTCATTAAAGAAAAGAAGTACAAAAGAGATTTCATGCAGTTGTTTGTAACATGGTTTATAACTATAAAGGACAGGTATGGGAAAAAGATATATTCCGTTGGTCCAAATGATAAGTTGCACATACATACAATTAATCAATACGTCACATATTTCTTTTCAACTTTGCATTTTGAAAAAAAAAATGTCTCTACAACTTGTTTTTTATATAAGAAAAAATGAACCTGAGACCGAATTTAATTAGAAACTCTTAATTTTCAACATAAATATGCCATCATAAGCAAATCAGCATACAATTTTAGTGAAACTATTTAGTTTCTTAAATTCAATCATTTTCCCAATAATTTCACTACATCAACTGTATCCACTCCCCCTTACTTGGTATCCCTCCATACACCACAAACAACATATAATAACCTGGAGGTGCAACATTGCGAGTTGCCGGAGCGGAAGCATCCAATAAGTACCGATTACTCAGTGAAAAACCCACATTTCGTACCGCATCTACACTCAAAATCAACGCCCTCTGACTCATTGAGAATGAATGTGTAGTGAAAGCCGGTACCACCATTGTCACCATGACATCCTTTTCCACCTTTGATTCAGCTCTATCATCAAATATTATAGTTATTTTACCACCGTATCCGATTACGCCATCATTTGGATAGATGCGCAAAATTTTAGGTCGAGGGGATTCAAAATAAGGTGGCAAGAAGGCTTCTAAGCTAAGCTCAGTCGGATATAACACCCCAGAGAACTCGTACTGTACATTCGGGTTACTTCCCCCGACCAAAACCCTACCATCCGGAATTAATTGTGCGGTTGAGTGATAGAGTCTCGGTATGGTTGATGGATTCATGATCTCAAATTTAGGATTCAGTTTCTCTTCAACAGAGCCAATGTTGTAAATCACAGGCCGGAGTACGGGTTCACGACCGAGTGTCCAGCCAGCAGACCCTTTACCGGCACCGTTTATTATAAGCATGTCCCTACCAGTCGGTAGCAAAACCATATCTCCCATTATTCTTGCCATCGGCATTTTTTCAATTACCCAACTTGGTGACTCAGCTGTAATCACCAGCCTGCCACATGTATCTGAGGCTGGTAAGAATATATTAGAATTGTTTGCTAATGAGAAAGCCCGAGGATTTGTGCCGCCACATATCATAACTTCAGCACTCAAATTGGTGTCATTGCTTGCTTTGTTTAGCCAAATAGGTAGCAGAACCGAGGAGCCAGTCGAAGGGTAATTCCGTGCAATTCCACCGGGCATTTCAGGATAAGTTCTTACAACTTTGTTGTTCACGTAGTCTAGTAAAATTGATTTAGTATT